>CM031611.1:75247852-75252852 GCA_018398815.1 Conus ventricosus
GGATTGTCTGCAATTGAATGGTCGAGCCTGGCCTGTTTGCTCCTGACCTGTCAATGTCTGTCCGTGCCACTGCCATGGCCTTGCCAGCTAGAGTGTTCAGCCTGTCTGCCGGTCCACCCTTTCCGCCCTCCCGGCAAAGGCCACACAGCACAACTAGGACTTTGCTCTGAATTACTGCATAATCCATGTAAGCATTTTGAGGCCTAATTTGAGTCAGCGTTTCATATAAACTGATAATTGATCAAAAAAATAAAACCCTACCGGTATACCAATCATTTCGCTTGTTTTGTGGGATTTCCACCGATGGCATCATTCACGATCTTCAGACGCATGACCTTCACCTTGACTGACGTCACATTTCAGGCTTTCTCACTCACCTGTGACCCTGTCCGCGGCGGCTGGTTCCTCCCAAATAGTTCCATTCCTCTCATTTCAGTCTGTCTGCTTGGATCCATCTGACATGTGCCTTGATGGTCATATGAAATAAAACACGGCAAACCAACTGTCAGACACATCAAACATTCTCAAAACAATCTAATAGAGCTTGTCTATAAACAGTCAACTCCTGAAGCAAGCCTTGGAGCATTAATTTGCGACGTGCAGCCTCTGTTGGTGTCGGACGCTGTGATTTCCTCATACGTCCGTGGATAGGGGAAGGCAGGCCCGATGACCATTCTCCCTCTTTTGAAGTATGCCTCCCCCTGTCTCTTCTCGCTACTGCGACCATGTGCGCTTGGGGTCTTGTCAAGTCGTTTGCTAGACTAACACCGTTTTGTTCCAGCTTTTCTCTCATCTCATCTGCTTCCGCAATATCCTTGGCATCTCACGTAGACACCGCATTACCAACTTGAAGTTCCAGACCAGAGCAAAGCAAGCCATTGAACCTTACGAAGACCTGTTACCCACCGTGAAAAGAAGGAAAAATTGATGGTATGGTCATGTGTTAAGATCAACAAGACTTGCCAAAACTATTCTACAAGACGCAATGTAAAGGAGGCAGAAGGAGAGGAAGACAGAGACGGAGATGGGAGGACAACATCAGTGCATGGACTGGCCTCATACTCAGCATCTGCCTCAGAGCGTCTGAGAACTGGGAGGAGTGGAGGAAGCTGGTTGCGAAGTCTTCTGTGGCGCCTCAACGGTCTTCAAGACTGCGGGATAGGTGACAGGTGACACCTGCAAGCAGAAACATCCTGTCCCTCCAGCGAGTGAACTCAACGATCATCGGCCTAGGCTGTCCTTCTCTGGTTACTCCTATCCGTTGAGCTCTTACAATATCATCCAGGGTTCACTTCTGTGGTCCACCAATACCTCTAATAGCATCAATCACTGCCAAGGACACATGTCGTAGTCTTCAAGTTCATTGCGGTGAAGAATTCCGGGGTGAACAGTCGGAGATTATCCTTTTTGAATGGTGTTCTCAAATGTCTAGTTCTGTTTTCATGTGCACGATGTCTCCCTTTAGTTCATTAACAGCCGCTCAGCTCTCTAATTTCCTTTTCTCTGTCCATCATCTCCTCGTGTAGACATAATAAATCTGATGATACAAGAGTCACTGTCCTTGTTATTTCTCTATGTTCCCTTTCTCGCATGTCACACCTTTGATTTATGTCTATATGTGTTTTTCACCAGACCGAGAGAGAGAGAGAGAGAGAGAGAGAGAGAGAGGAGAGAGAGAGAGAGAGAGAGAGAGAGAGAGAGAGGGTGGAAAGACAGAGATGATAGGGGGAGATAGGAGGAGAGAGAGAGGGAGATGGGGGTAGTAGGAGAGAGAGAGAGAGAGAGAGAGAGAGAGAGAGAGAGGAGAGAGAGAGAGGAGAGAGAGAGAGAGAGAGAGATGGAGAGAGAGTGTCTGCATACCTTGTTACCTCTTTTAAAAGTTCTGAATTTTAATATTTGAAAATATTTTTGAGATATGTAGGTAATAGATAGTAAAAACAACCAACACTGTGTTATTGCAAATTTTCGGTTTATCTAAAATCTTCCTCAAGCTAGAACGCAGAAGGAAATATGTAGAAGAAATAAGCAGAAGAAATATGTAGATAACTTACAAGAAAAAATACTCAAACGTTTTGGTCATTAATGATATTGGTCAATCGTTGTGTGTATAGATTATTCTGCTTATTTCCGTTAAGACTGCCGAAACGCTTCAAAGACACTCTCAAAACAGCATTGAAAGCATTCAACATCAACACTGACACATGGGAACAAACTGCGATGGATCGAGCTAGATGGAGCTGCTCTCTCCACAGTGGTGCCAAGTTATGTAGAGAAAGACGGACAGCAGCAGACAGGCAAGGAAAGCCCGCGCCAGGAAGCGAGAGAAGGTCTCCCACACTGCCTTCCAAGCTGTCACCGCACATTCCGTGCACACATCGTCTTGATCAGCCTTCTGCATATCCATAAATCATCTGCACGCATCCCCCACCCCGCTCCCCCGCACACACACACACACACACACACACACACACACACACACACACACACACACACACACACATACACACACACACACACACACACACTCACACTCACACACACACACACACACACACACACACACACACACACACACACACACACACACACACACACACACACACACACACGCACGCACGCACGCACGCACGCACGCACGCACGCGCGCGCACAACGCACACACACACACACACACACACACAACACACACACACACACACCACACGCACACGACACACACACGCACGCACGCACGCACGCACGCACGCACGCACGCACGCACGCACGCACGCACGCACGCACGCACACACACACACACACACACACACTCCTCTCACACACCCAAGATAACTGAAGTGGTTCTTGTCGACACGATGGCGAAAAACACTGACATAATCCATCATGCGAATAACATCACCTTTGTTTTAAAGCCTACTTTTTTTTCAATATCAAAAGCTATTATTATGATAGTGTTTTCCTTGTTTGTTTGCTTTTCGTATGGGGTGCTTCATATTTATTTTGTTTGTTTGTAGTATAAACCAGTTTACTCAGCTTAAAGTATCTGGTCGTTGGTAAGCTGACCAGCATTAACCCTGCGCAGAGCGCAATGAACGGAACTTGTCATGGAAAGTTTTGTGTGTCAGAAATTAATTGCATTGGTCGTAATGTTTTAAAATCATGTATCCATATTAAGGAAAGGCTCAGTGACGGTGAGGAAAGGCCCACTGACAGCAGGGAAAGTCCTGTTGACAGCAGGAAAGACTTTAACCCAGGTATTCTCCTATGAGGCACGTAAGACCTCACGTGGCAAAAGTTTGACCGTGTCTGGAGTCGTGCTGCTTTCACCTCTCAGCGTAACAGCAGCGAGTGTGCCTGCGGGATGCGCATGGCAGTTGTTTAACAGTGGCGTCTTTTGCTGGCCATGAAATATGGACTGTTACACCCATGAAGACGCTGTCATTAAGGTTCTGTCGTGTCACATCCAGTGGCCCTTACACTATGGAGCATTTGCCAGAGAGCAGTTATGTCCCTTAACGTCTTATCGGAATGCCTTGAGTGTGCCTGCATCCTATATCAACACAGCCCAGGCTTCCAAGGGTGGTGCAGGGTTGCTCCCAGCTGTCTGGTTCGGCAGTTGGGTACCGTTTTCTCGGTCTCACTCGTACCGTCGGGTGTATCCTTTTTCTGTTTAAATTAGCTTCTTATTTTGTCTTTACGTATGAGCTCTCTCTCTCTCGCTCTCGCTCTCTCTCTCTCTCTCTCTCTCTCTCTCTCTCTCGCTCTCTCTCTCTCTCTCTCTCTCTCTCACACACACACACACACACACACACACACACACACACACACACACACACACACACACACACACACACACACACACTCATACACGCGCGCGCGCGCACGAGTGCGTAACCAGACAATATAATTGTGTCTGATACGGTTGGAGGTGGGAATGGGAGGTGGGGGGGGGGGGGGGGAGAGTGGAGACCAAAATGCACAGACTACAATGGAGATTCCTTTACATGTGGTTGAATACGAAAGCAACCATTTAAACAAATTCATATCGAGGAAAAAGTGTATGATAAACATGAACTAGTTTCATATGCATTTCTGAAAGGAAATGATAAGGAGAGAGAGAGAGAGAGGAGAGAGAGAGAGAGAGAGAGAGAGAGAGAGAGAGAGAGAGAGAGAGAGAGAGAGAGAGAGAGATTTGTCCCAAGAACTATTCTTATATTTTTATTGTTTTTCTACCTACATTTTTGTTTTTCATTGCAGCCACAGGACGTTGGTTGGGTCAGCAATTAGTTTTATCACTTGGTCAATGGGAAAATATGTACATTTCTGTACGGTAAACTGTAGACAAGCTTCTCTCTTTCCTGTCTCAAACTCCCACCAAGCTTTCCTTTGTTGTTTTTTCCCGCTCCACTTTCTATGCCTCACTTCTATAGCTTCAGCTTTCTACTCTCTTGTCTGCATTTGACTTCCTTGTCGCCCCTGTCCGTACGGTATTCAGACAGTAAGATCCCCCAGAAGGAGGCTTCGTGCTCTTATCGTCCACGCTGGACCGGGATAGAATTAAAGGGGCAGTACTCGTGCTTAGCAGACGGAGAGCAAAAAAGAGCTCTGGAATGAAAGGGAGAGAAGCAAGCCAGTCAATGGCGACGTCTCCGGGTTTTCAAACCTACTACGTCTATGATGTGAATAGCAAGTAGTTTAAAACTTCTCTCTCTCTCTCTCTTCTCTCTCTCTCTCTCTCTCTCTCTCTCTCTCTCTCTCCTTCTCTCTCTCTCTCTGCTCTCTCTCTCTCTCTCTCTCTCTCTCTCTCTCTCTCTCTCTCTCTCTCTCTCTCTCTCTCTCTCTCTCCCTCCCTCTCTCTCTCTCTCTCCTGTCTCTTTCTGTCTCTCTCTCTCTCTCTCACTCTCTCTCTCTCTCTCTCTCTCTCTCTCTCTCTCTCTCTCTCTCTCTCTCTCAGACGCTATGGTATAACATGAGTATGGTTTTACCGTTATGTTCTTTCTCCA
>CM031611.1:75255352-75261279 GCA_018398815.1 Conus ventricosus
TCTCCACTAGGGAAGGAAACTCGCTAACATATAACTCCTGGTCAGATACCGATATTTTGAAACCTGTTTCTCTTCAGTGACCGTGGAAAGTGGTAATTCGACTCCTCTGCCTTTTCGGTTTTAAGAAGAATGCTATCCCAGAAAAGGCTGGTGTGCAATACCGTAGTATGTTTGTTGAGTTTTCAAAAAAAAAAACAACCAAAGGTGCCACCTAAGAAGCAAAAGAAAATCCTGAAAGAGCAAAACAAGCTACATTTTCTTGTGAAAAGTAGAAAATATAAAAAGATAACCTCTTAAGACACAAGTGCTGAGGGTCAGTTCTTGGAATGAATCCGCAAGGGACTAAATTACAACAAACTAATAAATTCCAAGGATGAGTACCGAGCACCGTTCCAGCAACTTACAGAGCAGCTTTGTGTTGCAATGGCACCTTTGGTTGGTTTTTTGAAAACTCAACAATATGTATATATAATATATATATATAATGCTGAACAATTAAGTAGTGGGGGAAAACAAGTGCAGGTCAACAACTCTTCAGTCGTTACAGCAACCTGAAAAATCCAAACGCACCACTTTCTCACTGCTGGGGGCCGTTTTCTTCTTGTCATGAGACGATACAATAGAAGAAGAAGAATGGACGACATGTCAACTCCTTTTCCTTTTTATTTCTGTCCAATATTTAGGTCCCACGGAAATATTGGACAAAAATAAAAAGGAAAAGGAGTCGACCAAGCGGTTTTGTGTATATATATAGAAGAAGAAGAGGAAAATGGACGACAACACACACACACACACACACACACACACACACACACACACACACACACACACACACACACATATATATATATATATGGCGTGATCTTTTTCCCACCCTCAGCCTTCCAGAATAGGCATCAAATCAGGGAAGCTACCACACACATCATAACCCTCACTGCCAGACAATGTAATTGTGTCTGAGACAGTGGGAAGAGGGGGGTGGGTGTGATGTGTACAGATTCCAGTGAGGGTTCCTGTATACATAGCTCTTGATAAAAACAACCAATCAGATAAATTTATACAGAAATGAATATATGATAAACATAAACTAGTGTTATGTCCAGTTCAGAAGGGAAATGATAATGAGGTGGGGTGGGGGGGTTAGAGAGAGAGAGAGAGAGAGAGAGAGAGAGAGAGAGAGAGAGAGAGAGAGAGAGAGAGAGAGAGAGAGAGAGAGAGAGAGAGAGAGAGAGTGAAGGCAGTGGAGTATTTGGTGTTTCACAAAAAAAAAACCCCACTTAATATTCATGTGTACTTATGTTGAACTATTTGGGGAAGGTGTTATTTTCTGTCCGTTTTGTTTTATTCAATTGAAGAAAC
Organism: Conus ventricosus; assembly: GCA_018398815.1. Lineage (NCBI taxonomy): Eukaryota > Metazoa > Mollusca > Gastropoda > Neogastropoda > Conidae > Conus > Conus ventricosus. Next base: position 75,256,712 of record CM031611.1, read on the forward strand.
GATAGACACAAACGAGAGAATGAGAGAGAGAGAGAGAGAGAGAGAGAGAGAGAGAGAGAGAGAGAGAGAGAGACAGAGAGACAGAGAGTCAGAGAGAGACAGGGAGAGAGAGAGGGGGGGGGAGAGAGAGGGAGAGAGAGAGAGAGAGAGAGAGAGAGGAGACAGAGAGACAAAGAGAGAGAGAGAGACAGAGACAGAGACAGAGGGACAGACAGACAGACAGACAAAGACGGAGAGACAGAGAGACAGATTGACAGAGAGACAGATAGACAGACTGACTGACAGAGATGGAGAGTCAGAGAGACAGAGACACAGACACAGAGACACAGACAGACAGACAGAGACTAAAACTGAGAACGAAGGGATGAAAGGAGGGAGGTTGATAAAGACAGAGATAGGTGGTGAGTAGGTGGCTAGATAGAGAGGTGGAAGGAAAAGAGTGATGGAGTACAAAGAATAGAACATGTAGACAAAGAGACATAGGAGAGGGGAAATACGATGGTAGGAGGGAGAGATTGGACAGAATGATGGGAAAGGGAAAGGGAGAAGGGTTAAAAGAGAGAGAGAGAGAGAGAGAGAGAGAGAGAGAGAGAGAGAGAGAGAGAGAGAGAGAGAGAGAGGTTTCCTTTTATTTTTTTGTCCTTCGTAGCGCACATATCATCAGAGAAATTTTATTTATACTGCTTTTTCTGTATCTATTTTCTTTCCATTGCAGACATACAACGTTACATGAGTCGGTCAATGGTTGACAAAATACGTACTATAACAGCAGACTGTGGAGAAGCTTCTCTATTTCCTATCTTTAACCCCTTCTCATTTTCCTTTGTTTTTCCCTTTTCTAAACCTTCGCTTTTTCTGCCTCTGCCTCTCTGCTTTTTGTCTGCATTTGACTTCCTTGTCGCACCAGTCTTGATGATGTTCAGACAGTACCTTCTCTCAGGAGAAAGCTTCCAGCTCTAATCGTTCACACTTCACCTGGAAAGAAAGGGACAAGCAAGGCAGTCGATGGCGACGACTCCGGTGTAACAGCCCGTTCTTACCCCCCTCTGGAACTTACCCCGGGGTAAGTCTGGGCTAGCCTGCTTTTATCCCCGGGGGTCATTCTAGGACTAGCTAGAACTTACCCCCCCCCCCCCCCTAGTTGGAACTTACCCTCCGGGGTAAGTTTGGGATAGCCTGGATTTACCCCCCCCCCCTCCCCCCAAGGGTCAATCTAGGTCTATTTGGAATCTTCCTTCACCCCATCCCACCCTTCCAACAAGAGAGGGTTATCCAGGGTTTTCCTCTGCCTTTTCCCAACACGTACACCCGCCTTTAAAAAAATTGTGTTAGCCTGCATATTTACACCCCCTCTCCCATTTCCTGTAAACAGTCAGTTGGTTTAGACAAAGTGTAGTTCTAGACTCTTCTCATTAGATGGGCCCCCTACTTCCCCAACCCCCCTCCCCCCACACACACCCTGGTTTACGAACAGATACGTATTAACATTTCTCGCGCTAGCTTACACGCGTGGGTCAATATTCGGGTGTGTGAGTACGCCCGTGCATGCGTGGGAAAGAAAGACGGCTACATGCCAATGTGACCAAGTGCCAATGTGACCAAGCGTAGTTGTGACAAAATGTCGTTGTGACCACGTGTCGTTGTGACCAAGTGCCGTTGTTGCTTCATCCCGGTTTGCCTCTTTTAACTATTTTACAGCTATTTAGAGTCTCTTGAGTACCTGTCTACCCTGGTTTGTACAATGCATGACTAGTAGTCAGTGCCACTGACCACCTGATGTGGCCCTTTGCGGTCGGCTGGGCTATAAGCAACATTATCTTATCTTATCTCCACTGACCACTGGTCATTATGACGAAAATAAGAGATTTTAGCTATCTAACAGCTCATCAGTGCTTGCCGGATGCTTGTGTACCTTGTACAATGTAGATTACTTGTGGTCAGTGCCACTGACTACTGGTCATTATGACGTAAATCGGAGATTTTAACTATTTCACAGCTAATTATAGTCTCCCGAGTACTTGTGTACCTTGTACAATGCAGACGACTGGTGGTCAGTGCCACTGACCACTGGTCATTATGACGTAAATCAGATATTTCGACTATTTTACAGTTAATCTGTGTCTCATGAGTGTTTGTATACCTTGTGCAATGCAGACAACCAGTGGTCAGTGTCACTGACCACTGGTGACTTTAATGTATATCAAAGATATTAACTATTTTTACAGCTAATTAGTGTCTTCTGAGTGCCTGTGTACCTTGTACAATGTAGATGACGGGGGGGGGGGGGGGGGGGGATCAGTTGCAACTAGGGGGGGGGGGGGGGGGGGGTAAGTTCCAGCTAGTCCTGGAATGACCCCGGGGGTAAAAGCAGGCTAGCCCAGACTTACCCAGGGTAAGTTCCAGGGGGGTTGGGGGGGGGGGTAAGAATGGGCTGTTACACCAGGTTTCAAACCTACTGGGTCCATGATGCGAATGGCAAATAATTTCAAACCTCTCTCTCTCTCTCTCTCTCTCTCTCTCTCTCTCCTCTCTCTCTCTCTCTCTCTCTCTCCTCTCTCCTCTCTCCTCTCTCTCTCTCTCTCGTCTGTATCATTAACATTTGTCCTGCTGTGGAGATTAGTCTGTACTTCCTGGTGGGAAAAGTGCATGGTTAGTTCCCTATTTTGCACATAAAATGTTTTTTTGTAAACGTACTGGCTGAGTTTAACAAGATTTACTTTATCTGGGTCGTGCAGGCAGCTGCATAAAATTGTCTGTTTGAACGACCATGCACTCAGAAAAGTGTTGTGGTGTGTGTGTGTGTGTGTGTGTGTGTGTGTGTGTGTGGTGTGTGGTGTGTGTGTGTGTGTGTGTGTGTGTGTGTGTGTGTATGTGTGTGTGTGTGTGTGCCTGTGTGTGTGTGTGTGTGCCTGTGTGTGCGTGCGTGTGCGTGTACGTGTGTGTGTGTGTATTTGTATGTGTGTGTGTGTGTGTGTGTGTGTGTGTGTGTGTGTGTGTGTGTGTGTGTGTGTATGCGTGTGTGTGTGTGTGTGTGTGTGTGTGTGTGTGTGTGTGTGTGTGTGTGTGTGTGTGTGTGTGTGTGTGTGTATGTATGCGTGTGTGTGTGTGTGTGTGTGTGTGTGTGTGTGTGTGTGTGGTGTGTGTGTGTGTGTGTGTGTTGTGTGTGTGTGTGTGTGCGCGCGCGCGCGTGTGTGCGTGTGTGTGGCATGCGATGGTCTAATGGAACGGGGTAGTTAGAGGAATCTGTAATACGCTGAGAACCTTTTATCATTAATCATGATTGGGTAATTTGAGAGATACAGCAAAAATCTTCTGGAAGTTTCTTAAGAGCAAAGCGTTGTCTTGTAATTGTAAAAATGGAACTGGTTTGACCTTCTGATTTGGGTTAAGTCCTTTTAGACAAAGCGTGGGTGGAAGGTGCTAAGAGGAAGATCTTCACTGGATTCCTCATCCGAGACGACGTGAATGTGATTAAATTCAGTTGTGAGGTCCGCAGCGAATACTGAGATTCAAAGGATGCGAAAATCTGCAGAACAAAGAAAACAATGAATGGTACACGTTATTTCTTCGTTTCAGTTTGTTTATGACGTCGACGCTAAAAGGTTCATGATGATGTGAACTGTTTTTTTTTGCTGCAGTTCAGATGTTATGAATGGGTTTTGTTTTCCTTCGTGTTCGTTTGTCTGCATCCTTGTTTACTCTTTGCCCTTTTTGTGGGAAGATGAAAAAACATACTGCTTTTCATTGAGCGGTTCAGGGCTGCTTTTTTAAATCATCGTTTCGCTCTTTGATGTTTATGTTGTATCCCTTTGCCTCATCGCCCTTTTGTGTTTTTGTTATAACACGGTCCATGCGTCAATGCCTTGTCTCTGTCTCTAACTCTCGTCTGGGCTCTCGTCCCGCCCTCAGCTCTCTCTCTTTCTCTCTCTCTCTCTCTCTCTCTCTCCTCTCTCTCTCTCCCCCTCTCTCTCTCTCTCTCTCCCCTCTTCTTAATTTTAAGTCCAACTCTCTAGCGATACATAACAAATTTAGAATAATGCTGAACAATTAAATAGTGGGGGGGAAAACAAGTGCAGGTTAACAATTCTTCAGTCGTTTTAGTTAAAGACTTGGCCAAGATTTTAAACTTCAAACAAAAAACAAAAAAAGTAATTGATGATGAAGAAAATAACGGGGAATATATTATAACTAAAAGAAGCCTTCACAAACTGCCTGGGGGGAAACCCTCGAATCCCTCTCAGAGGCACATTTATTTGTAAATTGCCTGCTCCTAGGCCTTTCGTCCGCTGGATCGGACTCTCAGGGAGACACGGTGATTGTGTCTGGGCTCTTGGTGTCAAATAGAGACACGCCACAGTCCATAATTCTGTGGTGTTTCTCACACCAGGGTTCAAAAAAAAATCCAACAGCACCCCCAAAGCAGCCAGTGAAGGGTAGTCAAATTGGAAAAAAAACAAAGGTGTGGAGAGGAAAAAAGTTGCTGAAAAACTAAAAGCATTATTCAAACAGTATAAAAATGTAGGGACAATCTTTGAGCCTATACTTGAGGGGTCCCTCCAAAAAAGGGA
>CM031611.1:75262279-75307913 GCA_018398815.1 Conus ventricosus
ACAAAACTCAATACAGCTCATTGGTGGTGTACTTTTTGTGCTTTATTGTTCCATCAAAGGTACTGTACAAAATTAATTGTGTAAGTCATAATGATATGTAATTTTTTCTTTGTGTGTTTGTACATGGCGCACATGTTTTTTCGTTCAATTTTCATTAAAACAAAAACATGTTTCTTTACGTTCTAGTCGGCCCGGACCCGGCTCCCAACATCTTTTCATCGGTCCCCTCCACCCTCATCACTGTCGCTGGCGGAAAAAGAGTAAACTAATAGAGTAGACCCCCCCCCCCCCACCCCGTCTCCTTGAACCCCCTTTCCACGGTCTGCGAATTCCCCCCCCCCCTCCCCCCTTCTTTGCCGATTCCTTTCACTTTGGGTCAGTCTTTAATTTTGTCGATCTTTAAGGAAAGACGAACGCCTGTAGGTTGTGGCAGTGGTGGTTCGTTCATCTGTTTATTGTGACATTGCTTGGGAAGAGAGCGGATGGTGGTCATTTGAATTTTGTGTATGGTCAGATCATTTGTGTATGTCAAAAAAAGCAACCAAAAACGCCAACGATGTGGGGGAGCGGGCACTCGCGCGCACACACGCACGCGCGCGCGCGCGCACACACACACACGCACGCACGCACGCATGCACGCACGCACGCACGCACGCACGCACGCACGCACGCACGCACATACACACAAATACACGCACATATACACACATAGTACGTAAAGCAGCACAGGACTGAAACTTGGCGATACATGGCGTGATATCATTGCGGTTAAACAGTGTGTGGTCCAGGGGGGAAAGGTGCTGGGTCCGTTTTTGCCCACCATATCATCCCTTTAGAGAGAGAGTGATCTTCATTGTGTGTTCCTTTTCTGAGTTGTTGTTTTTTTGTGGAATTTCATGGTGATGCGGTATCGTAGATCATGTTGCCAGTATGGAAACCCAGGTGGCTTGCTGGTATGAATGTCGGAAAGTTGGGTGGATAGCACACACATGTGGAGGCGTTGTGTTGTTTACAACTGTATAGGACGTGTTCACGTGGATTTTTTTTTTTGCCATCAATTGGGCAGTGGTTTCAACGTGGGTTTGATGTGGTAGTGGTGTTGTGCTGTGCATACGTGTGATTCGTTTACATTGTGTGGAATAAATCTAAGTCAGGTCTAAATGGCCCATGAACGCCAAATATTTTCATCAGATTGCAATGGTTTTAGTTGTTGTTGTTGTTGTTGTTGTTGTTGTTGTTGTTGTTGTTGTTGTTGAAAAAAGTAACTCTGTACACTATGTGCATTGGAGTGCTTGCGCATACAAAGATTCTCTATTTGTAATTTCAGGTTTTTATGTATTTCCTTCCACCCATCTCTTCTCCTGCTTCTTCTTATATATATATATATATATATATATATATATATATATATATATATATATATATATATATATATATATATATATATATATATATATATATATATATATAAAATATATATATATATCGCTGGACTGTCAGAGTGGTCGACTGCAAAACTAACAGTCGTGAATTCAAATCACTTGTGGAGGTGGGGGTTACCAATTCTAAAGCCTCTCTCTCTCTCCAGCCCGCAGTCAAGAGAACATCACTCTATTCAGTAAAGGGGCAGGAACGAAAACAAAGATGGCTCCACCTTCTTTAAAGCCGTGTCCTCAGCATATGAACCTTTGACAGTTCACTACCCTCCTCTGGCCATTAGGTTATATGGCACATTAATTCTACCACCCAGCGCGCTAATGCTTTATTATTGCCACACAGGAAAACGAATCACATCATTCTAAGACGTCTTGGTGTGAGGTCACACAGAAATACACATGCTGATGTAATGGGGATGAACGTGGCACAGTCATCCATATTTTCTGGTTTCATTATAATGTAATATCATCAACTTCAAAGGTGTTTTAGCTTACAAAAAGGAGTCTGTAGATGTGAGGAATGCTCCATATGAATGTATAATGCAGGGAGAGAGAGAGAGAGAGAGAGATGAGAGAGAGGAAGAGAGAGAGAGAAAGTCGTGAGAGGAGGTGAGAAGAGAGAGGAGAGTGAGATAGAGAGGAGAGAGAAGAGAGAGAGGCGGAGAGGAGAGAGAGACGAAAGAAAGAGAGTGAGAGAGGACGAGAGAGAGAGAGGAATGAGTGTGAGAGGAAGATGAGAGAGAGAGAGAGAGAGAGAGAGGAGAGAGAGAGATTCTTAACAAAGACCATTCAATCTCAGGTGTCCTTACTAAAACTGACATCAAAGGATACCCCTATCGAAGAGATGGAGAGTAATGAGTATTAAGGTACATTTTGTTCTGCACATTTTCTCTCCATCCACGTTATGGAGTTCAGTGCGTGTGTGCGTGGGTGCATGTGTGCATCTCTCTCTCTCTCCTCTCTCTCTCTCTCTCTCTCTCTGTGTGTGTGTGGTGTGTGTGTGTGTGTGTGTGTTGTGTGTGTGTGTGTCGTGTGTGTGTGTGTGTGTTTGATATGGTTGTCTGTCTGTGTGTGTGTGTTTGTTGTGTGTGGTGTGTGTGAGAGAGAGAGGAGAGAGGGGGAGAGAGAGAGGAGAGAGAGATTGAGGAGAGAGATGAGGAGATGATGATGAGAGTGAGAGAGAGAGAGAACAAATGACTTAGAAGTAGGGATTTGGAGGAATGTTGAGATGTAAAGTAAAGGGGAAGGCAAAGAGTGGGCGTGAGCGAAGGAATTCTCAAGGTGTAGGTGTAATGGGCAGGAAGAAGAGACAAAAAGGATCTGAGAACAAGAAAGAGAAATTTTTGAGCTTTTAAGGATGTGTTACCAATTTGGCATTGCCTCCAACATACCGTATGCAACTGAAGTATGTGTGGTTACGTGTGTGTTGTGGTGTGTGTGTGTGTGTGTGTGTGTGTGTGTGTGTGTGTGTGTGTGTGTGTGTGTCGTGTGTGTGTGTGCGAGCGTGCGTGCGTGCGTGCGTGCGTGCGTGCGTGGTAGTGTGTGAGTGTGTGTGTGTGTGTGTGTGTGTGTGTGTGTGTGTGGGTGTGTGTGTGTTGTGTGTGTGTGTGTGTGTGTGAGTGTGCACGCGCATGCGTGCCTTCGAGCGTTGTATTTATTTCACCTGTGAAATTGGACGAGTAAATTCCCCGTACAAAGTAAGCTCGTCTGGGTCTTGTGTTGTTAACGTTGCAATCGTTGATTCATGGTTAAATCAGCACCCAAGAACGCTGGCAGGAAGAAATTACATAGTGCAACCGGGAAGGGGTGGGACTGAGAAAAAAAAGGAGGAAGGGGAGGTGGTGGAGCCCCCCGCGACTGTTGATATTCTATTACTGTTTTTTTTTTTTTTTTGGACTGCAGTGATCGTTCAAAAAGCTAAAGATTCTTGTTTTCCTGTCAGAATGCCCACAAATTGAACTATTGCATTTAAGAAACTGGATGCTTACGTCGAAAAGGATTGTTTTGTTTGTTTGTTTGTTTGCGTGTTTGTTTGTTTTTTTTCGAAGGACGGAAATCACAAGTAGTAACAGCATCAAATTATGATGATGTTCGGGTTTTTTTCTGTTCTAGTCTCACCCTTATGTTGTATCATCATCCATCATCATCCATCATCATCATCATATCATCATAATCATCATCATTAATATTATATTATTGCTATCATTATCATCATGATGTATTACTTTTATGACATTTGCCAAGCAAGTTGACTTTTAAAAGAACCCAAGAAAAATGGAGAAGGAACATAACGGCAAAACCCACATCAGTTAACCCATAGCAACTGAGAAGGGAGAGAGGAGGAGAGAGAGAGATGAGGAGAGTGAGAGGAGAGAGAGGTGAAGAGAGAGAGAGAGAGGAGAGGAGGAGAGAGAGGTTTTTACTATTGCGATTACCTGCATGGACGTAGTAGGTTTGAAAAAACCGGAGACGTCGCCTTGACTGGCTTGCTTCTCTCTTTCTTCCAGAGCTCTTTTTTTTACTCTCCGTCTGCCTAAGCACGAGTATGCCCTTTAATTTCTTCCCGGTCCAGCATGGACGATAAGAGCACGAAGCCTCCTTCTGGGGGTATTCTTACTGTCTGGGAAAAATACCGTAACGGACAGGGGCGACTCAAGGGAAGCAAATGCAGACAAGAGAGTTAGAAAGCTGGAAGCTAGGGAAGTGAGGCAAGAGAAAGTGAAGCGGGAAAAAAAAAAAATAAAGGAAGCTTGGTGGGAGTTTATTAGACAGAAAAATAGAGAAGCCTTGTCTACAGTTTACGTCACAGAAATGTACATATTTTCCCATTGGACCAAGTGATTAAAAACAATTTCCTGAGCCAACCAAACGTCTATGGCTTTGCAATGAAAAACAAAAATGTAGTAGAAAAACACAATACAATAATTATAAGAATTGTTCTTGGGGACAAAATCTCTCTCTCTCTCTCTCTCTTCTCTCTCTCTCTCTCTCTCTTCCTCTCTGTGTGCTTTTTTTTTTTTTTTTATTTCCTTCTTCCTTCCACATTTCCCTTCATCCCGTCCCATCTCTTCCCTCCTACTCAGTTGTCTCTCGTCTCTCCTATGTTCGTTGTCTTCCTCTTTTTCCCTTTGTACCCCATCTCTCTCATTCCTCCTACTTCTTCTATATATTTATCACCCACTACCTCCCTCCAACTCTCTCTCTCTCTCTCTCCTCTCTCTCTCTTCTCATCTCTCTCTCTCTCTCTTCCCCCCTTATCTTTCCTTTCAGTATGAATATGAAACTAGTTCATTTTAATCCAAACATTTTTTGCTCAATATTAAATTTGTTTAATGGTTGCTTTCGTATTCACCCAATGTAAGGAATTCCATTGTAGGCTGTGCATTTTTTGGTCTCCATCTCCACCCACCCCCACCCCACATCCCCACCCAACCGTATCAAACCCAATTATATTGTCTGGTTACGTAGCGTGTGCTCGCGCGCGGATAGCTGTGTGGTGTGTGTGTGTGTGTGATGTGTGTGTGTGTGTGGTGGTGTGTGTGTGTGTGTGTGCGTGCGTGGTGCGTGCGTGCGTGCGTGGGCGTGCGTCGTGGTGTGTTGTGTGTGTGTATGAGTGTGTGTGTTTTGTGCAGCGCGGCGCCGGCTGCGTGAGACAGAGAGAGAGAGAGAGACGAGAGAGGAGACGAGAGAGAGGAGAAGAGAGAGATTGGAGAAATACACACACGACGGATGAGAAGAGAGAGAGAGAGAGAGTTAGTTCATACGTAAAGACAATATAAGAAGCTAATTTAAACAATAGTAATAATAATGAATATTTCGATAGCGCAAATCCTAGATTTGCTCTAAGCGCTTTACAAAGCAAGACTAACGAAAACACACACGCACGCACGCGCACACGCGCGCACGCACACACACACACACACACACACACACACACAACACACACACACACACCACACCACACACACACACACACACACACACCCCAGGACACAAACCGCATACTCGGCACGGGGAAGCAGATACGTACAGCATAACGGGAAAGAGGACACGCCTCAAACCATCCACGTGCACTTCGCTCGCACACACACACATCACACAAACTGACATCTGTGTATGACGGGACTTTTGAATTATCAGCCGAAATAGACGGGGAAAAATAGAGTTTTTAGTTTTCGTTTTAAAGACTGGAAAAGGTCACAGTTGCCTGAGTGTGGTGGAAAGCGAATCCAAGTTTTAGGTGCCAAAGGAGAAGGAACGATCCCCCCCTTCTTTTGCATTTGAAAGGATTCATCCGATGGTACGAGTAAGACCAGAAATACAGAGTACACAACTGCCGAACCAGACAGCTGGGAGCCACCTGCACAACCCTTGGAAGCCTGGGGCTGTGTGATATAGGATTGCAGGCACACTCCAGGCATTCCAATTAAGACGTTTAGGAGACATACCTGCTCTTCTGGCATTGCCCCATAGTGTATGGGCCACTGGATGTGACACGACAGAACCTAATGACAGGCGTCATCTCATGGGTGTACCAGTCCATATGTCATTGGCCAGCAAAGACGCCACCGTTATACCACTGCCATGCGCATCCGCAGCAACACTCGCTGCTGTTACGCTTGAGGTGAAAGCCAGCACGCCTCCAGACACGGTCAACTATTCGCACGCGAGGTCTTACGTGCCTCATAGGAGAAACCTGGGTTAAGTCTTTCTGCGTCAAAGGACTTTCCCTGCTGTCAGTGGGTCTTTCCTCACCGTCACTGTGCCTTTCCTTTATATGGATACATGATTTTTAAAACATTACGACCAATGCAATTATTTTCGACACACACAAAACACTGTCCATGACAAGTTCAGTTCATTGCGCTCGGCACAGGGTTATGCTGGTCAGCTTACCAACGGACAGTACTTTAAGATGACTCAAAGTGGTTTATACTACAAACGAGATAATAAATATGAAGCACCCCCAACCCCGAAAAGCAAACAACAAAGAAATACTTTTTCTTCATTTTAAAAATCATACCTTTTTATAGTGAAACAAAGTTGGGCTTTTGAAAAAAGTGGAGTATCGCATGATAGATTATTAGGTTTTCGTCCTGCGTTGTCGACAAGAACCCCTTAAATCATCTTGGGGTTTGAGTAGGGCAGTGTGTGTGCTGTGTGGGGGTGGGGTGGGCAGGGGGGGGGAGGGAAGCAGATGATTTGTGGATATGCAGAAGGCGGATCAAGACGATGTGTGCACGGAATGCCTCCCTCATTGCCGGTGGACAGCTTGGAAGGCCCCCCCCCACCCCCAAGTCTGGGAGACCTTCTCTCGCTTGCTGGCGCGGGCTTTCCTTGCCTGTTGCTGCTGTCCGTTCTTTCTCTACATAACTTGGCACACTGTGGATAGAGCAGCGCAGCTGATCCTAGCAGTTTGTTCCCATGTGTCAGTGTTGATGTTGAATGCTTTCAATGATGTTTTGAGAGTGTCTTTGAGCGTTTCATCTGGACCTTTCGGCAGTCTTAACGGAAATAAGCAGAATAATCCATAAAACAACGATTTACCTAATATGTGACCCGTTTTCACGAATTGAGTCTTATACTCGCACAGGCAGCGAAAAGCGTATAGAGGGCCCGGAAAGGACTGTCTGTGATAGGTGAATTTGTCAATTTTTACTTTTAATCAAAAAATGGAATGTTTAATCTTTAAACTAACATACGTGTAATCGGCACTTTATAATTCAATCGGGAAAATGTATTTTAAAATGGTTTTAAGCCGATAACCCTAGCTCGTGATCCTTGGGTAAACGCAAAAGCGGACTTGATTTTGATCACCTTCGTGTAGAGCACCCTCGAAGGGCCCCAGGCATGTTGTACATCGTTGAAAGGGTCATGAAAACTCTACTTTCTTCTGTCACACATTCACTGCGTGATGAAAATAGCCAATCCGAAACACTGTTTTCGAAATCATTGGCATATAAAACAAAAAGCGAAAGTACGGTAGAGCCGATGACCAATGAGGGATCGCGCGTTACGAACCTTTCATGGTAACCGCCACGGGACATCCGCGCTTAGGGTTGGTGAGACCGATCTTGTTTACGCCTTTCGCGGAACAGATGGCTTCGGAACCCACGATTTGCAAAAGAAAGACTGTCTTTTTTGCTCAGTGCTGGTCAGTCTTCAACTCTACCAGAGTAGTTCAAGATGAATTGGGCAAATCTGGTTACCGAATATTTCGCTGCAAGTGATTATGAAGACGAAGACACCGCTTGACAGTGACGATGACTGCGAAACTTCGCCGGTCGATTCCGTGGAGCTTTGACCAACACAAGATGAAGTTGACAAACCCCTCGTCCCACGTAAAGAGTAAGAGATAGGTGCGAGTGTAATATGGATGGTCGACAACGGCGTGCCATCTATGCTACAAAGAGCACAGAACGCTCATGTAAGGGCGAATGGACATGGGTGTGTACAGAATTAAAATTTAATAAAATTTTTTTTCTAACACGGCTTGTTTGGTGTCAGAAAAAAAGGCTATATAATAACTAAGATGACAAGGACAACTACAACATATTTTCACACAATTTTTGTGTGCTATTGTGGATGATGTGTTTTATCATGGTACAAAATTGGTAAAGATTGGTGATTGAAGTAGAAATACCTGTTGTATGGTAAAACTTCACTGATGTGGTGACAATTTTTAAACTTGATTTTTAAAATGGCCGTTTGCTATGTTACACACTTCAAAACACCCATATACTTCCTTATTTTTAAGGAGTAGAAGAGATTTTCATATGAAAGAAAGGTAATAATCTGGACATTTGAAATTACAATATCCTAAAATCTGTTAATTTCAGTGAATACAGGTCACATATTATTAATGACTAAAATGCTTAAGTATTATTTCTTGTAAAATTATCTTACATATTTCTTTTGCTTATTTTTTTTACATATGTCCATTCAGCGTTCTAGTTGTGGAAGGTTTTAAATAAACCGAATAAATTTGCAATAACACAGGGTTGTTGTTTTTACTAGCCATTGGAGAACATATTTCAAAAGTAATTTCATTATATTAAATCAGAACTTTTAAAAGAGGTAGTAAGGTATGCAGACGCTCTTCTACCATCTCTCTCTCTCTAATTCTCTCTTTCTCCTCTCTCCATCTTTCTTATCTCTCTCTTCTCTTCTCTCTCTCTCTCTCTCCTACCAAACCCCCATCTCCCTCTCTCTCTGCCTCCTATCTCCCCCTATCATCTCTTTTTTCCACAACCCTATCTCTCTCTCTCTCTCTCTCTTCTCTTTCTCTCTCTCTCTCTCTCTCTCTTCTCTTCAGTTGGTTGTGAAAGACACACTATGCAGGTCATAAATCAAGGTGGTGCCAGGCAAGAAAGGGAACAGGGAGAAATAAGCAGGGACAGTGACTTTGTATCATCAGATTTTTGGTGTCCACACGCGGAGATGATGGACAGGGAAGGGGGAATTGAGAACTGAGCGGCTGTTAATGAACTAAAGGGAGACATTCGTGCACATGAAAACAGAACTAGGCATTGAGAACCCCATTCATAAGGAGAATCTCCGACTAGTCACCCCAGAATTTCTTCGCAATGAACTTGAAGACTACCACATGTGTGCTCTGGCAGTGATTGATGCTCTTAGAGGTATTGATGGACCACAGAAGTGAACCCTGATGTTATTGTAAGAGCTCAACGGATAGGGGTAAACAGGGAGGACAGCCAGGCGAATGATCGTTGAGTTCACTCGCTGGAGGACAGGATGTTTCTGCTTGAGGTGTCACCTGTACCTATCCAGCAGAAGACCGTTGAGGACGCAACAGAAGACTTCGCAACCAGGTTCCTACACTCTCCCAGTCTTAAACGCTCTTAGGCAGATGCTGAGTGTGAGCCAGTGCATGCTACTGTTGTTGTCTCCATCTCTTTCTCTGCCTTTTCTCTCCTTCTGCCTCCTCGCATTTTTTCTTTAGAATAGTTTTGGAAGTCCTGTTGATCTTAATGCAAGGCCATAACATCTTTTTTCCTTCTTTTCACCGTGGGTAAACAGGTTCTTCGTGAGGTTTCAATGGCCTTGCTTTAATTGGTTGGACCTTCAATGGTGATGTAATCTTTGCATTGAGATGCCAATGATCTTGCGGAAGCAGTTAAGGAGATGAGAAAAAGCTGGAACAAAACGTGTTAGTATAGCAAAACGACTTGACTAAGCCCAAAGACGCACATGGTCGCTGTAGGAGAAGAGACACGGATACGGTAAAACATGTTGGTAGTTCTTGTCAATTCATGATACGGATGGTCGGTATTGAGGCTTGTTGTTCATTAGTAACAACCCTTGTTGCAGTTTATGTTTTGCTTTATGGATTTTTTGCTTTGTTTTCGTCATTACTTTTCTTCGCACCGCCACCTCTTCCGCACTCCCATATCTCCCTTACGCCCAAGTCATCAATATAGTATTAGGCCAACATACAAATTAACTGTTGTTGCGCTCGCTCTCTCTCTCTCTCTCTCTCTCTCTCTCTCTCTCTCTCTCTCTGTCGTCTGTCTGTCTGTCTGTCTCTCTCCACGACCGCGCACGCGCGCGCATGTGTGTGTGTGTGTGTGTGTGTGTGGTGGTGTGTGTGTGTGGCACTGCGCTGCGCGTGTGTATTGTGCGGAGTGCCTGCGACCGGGCGGGAGTGAGGGAGTGAGTGTGAGTGTGTGTGTGTGTGTGTGTGTGTGTGTGTGTGTGTGTGTGTGTGTGTGGTGGTATGCACGGCGCGCTATGTGTGTTGGTGTGTATGCGCGCGCGCATGTGTGTGTGGGTGTGTGATGTGTGTGTGTATGCGCGCGCATGCTGGTGTTGTATGCGCGCGCGCTATTGTGTGGTTGTGTTGTGTGTGTGTGTGTGTGTGTGTGTGTTGTGTAGTGCGCGCTGGTGCTTGAGATGAGCATGTGTGCGGTGAGTGGGGTGGGGTTGGGGTGGGAGAAAGAGGAAGGCAGATAACAGAGAGACAGACAGTCAGACAGGAGACAAAGAACTGAATAGTTTTCTTTCGTGCACGTGCAGTGCAATTTGCGAGGCTGTGTGATATGATCTCAGTAAGACATCGATCATCAGCTTCACTGAATGTGACATATACCACTTTGGGGAGACCTCAACTTTAATTAAAGCCGTGACTGCCTTGCAGTTTTATTCAATAATCTGCAGAGGAAAATTCTCTCTCTCTCTCTTCTCTCTCTCTCTCTCTCTTCTCTCTCTCTCCCTCTCTCTCTTCTCTCTACTCTCTTCTCTCTCTCTCTCGTTCACTGAATGGTGGAAACTTACGACTTCGGGACTCAACTTTAAAGCCGTGCTGCCTTGACATTACTTCATACTCTGCAGAAAAAAAACTTCTCTTCTCTCTCTCTCTTCTCTCTCTCTCTCTCATCTCTCTCTCTCTCTCTCTCTCTCGTCGCGTATGTGTGTGTGTGTGTTAGCTCGCCGCGTGGTGCGTGCATGCATGTGTGTCTGTGTGGCGCGCACGCGTCTGTGTGAGTGTTAGATGTGTGCTTGGTGGCATGCATGGTGCGTACGTTGTGTGTGTGTGTTGTGTGTGTGTGCGTGGTGCGGTGCTGCGTGCGTGCGTAGCGTGCGTGCGATGCGTGTGTGTGTGGTGTGTGTGTGTTGTGTGTGTGTGTGTGCGTGCGTGCGTGCCATGTGTGTGTGTGTGTGTGTGTGTGTGTGTGCTGTGTGTGTGGGTGTGTGTTGTCCGTGTGGCTGTGAGATATGTATGATGGTACGCGCGTGCCCTCCTTACAATCCTGCACTGTTGACAGAATAAATAGTCAGGCCTTTCTGTGTGAGCATGACTAATGACAAAGTGTCACTTGCCCGCGGAACATTCATCAATCACAACCTGAAGAAAGTCTGAGAGAATACAAAACCAGTTCTTTAGCAAAGAAGTGTGTTGCGCTTTTTAGAAACCCTGTATGAAGCAACATCAACGCTTTCGTCCTGAATTTCATTTATATTTGCTCTCCGCATTCACAGTTAATAATCTGCAATACATGGGATATGATTTCGTACTTTGACTTTATTCACCGGGATCTCATTTGAGGTGGATGGGGGACACCACACAACACACACACACACAACACACAACACACACACACACACACAACACAACACCCCACGGACACACGGTTGATCTGTTAGAACAGCTACAACATAAAATCACGAAAATAACAAAAATGGATGGAGACAATTTGTCTATTTGACAAGCATGTGTTAGAGTACAATTAACAAAATGTATGCCCCATTGCACTATAAACCAGGAACGTGATATAATTGTGGTGTGGTATTGAATGAAAATGAGAACAAAAAATGTTGTTTGGCTTGAGACGTAATGTCTCGAATGCAATACTAGCATTACGAAGTTTTTCGATTTTCTGTATTTTGTGTGAATATTCAAAGCGGTGGATAACATTCTTCCACTCAGACCAAACGTTTGTTGTTACAACCGTTTTGGACTCCGAAAACGAATTGAGCTATAAGGCAAATAGGACTTAAACCGAAGAGTGCCTATAAAGTCCGTTCAGCTGACGCCAAAGTAAAAAATGCTTTCCCAGTGCCAATGAGGCCGTTCACTGACGTCATGCATTTTTCTTGAATTTTCATTCGTTAACTATTTCCTATTAACGGATTACAATAGAGTGTGTGTAGTAAGCCATAAATGTTGTAGTCTTAAAATGTTATGCAAATAACAACAACGGGGTGGGAAAGCCAGTTTATTTCATTCACTGACTGGATGACCAGCCAGCACTTTCATCTCGCTTGCAAAGATGTGGCGCAAAACTTTGACAAGCCGTAGCGACCCATATCAACGTTTTTACACAGCGGAGCTAGGCTCGCTAATCATTTTGACACAAAGAATAATCTTTTATTCAAACGACTTACTCGGATGTAGGTCAGCTGATGATAAGTGATGGAATTGCGAACATATTCGTTCAGTATTGAGTCAGGCGTGTGTGACCTCAGTGTGTGTTCAGCTGACGGCTGGCCTGCGTCGATCGAGCTATGCCTAGTGTGTACTCTGCACTGTGTGCCAGTGGCCAGTGATGTGATAGTGAGCGCGGCCCTGCACGCAGCGTGACATGGGGCAGAGGGAAAGGTAAGGGGTGAGAAGGGTAGTGAAAGAGAGGTTTTGAAGTCCAGAAGGGGGGTGGTGGGGGGAGGTGTGCGTGGTCGTGGACTGACCTGTCTGCATAGAGTGTGAGTGTCTTGATAGACTTCTAAAACTGTTTTACTTCATTTACAGCTGGTTAGTGTGACAATACAAAACTATATTTCAACTTTGTTTTTGCCGTTGTGTTCTTTTTAGGATGTGAAGCTGTAGTGGTATATACATGTTTTTGATCGTGCAAAAAAATATATTCAAATCTAATGCCTCTAAAATATTTTTGTATTATTCAAAATTAAAACAACTGGAAGCCCAGAATTCAATGTCTCATCCGTTTCCTTAAAAAAAATCATATATATATATCATTTTTGTATCTTTTTGTAGTTTTGGGCTAGGAATGTTTTGTTATTCTTTACCCACCCATATCCATTAGATTTCCCTCGGCTATGGGAAAGCCTTTGTTAGTAACTTTTAGGCAGTGACTTAATTTACAAAGTTCAATCCCAGCCCGAGGGACAAAGGGGAATAAAACTAGAGAGGCAGAGATTGCCTTATTGGGACTCACGTGTCGATGAGTATACCTGTGGGGTTGTGGGCGGGGGGTCGGGGGTTCATGGTGAAAGATGGTAGGGGTAAATGGAGAACGAAAAGGTATGCGGATATTCAGTGACAACATTTGGTTTCCCAGGACAATCATCATCATAAAGTGATGATGCATGTGAAATATTGACAGAGAGAGAGAGAGATAGAGAGAGAGAAGAGGGAGAGTGAGATGAGGTGAGAGAGAGTGTCGAGGACAGTGAGAGAGAGAGAGTGCAGAGAGAGAATCGGACTATGTCGGAAGAAATGTATTCATTATTAGGGCCAGGGCCTCTTACGAGAGTGTTCTGTACATCATAAAAACAATCCAATCAAAAAAAGAGGCAAGAATTCATAAAATGAAATTTCTCAACAAATGCCAATAACGTGCACAACTGTATGGTTGACAGATAAATGTTCTCTATGATGTTGTTAGTTCCAGAGAGGAGAGAAGAGAGAGAGAGAGAGGAGAGAAGGAGAGAGAGAGAGAGAGAGAGAGAGGAGGAGAGGAGAGAAAGAGACAGGGAGAGAGACGGAGAAGAGAGAGAGGGAGAGAGAGAGGAAAGGGAGAGAGAGAGAGTGTGAGAGAGGAGAGTGAGAAGAGAGAGAGAGAAAGAGAGAGAGAGAGAGACGGAGAGAGCAGAGAGAGATGAGAGAAGAGAGAGAGAGAGAGGGTTTGGAGGAAACGCAGAAGAGTCTCAAGTGAAACCCTGGAATGGCCTTTCGATCGAAGTCTGCACTTCAGATTGCAGGAATATGAACTGTTTTTCGGTGATGTCATACTGCCCCTACCAAGTTTCGTTATAATCGACTGGTTAGTTGTTTTGTGTTCTCTTTAACAAAACGTTCCATTTCTCTAGCATGCGTTGTTGTTATGATGATGATGAAAAATGCACCGATGACGGTGATATCGAAGCTGTAGCTGCTGCTGCAGCTGCTGCTGCAGCTGGTGATGATGAGACCGATGATACTGGTGATTTTGCTGTTGTTGTTGTTGGAGTTGTTGTTGGTGTTATATTCTTTTTTGTTTTGACATGAATATTTATGTTTCTAGTAACATTTAACATCGTTTTGAGCCTTACAGTCAAACTATACACAGATATACTTCCACATATGAGCAGAAAACAAACAAGACACAACACGCATTGTTCCACAATCAAACGCTCTCACGGAAACTAAGATCCTATCCACTCCTCCCCGCCCACTCATCCTCTATCCCCTCTCCACTCCATCCCCCACCTACCTACATAAAACTCAGTCACGACTGACACATTTTTTGAACTCCAAAAGAATTCACACTCGTTGGAATCGATTCAGTACTCATCATTATGATATATGAAAAGACAGACAAACCGATGACTTATGTCGAACAGCGCGTACTTTGCAGTTAACGGAAAATAGGAAGTGTCTCATGCTTGGTTACGTCTACAGTTGCACCCGTCTTCGTTCGCAGAGGTTCCTGATATACACAGTCGAAGTATATGTGCCTGGCAATCAGCACTAAATTCCAGTAGCACAGGGATATCGAACGGCTTCTCACTTCTAAAGGGGGGTTTTTATCTTCCTTACTTTTTGGTTCAGCACATCCAAGCATATTCGACCGCCCCCCATCCCACCTTCATATCACACTTCCGTCCCACCAGTTCCCCCCTTTCCCTTTCTTCACCCCTCTTCTACCCCGCCCCCTCCTTCCTCATCTCACGGTACTTTGCCGGTCTCATCGTTTTTTAATCCGAATACAGCCAAACGTCGAGCTTGTGTTGTTATATTAACAGCTCTCGAACAAAAAAAAGTATCAATAAAATGAGGCATAATTACAGTATGCATGAAAGAGAAACGCGATGAACTTTTTGCTTCCTGTGATGTCAGTCTTGTGAAATGGCGTATTTTCTCCATTAGAGTGAAGCCTTGTTTCAGATTGATTAATCCAAATGCACTTAGTCGTGCAAAAGTGTCAAACAATGGACTACTTTGTAGCATACAGTCCTTAACAACATTCATTTGTCAAGCTTATTTCTCTCCCAAACAGTATGTTGGTGGAAACATTTTCAGGCAGGAGAGGTAATACATTGAGACAAACAGTGAATGTCTAATGTTATTCTGTCAGTGTCTTTATTTTTGCCTGGGTTATTAAACTTTCACCCGGTTATCACCTTTGCGAACAGTCTCTCGGTATGGATGGCGTAAATTGTTCTCATATTTAGCTGTGTGTTTGTGTGTGTGTGTGTGTGTGTGTGTGTAGTGTTGTGTGTGTGTGTGTGTCTGTGTTGT
The DNA here is from genome assembly GCA_018398815.1 of Conus ventricosus. Taxonomy (NCBI): domain Eukaryota; kingdom Metazoa; phylum Mollusca; class Gastropoda; order Neogastropoda; family Conidae; genus Conus; species Conus ventricosus. Next base: position 75,277,694 of record CM031611.1, read on the forward strand.
GTGTGTGTGTGTGTGATTGTGTGTGTGTGTTGTTCCTCATTTAATCGTCTTCTCACTAAAAGTAATATCAGTTGTGTGTTGGGTGTGTGTGGGTGTGTGTGTGTGTGTGTGTGTGTGTGTGCTGTGTGGTGGTGTGTGTGTGTGTGCTGTGTCTGTCTGTCTGTCTGTGTGTATTTCATATTCGAAAGTGCCAGTATTAACGTATTGTGTTCTATATTGGAATCTGTAAGGGACAGTGTACTGTAGGACATACTCTCTTTATGCACGGCGGTTTATTCCAGTGCAAGTTCGTTAACATCTAGAATTTTTCGTTTCTTTTCTTTTTTTTTGCACTGGTTTTTTGAAACTTGTCTGGGACTGCTGTGAGAAATTTGGTTGTCCCCTGTCCTGTGTAACTGTTAATTTTACTGAGTCCCTTCATAGTCACATGATGATTATGGCGTGATTCAGACGAACCTTTCAGGTGCTATTAATGATCTCGGAAAGCAATAGTTGTCTTAATTCTCCTTGCTCTTCTGATAATGTTGCAGAACTGCGTAGACATCTGGAATGTCAAACACGTTCGAAAAATTTGTCGAAAGTTGGAGATGCCTTTGACCCTGATGGTTTCAGTTTCAGTTTCATCAGGTGTCTGTGTGCGGACTGGTTCATGTACGTACCACCACCATACCCTGAGTTTTTGAGCCCACATGCGCACATTGATTTGAAGCTGGGCAGATATATGGACCATTGATATGATGAAAGATTTAGAAGGGAATCTCGTGGCTACGTCCTACTATATGTCTGACCTACACATTAGCCAACGCGCTTGAGTAATCTACTATTTATTGCCTGTGCCATTATCATAATGCCTTTTTTGACAGGTGGTTGTGAGATTGTACGTTTTGGGTTGTTTTACTGAACAGTATGAAAGTCCAAAATGGTCTAGTGTGACGCTTGTTCTTTACTACGTCGTTACCCCAGCCGAAAAAAAAACAACGAGGCTACTTCCCCTGTTCCTTAATTCATTGAATGTATGACGCTGACCAAATAAATTGTAGGTTAAGAGCTGGTTCGAATATCTCATTTGAATCGCATCCAGGCAGAAAGAAAACGACTCGGATAACAAAGTTAAGGTCCTTACTATCTGCAATGTGTTTTTTTAGTTTTAGATGATAACACTATTATGACAGCCGTCAACACGAGTCACAAAACAAAGACTACATCTGCGGCCTGTCGATTCTCACTTTTCTCTTCATCCGCATTGCATTCTTCAACCTTCCAAATTACCTATCATTTACAGAACCACAAAATCGGAAAGTTCCAAGAAAAATTGGCGTCGTAGCGAATGTGCTCAATAGTCATTTATGTTCTAGAATATTTGTGAATCATGTCGTTAGTACAGAAAAATTAAAATTCTAGGAACTTTCCAGGAGATAAGACACGATTTGACTGTTATAGCATATCAAATATCTGGAAACATCAAGCAGAAAACGGTTGCTGTGAGTTTGCTGCATTCTCCCGAAAACTTTCAAGAGGTATTCTAAAACACACAAGGCGTAAATTTCTATCAGGTCTTTCTGCATTCAGCAATTATTTATCCAAATATATGTTGCATCAAGTTAGTGATAATTCAGGTTCGTAACTGACCTCAGGAGCTGTTGCCCTCTCAAAGATGGCAGAATCAATCTGTAATTGAATTGGACATCAGAAGACAATGAAACAAATCGGGAATCTTTGATCCCATGATGAAAGGAATACACACACCTAACTCTAAACCGAATGTGTCTCCGACACCGAATCGCCGTGGCCAGAAACGACAAAACACCAAGACACTGAAGGTTTAAGAAGCGCCATAGCGTGGCAGAAAAGACTACACCAAGACAGCAGAAGGTTAAGGGACAGCGGCTTCACGTGGCAGAGAAGAATACGACAACACAAGACAGCAGAAGGGTTAAGACAGCAGGCGTATCACGTGGCACAAACGACAACAACCAAGACAGCAGTAGGTTAGTCAGCGCTTCACGTGGCAGAAGAAAGGAAAACGACAAACACCAAGACAGCAGAAGGTTAGGACAGCGCATCACGTGGGCAGAAACGACAACACCAAGACGCAGAAGGTTAGACAGCGCTTTCACGTGGCGAGAAACGACAACACCAAGGACAGCAGAAGGTTAAGGACAGCGTATCACGTGCACAAACGACAACACCAAAGACGGAGAAGGTTAGGACAGCGCTTCACGTGGCAGAAACGAAAACACCAAGACAGCAGAAGGTTAAGACAGCGCCTTCAGTGGACGGACCACATCCAGATCACTGACATCGGTTTTGTTTTCTGCACCTCGGCATTCTTGTTACTGCCGTCTAGGGTTCACCTGCAGCTTCAGGAAAGGCCAAATGTGCAGCAGGCAAAGTCAGTTTCTGATGGGTTGTCTTTTCTTAACTATCGCACACCGGGTTGTAAATTGGAAATTAGAGTTTTTATGAAGTTCACTACAGCTAAGTCTTATTCTGATGGGTGTCTTACTTAAGTTTTCACACACTGTACCTGTTGTATGTAAATTGAGAAATTAAAGTTTTTCGACGTTCACCACACGGCAAAGTTGTTTTTGATGGGTGTCTTTTCTTTTAACACTCACACACCGGGTGGTAAAATTAAGGAAATTACAGTTTTATGAATTACTTGTGTTCCATCTTTGTCACATCGTAGTACAGCTCTTCTCAGCTGCTCTGAGTCATTGCCTTCGTTAGCACTGACCTTTTGTCTTGAACTCGGACCAAATTAAGAAAACTTTCGATGAGATCAGCGGGGGATGTTTTTTTACATGTACCCCCGACCCAATGCTGAAGTTTGAAATGTCCACGGGACATTGTGGATTGGTGTTTGTGGTACAACATGTTTCCCGGTACAAAAGGTTACCCAAGCACCGCGTTGACATTTTGATGGTGTAAGTGTTTGTGACCATTGTGGATCAAATCGTCACCATAGCTTTATACAGGGGACTACTATCATGTAACGTAAGGGTAAAAGGAACGCCTGCATCAGGTAATTTCGACGGTGGGGATTACCATCTTTGATGGTGATGTGATGATGTCGGCTGTGGTTGTAGTAATAAAAGTAAGCGTAGTTGCTGATGTTCCTGACTGTACTTGGCACAAGTACCAGCGCGTGGAACAAATACTATATTTTTCAGACACTTAGATTTATCTCACAAGATTCAAGGCGGGCTTGGAGAAACACATCTGTCTGTGATCAGCGGCACATGTGAGGCTTACATGTTATTATAATGAAGTATGCATGTAGCGTATTAATGTTGCAGGACATTGGATATACAACGTTTGAGCAGTTCCATGAGTTTTTATGAGAAACTATAATTTTTTATTTTTTGAAGTGCTTCGAGCAGGTGTATAGTATTAATGTAATGACCAAATCAAACATCCAGTGGTGGAAGTAGTAACAATAGCAGCCCGTCGCAGTTGAGTGGTGGTAACCAGCAGCAGTTGCAGCACAGCAGCAGGAGTAGAAGTAGTGGTAGTAGTAGTAGCAAGCCGCAGTAGAGTGATGTTAAAAGTTGTTGTTGTTGTTGTAGTTGTCGTCGTCGTCGTCTTTTTGTGGTTGTTCCGACAGTTGACTGGAGCAGTGTGCCGTGTTTAGCCGACGACGAGGTTCTTAGTGGGCGGCTAGGGTTGGCTGATAAACGTCTCTGTGACTGGATGTAAGTTCTTGAAATCTTTGCAAGAAAACTGAACGTTATTTTATTAAGATTTTTAAGGAGGAAAAATTGGCGGCAAGTGTTTTTTTATCATTGACCATTTGTACTGAGGTAGTAAGAATTTTATATCTTGTTCGCTTAAGTTGTTTAGCAGTACTGCATTTGAGTCTTGTTGCTATGAAAACTATTGTGCTGTTTTTTGTGGTCTGAAGGCTACCAAAATGGTTCAAGGCTGAATGAAATGATTCTGTGGATTAGTGCAATTACAATACTTATATAAAAGGTTGTTGTGGGGAATACTGTAGTCGGGGCAAATAGATCGCCTGATGACAGCACCTCTCTTCAACATTAAAATTCGTTTACTGGTTTTTGGAGGAGGAACAGCTATTCGCATAAGTGCTATCTTGGCGTAGCTTTTATTTACTTTCCTTTTTTTCATTGACCAATCAATTGATGGGCTGTCAAGGGTCGGTTAGGGTTTGGAAAAAGGTTTGCAGGAGTGTGGACCGTATTATGCCAAATGATCTTGCACCTTCATACCTGTTTCATCGCTTCGGGCCAGGGGATTGTGTTAGATGAGCAGTCAGGGATTGCAATGTCATTACATCGGGCACTTCCATAGGAGAAGCATGACATTCAGTGTGTAGATATTCTTGACCTTTTCGGACAGATCCTAGACGATGAAACACGTGATGTGTCCTGTTGTAGTGCTTGATTGTGGAATCTAACTAGGTCTGTGTGTATATTCTTTATTCATACGTTTCTGCATCAAAAACTTCATAATGCATCTGGAACTTGCATAGCAATGTTCCAACTGCCCGGTGAATGCGACTGTATATAAGGAAAGTAAGTCAGTCATACACTAAGTTCTATTAGGTTGAGACCTAACACAATAGGTCAACTAAAAGTACGTCAAATTTGATTTTGAGCGATTATCTTAATTTTGACAGTTTTCATTTGAGTCCAAGCAATTTGGATATTCATGGAATATAACAGTGATCAGTTTTCTATCACAGGGAAATGGTTTAGGTATGCTGTTGTAAGAGAGGTGCTGCATCTTCCACTGTATTACAACTTTTTGAAGGATTTCATGTCCAATGGTATCACTCATGTCGTCAAGCAAGTGTGCAAGCTGTATTACAGACCTTGATGGAGCTTGCCGTGCTGTATTCAAGTGAACTGATTTGCACACTGAGCATTGCTTTCCAGGTAGTGTGATGACAGTATCCATTTCCACCAGTCTTCAAGCGTTTTGGAGGCAGCTTTTTTCTGTGTGTATATTTCTACATGCATTGGTATTGTTTCTTCCACACGGGTGTGACCAGTATCACTGAATAGTCCCTCTTGCTAAGCAAATGCCACGTGTTGGGTGTTTGTTTTAGATTGAGGTAATATATGGGTGCTTCTGACCAGAATTGACATGCTTGATTAAATCTAGGGAATGTGCACAGTCCCACAAAGGAGGCAGAGTCTATGATAGTCAGTTGGCACTTGATCATTTCTTGGAGATTTCATGGTTTGCAGCCCATGATGAATTTTTTCCCCCCCCAAAACAACTGGTCTTCACAGTTCTGTCTGCAGCGCAACTCAGGACGGTGGGGTTCTGGCAGACATATTCCATGATCCAACTTTGAGCCTCAGGTCTGATGTTTTGCAGATCATGTTCCTGTATGCACGCACTAGTTGTTGTCTGTCATGGTCAGGGACAGGGAAACTAATGCTGTTGTTTAGTGGCAACGAAAGACTCTTGTTATGTAGTCTTTGGCTTCACACCCAATATTGTCATCTCTGTTGCTTTAGGACATAAGTGAGCTGAATGAATGCCATAAATGTTCCATAAAAAAAATATCTGTTGAAGTCGCTTATTTAGGATCGTGGTATTATATGTCAACCAGGTCAGCTGAGGACCAAACCTTTTTCGCACACTTGTTGGTACACGTCCTTATCCTCCTCATGCCGTCTGAGAAAAAATGCTGTGGCTTATCTGATATGCAGTTGACATTACATTGTCAAGGAATCTTGAATCAAGGAATCAAAAAGGTGTTTAATGAGTCCCATCTGTTTTCTGCGAACAATTTCAGATCCAGGTTACTTGGTGGAGCAGGTTTCGTTTTGGCTGTGCTGCTAACATGTGTCCTTTTTACTCTTTCACCAATTGGAAACAATCTGATGGAAAAGAGTTGAACAGGTTGTCTTTTGTTGTGTTTATAATCTTGTTCCTTATTTGCTTTGCAAAATGTTGAACCTCTAGCCCCCCCCCCCCCGATTAGCTAATGACAACACTTCTGTTTGACCTGGGCTTTTTGGCCAACTGAAAAGCATCAGACTTATGATTGTTATGCGTATTCTACACATTTCCAAGATCTTTGTAAATGCAGCTTAGCTTCTTTCTTTAGGAGTGCTCCCATTTGGAGAGCTGGTATGGCTGCATCAAGTGACGTGTGTGAGGAGAGATGGTGTACAGAAGAATTAGGAATGCCATGTTGGAGATAGGAGTTGTGTCTGGGGTTATCTTGCAGCTTTTAAATCAGCTTCGAGTTTGAAGTCATGTTAAATCTGATGCCATAGATTTCCTACTTAGAATGTGATATTCTGTATAAGTGGAGACGTTGTATTGGATTTTCCTAAACAGGGAACAGTGAATTTGTCTGCTAGTTTGCACCAAAGAAGATGACTTTATCAGCAGAATGAATGGACAGTATACAACAAGAACTTCCCCTGCAAATTCTGGATACACGCCTCTAATACAAGTTCCTTTCACCAACCATACAGAGGCAGGCGTCAATATTTCCAGCGATGTGTTCATTACCTTGCAAACAATCCTCCAAATGTTGTCAGCCCTCATGTGGCGGACATGGCGGTTCTGTGCTGGTATGCTGGGATATAATTTCCTGCTCCTCGTAATGTGTGGCGTGTCACCAACGTCATCAATATGGCTGTCTTTGCTCGGCAGGGACTGTCGGACCGAATCAACTTGTGTCATGTTCAGTAAAGGAACTAGGAATTCGGGGCATTGCAATGTTTCTTCAGTCAATGCTACATAATTATGTTTACAGCTATATAGAGGACTATTGTGTTCATGGTTTTCGTTCAAGAATTTCAAACGCGTCTTCAAGTGATCATTTTTGTATTAGATATCACATGAAATGATTTTTTACTCGGCCCAATGTCATCTGGCATGTTTCAAGTTATTTCTTTATTAGTACATTACTTGCTTTTAGTGAAGCTCAGTCTGGATCGGACAACGATTGTTAGTCTTTCGTGTTGTTGTTGTTGTTGTTGTTGTTTGTTGTTGTTGTTTATCAGGTGCTTTTATTGTGTTTGTTTTCTTTTTGTTTTGTGTAAATTTTTAGTTCATTGTTTAGATTTCTCGCAGATATATGCTTTTCATTCATGGTTTGTGTCCCAGATTGACATTTTTTGCTGTTTTAATATCCTCAGATCATTTTTTAGAAACTAGAGGGCTACTTACCACTGTGTTTGTTTATCCTTCTTACAACAAGAAAGAGGGTGGGTCCGAAAAATTCGCTCATCCATAAGAATGCCCTAGGATCAGGATTTTCTTTTCTGTCCGTACTTCCCTCATAAAGGGGGATTTGCTCTTCTCTCTACGTCCAAAGATGTTGACGTTGTCAGTATCTTTAGTTTCCGGTTTCTAAGGCCAGTGTCAGTCTTCAATGTGATTATTAAACAAGGTTCCGTGTTGTGATACGCAGCATAACATCTTGCACTCACACGTAAATCCCATCACAAACTTTCGGAAAAAGAAAGGCCTGTTTGGCGTTGGTATGGATGAAATTTACATATGGCATGCACCCTGGCGTAAGATATGAAGAAATGAATCGGGAAGTAAGGAAATCGAAGTGAACATTATGAATAATATGGACTGGATGACACAGGAACGGCTGAATGAAGCGCAGGCTGGCAGCTCGTCAGGTCGGCACTACCCCGGTAGGCAAGCCGTTGCGTAAAGAGTGTGGATTGTAACGCGCTCAGAGCTTTGTCTCTAGCCGAGAATAGGCGCTATGTTAAATATTCTAATTAATAATAATTATTATAATGTAATAATAATATCAATAAATAATAACAATGCACCAAAGCTAAACAGAGACATGTATACAAAAATGATAAGCAATTGTAGGACGAGGGAATATGTGTGTCAGCTAGAAATAGAGGTGGAGTGAGTGAGGTAGTGTGTTTATTGTAAAAGTGCTTCAGAGCTTGGTCTGTGACCGAGGACAGGCGTAGAAAAATACCCAAATAAAATTAATAGATGGTTTCCGACTCTAAAAAGGTACATTCCATTTTAACGTGTTATTTTTTTTCTTTATTTTTTGCCTTTTGAAGATTTAGCGCTGTGGACACTATGTTTAACACTGGCTTATTTCATCGTCCGAAATGTTTTTTTAATTGATTAATTCAAAAACTGACGAAGAAGTATTTGTAAATATAGTTTTATGAAACATGATGATGAAAAAATACCTAGTTGCCCCAACCAGTTTTCTCCTTTATCCAAGTTGTGTTCGCGTCTCCCATCACAATGTGAAATCCAACACTCACCCCCCTATATCATACGTTATTTATCTTAGATGTTTTTCAGGGTTTTTTTCTTTTCTTTTTTTAATGTCGTTTGCTTCCTTTGGGGAAGTTGAGTTTAAAATGTTTATTCCTCTCAGTGTTTTCTGCTTTGTTTTGTTTTGCTTGTTTCTCTCTTTTTTCTTTTGTTCTTCATTTCTTTTGTTTCTTCATTTCTTTGCCTTCCTTCCATCCTTCCTTCCTTCTTCTTTGACTGCCTGCGTGCTTCTGTTTGTGCTCCTTTTCCTGTTCTGACTAAAATCTCTCCCTTGAATTCATTTTCATTTCTTGACTGTGTGTTTCTGTTTGGTTTCCTTTCTCTCACTGAAGTGCCAGATTGTTGTTGTTCTTCCTTGAGCTTCCTCTGCAAGACAAACGACACTGATCAATAACTTTTTGCTGGTTTTGCCTGAACGAATGTGGTTTCCAATTTACAGTGAAATCCGCTGCCTTTGTTGGACAATGATAATCTGAGTTCATTACATATCCAACAGTTCATTTGGTCGAGTTAGCTCATAAAACGTCATGGTGTGATTAAGTAATCTGACTGAGAGTTTCTACCGTAGGTTATGGGTAGTGTTTCTGACCCACTTTGTGCACACAAGAACTAGGGGTTCACAACTGTCATGACTCAATATTGCTCAAGCGATACATTCAGAGAGAAATACTGAAAAAAATAAGACATCCAGACACAACACAAAGAGAAGATAAGTAGTTTACTGGGGCTTTGTCTTCGGAAATACATATCTGCAAAAAAAGAAAGGTATGAACCTAAACAGGTCCAGATAGGTTTGCTAGAGGAAAAACAAATAACGCGGTTACAGCATAGCAAACACTGCTTGAAGCTGCGATCCTCGTCAGCATTCAGCAGCAAACATGCACCTTTGGTCAGCGTCCGCACGCTGTCAGTTTCATGTTGTTTGTTACAGTCGGTTTCACAATAACACTTAACCATGAACGCTTGAGGTGCACTTCCTGATTTTAAAAGAATATAGCGTTTTTCTGTGACGGTTCTGTGTCTGTTTCATCTGTATTTCCGTGTTTCTCTTTACAGTCTGGCGTATAGGACACAGGGTAGCTGCTGTTCTGACTGTGTTGGGAAGTTCCTATGCTGCCATTCAGTTGGTGGATCCGCAGTGGGATTACTGGCAGGATACGTCACCACGGTCCTGTGGCTGGCCACATACCTGGGTTTCCAGGTCATTTCCAACGTCACCACGGCCGTCATCGCTGTTGGAAACCGATGTCTCTGCGTCTCTGGCCACTCAGGTTGCCAGCATCTTCGAACAAAGTCAGTTCGGATTGTGCAGCGCGCGCGTGTGTGTGTGTTTTGTGTGTGTGTGTGTGTGTGTGTGTGTGTGTTGTGTGTGTGTGTGTGTGTGTGTGTGTGTGTGTGTCCACTCCAGACTGTCAGCATCTTTCAGAACAAAAGATCAGTGCGTGCGTGCGTCTGTGAGTGAGTGAGTGAGTGTGTGTGTGTGTGTGTGTGTGTGTGTGTGTGTGTGTTGTGTGTGTGTGTGTGTGGCTGTCACTCAGACTGGTCAGGCATCTCAGAACAAAGTCAGTGCGTGCGTGCGTCTGTGAGTGATAGTGAAGTGAGTGTGTGTGTGTGTGTGTGTGTGTGTGTGTGTGTGTGTGTTGTGTGTGTGTGTGTGTTGTGTGTGTGTGTGTGTGTGTTGTATTTGTGTAGTGTGTGTGTGTGTGTATGTGTGTGTGTGTGTGTGTGTGTGTGTGTGTGTGGTGTTGTGTGAACAATTTACTATGGGGGAAAGCAGTGTTGGTAACAATTCCTCCGTCATTACATCAAAATGGCAATTGGTTATAAAGTAAGGGTGAGGAGTGGTGGAGGAGGGGGGGGGGGGGGGACGGGAGAAAGAAAAACATAAATGAGAATGACAAATTAGGGGATTTTGTTTTGGGGGGGGGGGGATATTTATGATATGAAAATTTCTTCCACTAGCAGCATATGGGTATCCATTGTAATCCATCATGAAGACGAACACCACTAATACCGCCTGTCCGAGATCATTACTGTCTGGGATGGGACTAGTCAGGGAGGCACAGCTGATTGGTCTGGGATCCTTTGGCATAAATAGGAGATCTTTGCCACACTGGTTTTTTAAAAATGTCTATGGTATTCTCTCTGAAATGCACTTCTCTTCGATTTCCTAACTTTATCAAATAAATTGGAAAAGGCCATTTCCTTGGCACATGTATAATTGATCCTATCTGTTCCATACGAGGTACGTTTTATAAGGTGCTAATGCGCAAGATGTATCTTAATATCTGGATGTGGAAAAAGCTCTACAAGTCGTTCAGGCTACGAATAAAGTGTAACGTTTTAGAGGTGTTCATTGAGCAGGCCAGAAAAAACGTCTTGGACAGGAATTACAAATTCCATTTAAGTCTTAAACAAATAATTTTAAGAAAATTCTTAGTAAGTCGCCAAATTCAGGGACAAACAGATTAGAAAAAAACAGGACGTGTTTCGATCCTTCGGTCTTCTTCAAGTAGATGTTACACTTTAGCACCATGGCCAGAAGAACGAGGAATCAGAATCTTATAATAGTGTGACATATTCGGCGCAAGCGATAGGAGTTGAAATTGTCTCGTTTTCCGCTGCAGTCACCTCCTTTAAAGTTAAACCTTAAAAGCAAAGTAGTTTCCTAGTCAGTGTGACAGACGTTGCTCATGCCCCACAATAATTTACTGTGGCAGGCATTTGGGGAGTAGCTGGTGGTAGTGACTGTTGTACATCCAGACAGTACTCAACCCTGCCCTCACCTTACGGTACCCGACGATTAAAGTCCAGACTCCGGTCACCAACACCTCCACTTCATCTCTCGCTGTCGCCCTTCTACCTTCCGGCACGAACCACCATCGACATCCTTTACCACCAATACCATCTTTGTTGCGTCCCTTTCCTCTCCCTCGTCGTCGTCGTTGTTTCTGTACAGCGATCATTATCTTCCGCCTTAAAGTAGACCGTCCACCTGGCGGCGACAACTAGTGTCCAATGTGACGTCAGTTCGAGAAAAAGGGACGTGACTTGACGCGGATGCTGGGTGACGTGTGGTTGTTATGTCACGTGCACGACACCAACTGTGACTCGGTCTCTTGTGATATCCAGTCGTGTGCCCGTGATTTATGATGACGGACGACATGTTTGTAATCTGTTTTATATTATTTTTAGCGCGAAGTCACTGCTTTTGCAGCGGTTGAATGCCTCCAGCAATACATCATTTAATTCGACAGAGTTCTCGCTATCGATCCACCTCCGGCAATCTGTTGCAACCTCTCCATTCTATGGGAGCGCAGGAAAGGGGGCAATAACTAGCGTGTTGATGTAGAACTACGGGTGATGAAGGACATTGTTCCAGACAAGGAGCTGCTCAAATTCTTTTGGTAATATCAAGTGAAACAAGCTCACCAGAATTTCACAAGATCCCTATGAGTGCCCTGCCTACTCCACATGCAGCCTTTCAAGCTAACAAACCAGGCAATATTTGTCCAGTTACCGGATGAAGAATACTTTCTTTTCCCCACCAGAAGTCGAAACACTTTGGGCACACTCTCCATCATGTTTGAGAGTACGCATCAACATCTTCGCCGTTACAAATAACCATGCTTTTTCTTATCTCTCTCTTCTTTGTTGTCAATCTTGTCAGGAGTATGTTCTTACTTTGTAGAGTAAATTCTAAGCCAGTATAAGCCATTCTTTGCCGAGGTGCATTGTCAATTTGCAGATTCTCTCTCTCTCTCTTCTCTCTCTCTCTCTGTCTCTCTCTCTCTCTGGTTTTATCTCGCTATCTCTCTCTCTTCTCTCTCCGCTCTCTCTCTGCTTCTCTTCTCTCTCTTTGGGGCGTGGTTGCGTGAGTGCGTGAGTGGTGTGTGCATTCGTTCGTGCGTGCAAGTAGGTGCGTGCGTGCGTGTTTGTATCAGAACGCACTTTATAATACCTCCATAGTGTGAGTCTGTGATGCGATCTTCGGTATGTTGAAACATCTTTTTATCCATGTTGTTGCTGTCTACTAATATTTGTGGATCATGATGACTGTCCGTAATCAAGCTGATTGTGAAACAATGCAGCAAGAAATGTCGGCTTGGAATGCAAAAAAAAAAAAGCCCTCTTTTTTTAGTTTTGGATTTGATTGCCCATTTAGAGGAGTTTGTCATTGGATAGTCGAAGGGGCCGGCTGCAGAGCTAAAGTATGACTTCAGACACTCGTGGAGTATTTCTTTTTTAGGAAGTCCAAAGCCTCCCTCTCACACAGCAGTAAAGAGTACCTGACTCTATTCATAGGACTGAGGCGGAACGAAGAGAAAAAAAAGGCTTCAGACAAAATGGTACGGCCGCGACACAGGGGCATGGAGAGGTGCGTTCAGTTTCAGGAACCCACTGGGCCCAGCTCTCCGTTACTGACACTGCTACATCACTTGATTTTTTCGGTTTTTTGTTTGTTTTTTGTTGTATTTTTTTGTTGCTTTTTTTGTATCTCTGTTTTTTATGACTGCGCGGACGAAACAAAACAGGTATGCACGACAAAAAACTAGCTGGCAAAGGGCGCACCTGGCCCTACTTTTGTTGCATGGTGTGAGACATGTGACAAGTTTTGTATGACATTGCTGGGACACCCAGTGGACCTGTACTGCCAGGCAGAGATGGATCACGTCAGGTAGGCCTCAGAATTTCATTTCTACACTATCAACTTGAACATCAGCATGGTGATTGCGCATTCTTGCAGCTGGAAAACTTGATTGTCATCATAAAATGTAACGTTGTTGGTGACAATTTGGTGACAGCGACACGACCTATATCTCTAAGACAGAACAAACAATATAGTTCAAGTGAAGTTGCATGCTCTTAGAAACTGTCTGCAATTTTCTTTCACTAAAGGTTTACATACATTCCCCTAAGTTAAGAATCACACATACCCATTTTTTAGGCTGAAACTGTAAAGATTCTGAATCTAGGGAAGTCTGCGTCAGAGAAACTGAGAGTACGAGGGGTTTTGAGTCAGTGTCCTTGCACGTGCGATCTTTGACAGTTCCACTGTCCATCTTTGGGCCCATTAGGCGATGGCAAGTTAATTCCGCCACCCAGCATGCTATAACGAAACTATACAAAAGAAAAAACAGCCTTCTTATCAAAGACCTTTTTTAACGGAAACTTCATCACATAATGGAAACGAACGGAAATCTACACAGAATTACTGATGCTGGGTGTCATGGGGGAAGGGAATGAAACTTGGCACAGGTTTTCGTATTTGTGGTCTAATTGTATGCAATAGCATCAACTTCAAAAGAACTCCCATACACGATGGGAGTTTAGCACTTGAAAGGAATACGTATAAAGAAAATGCAGTGAGACGAGAGAGAGAGAGAGATGAGAGACGGTGATGATAAAAAGTAGATTTTTGTTGCACTTTTTTCCTTCATTGCATCTGTGCGTGTGCGTGCTGAGGTGTTGTGTTTGTTGTGTGTGTGTGTTGTTGTGTGTGTGTGTGGTGTGTGTGTGTGTGTGTGCTGTGTGTGCGTGCGTGCGCGCGTGGTGCGTGGTGCGTGCGACTGCGTGCGTGCGTGCGTGTATGTGTGTGTGTGTGTCGTGTGTGTGTGTGAGTGATGTGTGTGTGTGTGTGCGCGCGCGCCGCGCGACCCCCGGGCGCGCGTGTGTGTTGTGTGTGTGTTGTGTGAGTGTGTGTGTGTGTGTGTGTGTGTGTGTGTGGGTGTAAGTGCTCACGTGCGCTTGTGCATGTGTATCGCTCTGTGTGTATATGCTAAGCACGTGTGTGTGTGTGCACGCGCACAAAAATGTGTTTGTGTGTGTGTGTGTGCGCGCGCGCGCGCGCGCGGGCGCGTTCGTGTGTGTGTGTGTGTGTGTGTGTGTGTGTGTTGTGTGTGTCGTCGTGTGGTGCGCGCGCACGCGTTTCTCTGTGTTTGACAGTGAGCAGATAGAGAGAGAGAGAGAGAGAGGAGTACGGAGAGGAGAGAGTGAGGAGAGAGAGAGAGAGTGAGGAGTGAGAGAGAGAGACAGACGCTTCAGACGCTTTAGACTACGTTTATATTGGACCAATGTCCTACATATAGCTCTAATGTCAAGGGGGTTGTACATAGTTTTGCAGCGCCGCAAAAGAAAATGAAAATAAACAAGAAAAAATAACTGATGACATTCTATTAAAACGGTGGAGAGGCCCTCTCTCTTTCCTATCTCTGATCACCTCCTTATTTTCTTCGTTCGTTTTCCCATTCTAATGTAATATTAATAATAATGATAACAATTAGTAATAATAATAATAATAATATAATATGATAATAATAAAATAGTGATGATGATGATGATTAACAATGATGTTGATGATGGATGACGAAAAATAATAATAATAGTCATGAATATAATAATGATAATAACAACAAGGATAATGACACTGACAATATTAATGACAATAACAATGATGATGAATGCTGGTGATGACACGATGATGTTGGATGCTGATGATGACGATGATGATGATGATGATGATGAAAAAATCGTGAAAATAGGACAACCTCTACAGCGCCCCCCCACCCCCCCCCCCCCCACCATCCTTAAGTAAGAATGTAGGCTACGCTTTACAAGTTTTAACTAAATCACTATTAAAATGTAGGCTGGGCACACACACACACACACACACACACACACACACACACCCACAACCACACACACATCACACACACACACACACCACATATTCACACACACACACAACACACTTGGACACAATGTAAATGCCATAAACACATACTCTTATAACACGGTGAACAGCTCATTCGACACACGAGCCAAAGCGACACAGTGAAATATAGCAATTAAGTAGTAACATTTCAGCGTGGTATTCTGCAAATTGCGTTTAAGAACAGATACGTTTTAAACGTAGATGGGTAGGATACCAGGGGGGAAAGGGGCTTGCTAAGTTTCTACCTTGTTTTTCTCCTTCTGCTCGTCTGCTGTTTGTCTGCATCTGACGTCCTTGTTCGTCTCTGTCTGTCTTAGACGCTCCAGTTCCTTCGTAGGAGGTTTGAAGCTCTAATTCGACCGTAGTGGCTTGGAAAGAAAGGGGCTGTACTATTCGTAGCAGACAAAGAGCTCTGGAATTCAATGGAGAGAAGCAAACCAGTCAATGGCTACGTCTTGGTTTACAAATCTATAAGGTCATGATTACGAAATCGGAAGTAACTGACTTTAAATGTTTTCGTTATCTTCACTATCATGATGATAATAGTGTTATGGACGTTCATGACATATGTGGATCAGCGGAACTGATTTATTTCAGAGAATTATTGTGCTGTTTATGGCACTTGTATAAATGATTATGTAGTAAGAAAAATTACATAGTCATTTTGAAACAGTACGTGATATTTTATTTTCTACTACTTGGTATAACATCAATATCAACTCGTGAGATTTCGGTATAGAAAAATGACAGTTGCATTGGTCCAAACGGTGAAGAACGGAAACGAATGTACAAAGGATTATGTGAACACCAAATACTCTCTCTCTCTCTCTCCTTCTCTCTCTCTTCATCTCTCTCCTCTCTCTGCTCTCCTCTCTCTCTTATATATATATCTTTATATATATATATTATATATATATATATATAGATATATTATATATATATATATATATGTGTGTGTGTGTGGTGTGTGTGTGTGCTTGGGTGTGCTGGACTAATACGTTTCGGACTGGACAAGGAACTAGTTTCAAGTTTTCCTCCGTTTTTCTTTAGGATTGTGTTTGTCTTCTTCCCTCTGTCTGAAACCAAAATACGAGAGGATTCCAAACAGAATATACACTAGGCTGTCTCCTCCCGTTCTCAGATACAATTATATTGTCATCTGGCATTGAGAGTACGATACTTCTGATGGACTCCTAGATTTCCCAATTTGTTTCTAGGAGGCTGAGGGCGTGAGGACGGCTCTGGGACGGTACACAATATGGTTAGGTTGTGTGTGTGTTGTGTGTGTGTGAGTGTGTGTTGTGTGTGTGTGTGTGTGTGTTGAGTCTCAAGTTTCAGTGAGAGTGGGTGTGTGGTGTGTGTGTGTGGTTGTGTTGATGGTGTTGTGTGTGTTGTGTGTGTGTGTGTGTGTTGTTGTCGTGTATGTGTGTGTATGTGGGAGTGTGTGTTGTGTGTGTGTGTGTGTGTTGTGTGTGTGTGTGTGTGTGTGTCTGTGTGTGATGTGTCGTGTGTGTGTGGTGATGTGTGTGTGTGTGTGAGAGAGAGAGGAGAGAGAGAGAGAGAGGAGAGAGAGCGAGTGTGTGTGTGTGTGTTGTGTGTGTTGATGTGTGTCGTGTGTGTGTGTGTGTGTGTTTGTGTGTGAAGAGTAGTGTGTGTGTTGTCTGTATGTGCTTGAGTGCTTGTATGACATTAAAGTTACTTAAAGGATGCAGCAGCCTGTATGCTCGTTGCGGTCGGACTGCTGGCTATGATGCAACAATGATCTTGCTGAAAAAAAATGCTGAAGTCAGACTGACTTGGTTTCACGAGCGATGTGCAGCGTAAAAGCGAGTTTAATTGGGCAATATCATTTGCAAGCAGAATATGGTCGTTGTTAGTGCACTCATCGCAAAGCTCACTAATATCCCGTCAAGCATCTGTACAAATCACTGTTGCCTCTAACAACTTAGTTTGAGTGTGTGTGTGTGTGTGTGTGTGTGTGTGTGTGTGTGTGTGTGTGTGTGTGTGTGTGTGTGTGTGTGTGTGTGTGTGTGTTAGTGTATGTTCGTTCGTTCTTTAATTTAATGTCTATCCACTTTACAGTGATCTTAGACAAAAACAAGAGACAAACGAACAGGCATACAAACACATAAAGACAAAACAGAAAAACACATGTAAAAGGGGCCGGTGTGTGTATGTCGGTGTGTGTGTGTGTGTGGGGGGAGGGGGCATACATGTGTGTTGTTTTAAAAATGTCATTAAAAGTGTATGGAGTGTGGAGGTAGTGTAGTATACTAAACTTTGCATGCATGGTGTATTTAATTAATGAGATACCAATAAGTGACTATCACTTTAACCCCATTCTAATCTACCAGCATAACGGTAAACTGCTTTAGCCTGGATTCATATCTGAACATTTTTAAAGAAACAAAACATTTTTAACCATTGAAATAATAAAAAAAATAAATCAAACAAATAACTCGAGAATCAAAGTAAATGTCCAACTGGACTCTTAACAATAGCCCTAACAACTTCTAGAGCCTTCGCTTCGTTCCCCAAAATGTCCCAAAAATTCGCGATTGATGGGTTCAAACTTAATAACCAAGTAGGTAAATATTTTTTAGTATTTCTGCAAAAGAAGATGACATGGAATAGTGTAATATTTTGGCCACAAATGCAAGTGACATTTTTACAATATTTTGTTTTGTATGCATCAAGTCTGAGTCTAAATATCAGACTCTTCAAAAGTCGTTCCTGGTGGAGATTGTGTCCCGTTTTATATTTTACGAGCTTCTTAAAGAATTTTCCCTTGTTGTCCTTTATTATGTTTAGACACTCTTTTTGTCTTCATATCACCGAATCCCATGATGCTTTACATAAAAGGCTATAATTTTCATACAAGGATAAAGGAATATTTATTTTTGTAAAGATCTTTTCCTTAGCTGCACCATTTTTGGCTAACCGATCAACCCTTTCAATATATTGGTTAATCGTTCATTGAAAAACAAACGTCGACTGAAGAACACAGAACGCACAGGTGTCTCACAACCAAACCGTTGACACTTCAAATATGACAGTGTAATCCAGTTCGCATTATAGTCCAGCTTCAATTCACGAAGTCTCTCTCCTCCCTCTCCAACCTATCCACCGCCCACTCACTCTTCCCCACCGATCTCCGTCTTCCACAATCTCTTTTTTTTCTGTTCAAAGAGACATTTGAAAAAAAAGAACTACTACTGCTGAACTGCACAAGGCTGTTGAAAGAATTTACATCGCTGTGCGACCAAACTATTCACGAAGACAACTGGCTGTATCGTCACGAAGCGGAGCAAGACGTAAACACGTCTTCACCTCACGGCGGCTGAAATCGCACTCCCACGAACACCACGGCAAAGAAGCCAGAATATAAGAAGAAAAAGACTGTGCGTGACGGTACAGAGTGTAGTGACAGTGAGTCGTAGGGGGGACGTGGAGGAAATCCAAGCTACATTGAGTTGTATCAGGACAAAATGAATTTTGTTTGTACAAAAGATGACCTGCAGTGTTTGAGAGTGGAGGTGAAGGAGGAGGTGAACAAGATTGCAGAGACCTTCTCTCTTAGGCTTGATAGACTGGAGAGCTCTTTATTCGACCTGGCCAAGGAGAAAGATAAGCTTGAAGGCGAGGTGGGAAGACTGAAGAGGGAGAACGGGGAGCTGAGGAGCCGACTCGAGGCGCAGGGGGCTGAAGAAGGACGACTGCGGGCGGCCCACAACGACCTGGAGCAACACGGCCGCCTCTGGAACGTACGTGTGTACGGCGTGAAGGAGGCCCCCATCCCCAAGGAGGACACGGCCGCCGACTGTGTCCGCAAGTGCGTGGACATTTTCTCCAGGCAGGTGGGCGTGACGGTCAAGCCGGAGGACATCGAGGTGGCTCATCGCTCTGGGAGGCCAGTGGCAGCGGGCGGACAGGGAGGTGCAAGGCCTCGGCCTATCTGAGTGCGGTTTTTTTTTCAAGACAAGTGAAGAGGAGTGTACTTGAAAACAGAAAAAAAAAACTGAAACAAACCGGGATTTCAGTCTCTGAGGATTTAACCATGCTTAACTACAAACTTAAAAAAAAAGCATCTGAACAGTCTGGAACGTTGTCAGCCTGGTCGTCAAACGGAACAATCCTGGCAAAGTTAAAAAACCGGACTGGGTGTGCCCCTGTTTATCAGTGAGGACCCGAATGAAACCATCAGGAAGAAAATGACCTCTAAATCGCCATCTGCTTGAGGGACCCCGTGCCGTACAAAACTCAATACAGCTCATTGGTGGTGTACTTTTTGTGCTTTATTGTTCCATCAAAGGTACTGTACAAAATTAATTGTGTAAGTCATAATGATATGTAATTTTATTCTTTGTGTGTTTGTACACGGCGCACATGTTTTTTCGTACAATTTTCATTAAAAAAAAACCCCATGTTTCTTGACGTTCTAAAAGGCCCGGACCCGGCTCCCAACATCTTTTCATCGGTGCCCTCCACCCTCATCACTGTCGCTGGGGAAAAAAGAGTAAACTAATAGAGTAGACCCCCCCCACCCCGTCTCCTTGAACCCCCTTTCCACGGTCTGCGAATCCCCCCCCCCCCCCTCCCATCTTTGCCGATTCCTTTCACTTTGGGTCAGTCTTCAATTTTGTCGATCTTTAAGGAAAGACGAACGCCTGTAGGTTGTGGCAGTGGTGGTTCGTTCATCTGTCTATTGTGACATTGCTTGGGAAGAGGGCGGATGGTGGTCATTTGAATTTTGTGCATTGTCAGATCATTTGTGTATGTCAAAAAAAAGCAACAAAAAAGCCAACGATGTGGGGGAGCGGGCGCTCGCGCGCACACACGCACGCGCGCGCGCGCACACACACACACACGCACGCATGCACGCACGCACGCACACATACACACAAATACACGCACATACACACACATAGTACGTAGAGCAGCACAGGACTGAAACTTGGCTATACATGGCGTGATGTCATTGCGGTTAAACAGTGTGTGGTCCAGTGGGGAAAGGTGCTGGGTCCGTTTTTGCCCACCATATCATCCCTTTAGTTTAGGTATGTGATCTTCATTTTGTGTTCCTTTTCTGAGTTGTTGTTTTTTTGTGGAATTTCATGGTGATGCGGTATGGTAGACCATGTTGCCAGTATGGAAACCCAGGTGGCTTGCTGGTATGAATGTCGGAAAGTTGGGTGGATAGAACACACATGTGGAGGCGTTGTGTTGTTTACAACTGTATAGTACGTGTTCACGTGGGTTTATTTTTTTCTCTCCATCAATTGGATAGTGGTTTCAACGTGGGTTTGATGTGGTAGTGGTGTGGTGCTGTGCATACGTGTGATTCGTTTACATTGTGTGGAATAAATCAAAGTCAGGTCTAAATGGCCCATGAACGCCAAATATTTTCATCAGATTGCAATGGGTTTTTGTTGTTGTTCTTGTTGAAAAAAGTAACTCTGTACACTATGTGCATTGGAGTGCTTGCGCATACAAAGATTCTCTATTTGTAATTTCAGGTTCTTATGTATTTCCTTCCACCCATCTCTTCTCCTGCTTCTTATATATATATATATATATATATATATATATATAATATATATATATATATATATATATATACAACAAACTAATAAATTCCAAGGATAAGTACCGCACCGTTCCAGCAACTTACAGAGCAGCTTGGTGTTGCAATGACTGCAAGAAATATTGAATTATAAACAAAACTTGCTCTTATGTCTTAGATTGAAAAAATAGGGGGAAATACGCATTCATATCTGCAGTGGTAGATGATTCTGCCTAACTAACAGTATGTGCATGAGTGGGTGAATGGGGAAAAATAAAATAAATGCTTCTCAAAATGAGCCTTCAGCAAGCTTATATTCTCCAAGAGGAGAATATAAGCTTGCTGAAGGCTCATTTTGAGAAGCATTTATTTTATTTTTCCCCATTCACCCACTCATGCACATACTGTTAGTTAGGCAGAATCATCTACCACTGCAGATATGAATGCGTATCTCCCCCTATTTTTTCAATCTAAGACATAAGAGCAAGTTTTGTTTGTAATTCAATATATATATATATATATTATATATATATATATATATAATATATATATATATATATATCAATGATGTTAAAAAGGAAGGTTAAAACTCGAGGTTAAAACTCCGAGTTTTAACCTTCCTTTTTAACATCATTGACAAATGTTGCTCCCCAAGGGGTCGAGCACTTTTAAAATCATTTTAGGCTCTTTGGTTATATTCATATATATATATATATATATATATATATATATATATATATATATATATATATATATATATATATATATATATATATATATATATATAAAACAAGTTAAAAGAGAAGTCTTAGTTTTAAGACTCCTCTTTTAACTTGTTTTAATGTTGCTCCCCAAGGGGTTGAGCACTCAAAAATTATTTTAGGCATTTTAAATTTACTGATCTATATATATATATATATTATTCATGCTGTCCAACATCAAGAAAAAACTCGGAAAACAAGTCGGACTATACAGAGACGATGGCCTTGCTGCACTAACCAACAATCCAAGAACCATCGAAAACAAGAAGAAAGAACTATGCAAAATCTTCCAAAACCACAACTTAAAGATTACCATTGAAGCAAACAAAAAGGTAGTGAACTACTTAGACATAACACTGGATCTCAACAATCACATATATAAACCATACAAGAAATCCAACGATACACCTCTTTATGTACACACCAAAAGTAACCATCCACCATCTGTATTAAAGACCATTCCCATGGCATAAACAAGAGACTGTCAAACCTGTCATGCAGTGAGAGAGTGTTCAACAATGCAGCAGTAGAATACCAGGAGGCACTACAAAAAAGTGGATACAATTACAATTACAATACAACCCAGACAACAACACAAATAAAAGCAAGAAAAATAGGAAAAGAAAATCATATGGTATAACCCCCCATACGACGGGAAACTCAAAACAAACATAGGGAAAGAATTCTTCAAAATCCTAACAACTTCATTTCCAAAAGAACACAAACTGTCCAAAATATTTAACAAAAACACTGTCAAACTATCGTACTCATGTATGCCCAACCTCAAAAACCTAATTGACGCATCCAACAAAATGAAAATCAACACAGCAAAGAAGGGTGAAGAAAGGAAATCTTGTAATTGCACCAGAAAAGAGCAGTGCCCACTAGACAATAAATGTCTTCACAGCAACATTGTATACCAGGCTACTGTGACATCAGAAAATGAAAAAGAAACATACATAGGGATCACTGAAAACCACTTCAAAACCAGATATGCAAACCACAAACAGTCATTCAATAAAGAAAAATATAAAAACCAAACAGAACTGAGCAAATATATCCTGGAAAATCGTAAAAAGAGCATCATCATACAGCAATGTTTCAAAAAGGTGCAACCTATGTTTAACTGAAAATTGGTTAATACTATGCAAACCACACTTAGCAACTTTAAACACTAATACAAAAATAGTAAACAACTGCAGGCATAAATGGAAATCGTTGTTAGTGAACACACTCAAAACAAAAACCTGAAAGCCCCCAAAAAAACACGTGCAGCCAACCCGCACGTGCAAACAACCGCAAACGTGAGCCCACACGCTATATAACATCGGCGGTGGGCAAACCAAAAGCCCTCCTGATGACAGCGCAACGCGCTCGAAACAAATTTGTAGAGATTTCTTTTAATACCTTATTTTAACACACACACACACACACACACACACACACACACACATATATATATATATATATATATATATATATATATATATATATATATATATATATATATATATATATATATATATATATATAAGGAAAAAAATAAAGAAGAAGAAAAAAGGACGACAAAACGCTTGGTCAATTCCTTATCCTTTTTATTTTTGTCCAGTATTTCCGTGGGACCGAAATATTGGACAGAAATAATGAAAAGGAGTCGACCAAGCGGGGTTTTGTCGTCTATTTTGTTCTTCTTCTTCTATTTTATTGTCTCATGACAACGGACCGCAGCAGTGAGAAAGTGGTGCTTCTAGATTTTTAAACTTTATACTACATATATATATATATATATATATATATATATATATATATATATATATATATATATATATATATTATATAATTATTATATATATATAAATATATATATATATATATATATACAACAAACTAATAAATTCCAAGGATAAGTACCGAGCACCGTTCCAGCAACTTACAGAGCAGCTTGGTGTTGCAATGACTGCAAGAAATATTCAATTATAAACAAAGCTTGCTCTTATGTCTTAGATTGAAGAAATAGGCGGAAACCACCAAGTTTCGAAATATCGGTATATGACCAGGAGTTATATGTTAGTGAGTTTCCCTCCCTATTGGAGGATGTCTCTCCCCAGTGGAGAATATAAGCTTGCTGAAGGCTCATTTTGAGAAGCATTTATTTTATTTTTTCCCCATCCACCCACTCAAGCACATACTGTTAGTTAGGCAGAATCATCTGCCACTGCAGGTATGAATGCGTATTTCCCCCTATTTCTTCAATCTAAGACATAAGAGCAAGCTTTGTTTATAATTGAATATATTATATGATGATTGCATTGCATGAAACAGCGCTGTAGATAGTTTTAGACCTTATCTTTTAACAAATATATATATATATATATATATATATATATATATATATATATATATATATATATATATATATATATAATATTATATATATAATGTCTTTAAATACCTACAAAATATGAGTCTGATGCAGAAATTTCTCTGTATGTTGACACATGTTTTGGCTGCGTTGCTGCAAACCGCTACTTATTTTTGTTCGTTTACGCCTGTCTTTGTGATTTAAGAAATTCAAAGTTGATACGTCTTTGACTAAAGTTAACACAAGCTGACGGTGAAAACTACATCAAAGACTATCGCTTTACATGCATAAACAGAAGTGTGAAGGAGATTCTGGTTAGGATTACATTGTGCCTATTGACAGAAATCTATTGCTGGACTGTCAGAGTGGTCGAGAGAACTGATAAATGCCAATCCTAGGCCAGCTGCTCCTCAACCAGTTTCGGAGCAGCTGACCCCAGGATTGGCATTTATCAGTTCTCTCATACTCAGCGGACTTGATTCTACTGGGCATGCGCATTAACGAGGTAAAACCAACCTGCATTACACAGTTCAACCAGTTTCGACCGGTTGACTTCAATAACCAAAAAATAACGACCCTACAAACAAACATACTGTGTAGGGTTATCCGTTTTTAATACTAATTTACTAAACTTTTCAGATTTCAGTTTTTGCTTAATCCTGTGTTTTTCTGATCATTTTCAATAACATCATTTTCACGCATACAGTCATCAAATGCGTCTCTGTCTTTCATGTAAAATAAAACTACAGTCTTTAACTGTTCTCTAAAGTCTTTTAAAACGGAGTTATATTTTTGACATAAAATCCACACACTTATCCCATCAATGTCTTCCGCTGAAAGCCAGCTTTGACAAAGTGTTTCTCTTTTTAACTATATCTTTTTCTGCCGAACAGTCATCTATAATAAAGAGTGTCTGCGTTCCTTCAAACACTTTATAAAGTATTCCTAACACACTCACTCAGTTTAGTGCTAGGACTTAACAAAAATAACGTCATTGTCTGTCCATATAAACCTTCTATCATTGATATGCTTGTTCCTTTTAAGTGTTGGACAGATAAATCACAATATAATCATTAAATTATGCGATAAAACTGTTTGTAATAGGTCGAGGACAAATTTGTTTTCCCAACCAGTTTGTCCACAAATTAATGAAACAATGATGGGGTTTTTGTCATAAAGTTTAACTGCTCCATTGTTTTATAAACATAATTTAATTCTAATCCAGTGATTATTTTTATCATCTCCTCCGTCAAAACTGTAGCTTCAGTATAATAAAACCATATGAGGCCTAAATCGTGTAAGATTAATCAATTTAGTTTCTGTAAGATTTTTTTATTTAAGGTCAACATTGATTTTGTTGCTTGTTGTTATGATCTTAATATCCTTCACATTGTGAAGAACGACGATGGTAACTTTAAGGCCGTTTAAACGTTCTAAGTTTTGCAGCAATATTAATTTCCTTTTATAAGGAGTCACTAAACGCCAACACCCCCATACCTCTTCCACATCTTTAAAGACAGAAATTTCAAATATCATTGTGAACGTGTCTCCTAATTTTCTGCTTGGAAAGTACTGTAATTTGGTAGAAGAAGCTTTCTTTTTTAAACCGATTTCTCTTCTGTGGAGGATGTACTGTTTTTTCCCATTACGGGTTATTTCAAGCTCTTTACGACTATTGTCCGTCCGGCATAAGACTTTCATGTAAAGGGGCCAGAGTGATAATGCTTTTCTGAAACTTTTTTGACGGCTAAAATAAAATGTAAATGGGCTTATGAATTCAAATTTTATTTCCATTCTAAATTTGGTTCTAACATGTGCATTTGCTGTTCAGTGTTTTCGAACTATGTTTATATTCATACTGGCCAGGCATTATTTGCTTCTACATTGCCGTAGTTGTTCTAGTTAAGGAAATCTTTTTGTTGTTCGCTAACCTCTTTGCGTTTTAAATCTACCATCTTTTGTTTACTCAAAAAAATACAAAGACCTTCTAACCGTTTCTGTTCAAGTCCGCAAAGTCTGCAAGGTCTTTTAATTATAAGGTTATACACCTTACAGCGTGCTAATGTAACTTCCCGGTTCTTAGGTCCACGCGACAATTATTTTTTAGAACAGTAATTATTATTACTCCAAAACAATGTTGTAGGTTATCACATTTCACGAAGTTCTCCTGGTTGTTGTCTGCAATTTTTTAAAATTAAATGTTTCCGGACCATCCACAAATAATTCTTTTAAACTGTAAATTAGGGGAATGTATAATTTCATAATCGCAATATTGCAGCTTTCCTGATGAAAGAGGCACTTAAAAACAGTTGAGGGACTTCCATCATATAAGTTGTCTCATACAGTGCTTAGCTCATCTAAATGAACATAGAGTAATGAATGTAATGCAAGATGAGCGGATTTTCTCCCTATAAGTAGTTTTTTTTGGTTGAGTGTTACTCTAAATCTATAATTGTCATCTGCAAAGCTCTACATTTTAGCTAGCTCTTTATCAAAATAGTAACCTCCTTCTTCTTCCAGGCTAGACTTGAATGTTAACTTTGTTTCTGTTTTAGATTTGCATTGTTAGTTTGAGAGTAATGACGAAGTTATCATTGCTTCTTTTAGTGAGCAAAACCGTAATAACCATCAGGTATTGGTAAAAACTGGGCTAACTTGGCCCCTTGTTTTGTCAATTTTGAACCTTATTATTATTATTGGATTCGCTTATTTAAACCATAGACTTGCTAAATATTTAGAGTGCAAACATTCTGGTTTTCCGCACCGGTATCAAAGCATGTTTCTAAAAACGAAGGAAAAAAAACGGTCTGAGGTGTTATTGTTACAAACATTTTTTAAAACGAAATAATAATGAGTGGCATTCATATATAACTAATGCAAAATATTCTGTTGGGACGCACTACAATATTAAAAATATAAACAACCGATACTCTTGACATTTCTGTGCCTCAGGTCTGACGCTTTTCAAGTATTAGGTTAGTACTCCATTAGCCTAATATCTTAACCCTCCTATTTAAAAAGACTAATCGCAAAGTGTGGTTTAGTCTTCGATGCATTTTTTCAGTTCCAGTTAAACTTTGCTGTGGTTTGTGCATCAACCTGGGTGTGGAGTTGTCGTATGCCGTTTCACTTATAATCATCTATCCTTTGGTGAGGGTCAGTGTTATAGATTTCATTTCTATTACACCTTCAGACGTTTTTTGACTGAACTGCAAAGCTCCATTGCCCCACCCAAATGACAAACCGTATAATCCATCATCAACAGAATAGACATGAGGCTTTTGAAAGGATCTGTAACGAATATTTAATATTAATGTTAAGACAGACTTTAGACAAAAAGTTGGATCTTAATCATGGCTTAGGCACCCTTTTTTGGGGGCGTGACAGAAAATATAAAACTATGCTTGGAATCCTCCTTACACATCTTTCTCTTCAGCACAGTGTTTTGCCTAGGTGTCCATAGAGCAAGTGCATAAACAGCGTGGACAACATTTATTTTAGACACTTTAAGGGCCTAACTATGCAGGGAATAGAACGAATAAACGACTCTGTTGTACTTACGTTGGTGTTTGCTAGGCTCGCAAGCACAAAACAGATCGACTGACAGATCCTTCTACTGGTTTTGACGCACAAAAAAACAGTAATTGGCAAATTGTAGAGGACGCATTAATTCTACAGTTGATTTGACTTCAAGTATTAAAGGTACCAAAATGTTTTACAAATACGCAAGATCGAAAGTAGACTCTTGCGGTGACACTGGTATTTATACATGGAGCCTTCTGACCTCAGGATCCAGATAGCTGTCCAATATAAACTACAATAATGAAATCCTTGTGGCAGGCAATGAACAGAAGGTCGGGAAAAACGAAATAAATTCTGAGCAGTAATATAGCAAGCTGTAAACAAAACAAGTCGACCCCCCCCAAGAATAAGTCTCCAATCCATGTGGCCCAAACCCGAAGGCCGTTGGAAGAGTCAAAAAAAATAATGACCATGAATATGAAAAAGACAGCGCTAGTTGTTGGTTTACTGGCCTTAGGATTACTTGGTCTTTATCTTACTAAAGAGTAACCCAACTATTAAGAGAACTAATGCCCATAAGTGCTCAGCCCTAAAGCCAACTATTTGCTTGCGTAGACAAAAGCAGCTGAACGACACCCCTAATTATACCAGGAAAGAGTCTATAGCTTTACCAGCTATTTTTTTAATTAACCCGCAAGATGTTCAAGTTGTTTTTTTTACCCATGATTTTTCAGCGGCGATGGAGGCGTTGGTGGCGGAAGGCACTGGATTTGGCCTCCACCGCCCACCTTAATTAGCCAACCCAGCCAGTGTACTTATTTGCAAATCCTAAGGATGATATAACGCTCGCTAATGTGGACGCATTTCTCTTAAACAGTGTTCGATTCGTTCTGCTAGGTGTCGTGTTTCATATTATCAATCTTTGGATAGTTTCTTTATTCTATTTACTTGAGTTCGCAATTGTTCTCGGTTAGTAGGACAACACTTATAGTCTTGCTGATCTTTATTGCTCAGATCCCTTTTAGTCTTTGGGCTATTCTTTCTTTAATATCAGCCCTTAGTTGGCGTTCATAAAGCTCAACGAGTTTTTCTTTTTCTCTTTTTATATGCTCATCTATTTCACCCAGTTTTGCTAAATTGTTTGTTAATTCGCCTCTGTTGCTTCTCAACAAAGCATGATCAAGGGCCGCTATTTCTCGCATGGGTAGCGGTGAGTCGTGTATGTCTTTTAATGCTGTTTCTTCTGAAAAACTGGTTTCCTGGCTTTATTGCATTTATAATTCGTATGCCGATTGATTTAATTCTTTAAAGTTCCATGTTTGCATTTGGTTCTCTGTAGGGAGTTCTGCATGTGTTTTGAAGTTTAGATAACAGCCTCCCCATCATATTTTGGATTAGTAATGCAAGGCGATTTTGTTCGCTTAACCGAGCCTTTGTTAATTGTAGTCTTTTTTAAAAACTTTGATGAGTTGGTTTAGTTGTAAAGCTGAAACAAGTTTCGTCCTTGGTCGCTCTCACAAACAAATATGGTTCATCTTTCCTTTACTTCAAAATCATTAGGGTCTAATAAAATTCGGGAGGTTCTTGGCCTCTAACTTTGGTATAATGATCTTGACCTTTCTTTCTGTTAATTCACGCGCAAAGGGGGGGGAGGGAAAAGGGGGGGGAAAGCCCCGAGCGATGTTGTACCAAATGAAGTCATTTCACTCATGTCGTTCTCCGAGGATCAGAAACATTCATAATCTTCTTCACCTTCAATGCATGCCATGTTTTTAAATAATTAACTTTTTTTTTGTTTTATAAAATGTCGCAAAAACATATTGTTAAATTCTTGACCCGCATTAGAAGACTGAAAGAGCCCTTTGGCCGTGAAGGGAAATAACACGGATATTACTTGTTCCAAATATTCCATTACTTTTGATGCAGATCAAATCTTACTGTCAAATTTCCGACCTAGGGAGCGGATGAAGTGATTGTGCCAGGCTCTGGCGACGTCTTACTTTCAAAAAATAGAACTCGCTTCAACAACTGACCCAAACGGACAGTTGTACCAGAATCTGGGGCGGGCATCGTTAAGAAAATTCTATAAAAACTTGAGGGGCAAGAAATATTTTCTTTTTTACACAATGCAGACATATTTTTAAACCTATTTCTGATCTATGGCTAACCGGGAATGAAAAAGGGCTACTTTGCGTTTCAAGGAATCGAAAATGAAGAAGCACTATACACAGAATAGGCGCCGGCAGATTTTAAAGACGGCAAAAAGTATGGGCTGTATATTTAGCGTATGGAAATCGCTTTTCCATCCCCTTTGATTTTGAGTTGTTAAAGCGCTATGCACCGTTACTTTCAAGGAGCATAAAAGACAGATTGTCATATGAACTAATTTTAATGAATACAAACGCGTTATCAAATCATCAGACACCGAAGCAATGTACAGCATTTCTGACATCTCGTTAGAGTTTGCCGTTGTTTAGAACCCTAATTTAGCAAGGCTGATTGAGCAACATTTATCAGTCAAAATTAGCAAATATATTACGAAAGAGTGATTCATCATAAACATATCCAGAAGCAGGGCAGACACCTATATGGAAATTTTAGTTTTAGTGCACAGCAAGATCGCCTTTAAAGGTATTTTATTGCTGTGTGAAGATGAAGAACGTTCAAAAGAGGAAGTGAATAAGTTTATTAATCCTAAAAATAACGAAAGACAATGTTCGATTGAGGGTTAGTCCTAACCAAATCTACGCTAGCGGGCTATAAACTTATCAGCATTTTGATGAAATAGAAAACTGTTTGGAGGAAGGGAGGTGTAGAAAATCCCAAACAGTTGACCTTGTGATTAAAGATTTACATCTTCACAAGGTTAGGCTTGATGAATATTTAACAAACGAAATACGGTTTATGATTGAACTAAGGTCAACAGAGGATCTATCGGTTGCATGGAAGCGGGAGAGAGGAGAACTGTGGAGGAGGACGTAATAACATTCAAATTGAGATTAAAGAAGAAGAAGCCATAAACGCTTAATGAA
>CM031611.1:75308013-75321062 GCA_018398815.1 Conus ventricosus
GCTGTGTTCTGTGTAAACGAACACCTCTTGTCTGTGTCAGTCGTAAGACCTAGCATAGAAGAGCATAAATTAAGTGATCGGATGTCAGCCTAATGACGGGTCTCTGTATTCTGGCGGTGTGGCAGGCCAACGGCAAGTGATTAAAGACATGGTATGATCCGACCAGCCTTAACCCACCCCACCATTGCATAGTGTTTGTCTGTCTGTCTGTCTGTCTATCTACTTCGTTTTATAAGATTTATCATGCTAGGATAAGTGTGTGGATTTAAAAGACTTTAGAGACCAATTAAAGACAGAGGCACATGAAAATGATGTAATTGAAATCAATCAAGAAAAACGCAGGATTAAGCAAAAACTGAAATCTGAAAAGTTTATTGCCAGAGAACAGGAAAACCTTTATTCTGGGTCACTTTCGCCCGAAAACTGGTTGAGGGCGAAAGTGGCCCAGAATGAAGGTTTTCCTGTTCTCTGCACTATAAAGTGGTCCTTTATAAGCACGAGGTCGGTGACCATACGAAGCGAGTAAGCTGTCACTCAGTGCAGCCACGTAAAGACAGCAAGCAGAACGCACTCCTGGCCAAGCACTCTGCCTGGGTCCAGGTGATGCCAGAAAGCTACCCTTGGCAACCACTGCATCTCTGACTAGGTGGCACCAGAAAGTGATTCTTTTCACGCCCTGTGTCTTTGGCAGGTGACAACAGCTTTCATCATGATGCCAGGAGTAACATGAAATTATTTCCCCAGTGGGAATCATGGCTGGCTCTAACGATCAATTTGTTTTGTCAGTGCCACCTGCTCATTGTTATCGCCACAGGACGTCAGCATGGATGGGAAACGTTAACATATCTTTCTTAAAAGAATTACGGGTAGGAGGGAGTATTGATGTAAGGGCGTTAATACCTTAGAAAAAAGGCGTTAAATGCGTTAGTAACATATAAAATTCAATGCAGTGCTATTCTAGAAACATCCTTCATCATCATCATCATCATCATCATCATCATCATCATAATCATCATCATCATCATCATCATCATCATCATCATCATCATCATCATCATCATCATCACGCTAATCTTGCTGCTGTTGTTGATTATTCTGATGACGACGACGATGACGACGACGACAATACAACAACAACAACAACAACGACGACATCATCATCATCATCATCATCATCATCATCATCATCATCATCATCATCATCATCATCATCATTATCGTCATCATCGTCATCATCATCACTATTACTAGGGTTACTATAATATTATTTATCTATCCTCTGATGACCTCCTCTCAACTTTTGCGTAGATTGTGAAAATAAACAAATTTATAAGCAGATTAAAAAAAGCTAAAACAAAAGGGGGGGGGGGAAGCAAAAAAACCCACTGTGAGCGAGAAGAACAGGGAGAGAGAGAGAGAGAGAGAGAGAGAGAGAGAGAGAGAGAGAGAGAGAGAGAGAGAGGGGAGAGAGAGAGAGAGAGAGAGAGAGAGAGAACGAACGAACGAACGAACGAAATTTTATTTTACCAGGGTAATGAGATAAGCAAATTGCGCATGCTTTTTTCCACCCAGCCCTGGGGAAAAAAAGCACATGGACAACACACAAGTCAATATGGCAACAAAGAGGAAAAAGTAAATACACCAGTCAACTTGCAAACTGTAAGAAGTAACAGACTAATACTACAAAAGCAAACGACAAAATCGTGCAAGCATCCATATGCGAGAGAAAGAGAGAGAGAGAGAGAGAGAGAGAGAGAGAGAGAGAGAGAGAGAGAGAGAGAGAGAGAGAGAGAGAGAGAGAGAGAGAGAGAGAGAGAAAGAGAGCGGAAGCGGGGGTATGGGGTGTGGGCGGGATAGGGGAGGGGGGGGGGGTGGAGAAAAAATACATGTAAAGTACAAATACAAAACGGGGAAACAAGAGTCAAATAGACTTGAATACACTCAATACATCAAATAACAAAATGCAGTTAAGCGATATTATCAATGTAAAACATGTCAAATAGCTTAACCCATTATTGCTGTGCTTCAAATGACATGTGCAAGATTTCCGTCTAACACAGGCTTGTAATCGTACAGTATTTTATTTCTATTCACTGAGTCTTTTAATTGATTTAGGAATCAACTAGTACATTTTATTTTAAATATATATCTTTTGACTTACTGAGCAGATATCTTTTAAGCGCTCTTTGAAAATATTAAGACTTGAGATTTCTTTCAGAAATGGAGGCAAATTGTTCCAATACGTACCACCACTGTATACGAGGCTTGATTTATAAAGGTCAAGTCTGGGCAGAGGCATTATTTAACTTGTGGACGTGCCTATTGTCATTCGTCCGGAAACTGTTTACAATGGAGGGAAGAGAGAGAGAGAGAGAGAGAGAGAGAGAGAGAGAGAGAGAGAGAGAGAGAGAGAGAGAGAGAGAGCGAGAGAGACAGACAGACAAACAGACAGACACACAGACACACAGACAGATAGACAGACAGACAGACAGACAGACAGACAAAATATCAAAAAGAAAAAAAAATAAGAGGAAAAGAAGACAGAAGAAGAAGAGGTAAACGAGAAGATAAGCGAGAACACGAATTAAAAAAAAATCAAGCTTCCAAACAAAACAAAAAAGAGAGAGGGAGGTTGGGGGGCAGAAGAGAAGAAAGGGGAGAGTAAAGAAATAAATTGGGAGAGAGAGAAGAAGAAAACAAAGATCAAGCGGAGAAAGGGAAAAAGAAAATCGGTGTAAGGGGTCGCGAGCAGGAGAAAGGGGTGAACATTGAAAAACAACGGTAAACCAAAACAAAGGAGAGCCTGAAAAAGAAAAAAAGAGAGAAAAGTGGAACCAAAAAATGGAATAGAAAACACATGATCAGGAACACGAACATAAGCAAACGAAAGGGGGGAAAAGTGAAGAAAAGGAAATCAACCAAGAAGGAATAACTAGGAGAATGAGATGTATATTAGATTTGAACCAGTATAAGTGGAGTCACAAAATATGTGGAGAAATGTGTTGGCGAATTAAATGAGACAAGGAGAGAGAGAGAGAGAGAGAGAGAGAGAGAGAGAGAGAGAGAGAGAGAGAGAGAGAGAGAGAGAGAGAGAGAGAGAGAGAGGGAGAGAGAGGAGAGAGAAGAAGAAGAGAGAGAGAGAGAGAGAAGAGAAGAGAGAGAGAGAGAGAGAGAGATCTTCACAGAGACCCTTTCAATCTCTCAAGTCACATTTACAACAGTCAGACATCAAATGAGCCTCTCTCCTCTCTCTCTCTCTCCTCCCCTCTCTCTCTCTCTCTCCTCTCTCTCTCTCTCTCTCTCTCCTCTCTCTCATCCTCTCTCTCTCTCTCTCTCTCTCTCTCTCTCACACACACACACACATCAGACGACTCTTTCTGGCATCCCGATTTTTACGTTGTTTCCTCCAGCACATAAAAAAATCGTTTGCAAACATGGCTCGCTCATTTAAAGACCCAACCCAGTGACGCCACTTCATCATTGTTCCGTCCTCCCTGTGGCCTCCTAAATCAGCTCTTGGTAATGTTTCCCTCTTGCGTTCCATTTGGTCGTTTTCCCCGCCCCAAATTTGTTCATGGGCAGCACAGATCCCTCTCCCCCCTAGGGACTTTTCTTTCAGTGCCAGCCCCCCCCTGTCCTCTTTCCCAGTGCTGCGGCCCGGCCGGCGGGCACGAAGGAGAAGCAATGCACCAAAGTGGGGAAAAGTGTCGCACCGCCCCACCAGTGGGCGCCTTGATGGGTTTCATGGCAGTGATGACCGTTGGTGAAGATGTCAGGGGACCCCATGTGTGTGGTGAGGAATACCGGGAGGAGTTGGCATTCTGGTACTGGGTTACCACTGTGTTTGCTGTTCCCGTTCACCCTCTTGTGTGTACGCGTGTCTCTTAGTTTTCCCGTGTCTGTGTGTGCGTAGTGTGTGCTGCGCGTAGCGTGTGGTAGGGGTGGGGCTGGGGGGGGGGGGGGGTCTTGGGTTTGTGTGTGTGTTTGTGTGTGTGTGGTGTGTGTGTGTGTGTGTATGGGGAAAAGGAGAGGAGAGAGGAGGACAAGGAGAGAGAGAGTCCAGTGTGTGTGTTGTTGTTTTGCGGTGTGTGGTTTTTTGTGGTGTGTGATTATGTAGTATATATATTTTTAATTATAAATATATATATATATATATTATATATTTTTATAATATATATATTTATATATTATAGCACATAAAAACATGTGTGTGTGTGTGTGTGTGTGTGTGTGTGTGTGTGTGTTGTGGTTGTGTGTGTGGTGGCTTTAAACCCTTTTTTAAATACTGCCAAAATAAGCTTCCATCTACAAATACAAATAATCACCGAGAGAGAGAGAAAGGGAGAGGAGAGAGAGAGAGAAAGAGAAGAAGACAACAGACAACAGACAGACAGACAGACAAAAGACATCAGACAGGATGGGGGGGGGCCCTCTAAAACAAAAAGACAGACAGAATGAACAAGACAGTGACAAAACGATACATGTTGGAGCGTGGTCCCCAAGTTTCTCTCTCTCTCTCTCTCTTCTCTTCTCTCTCTCTCTCTCTCTCTCCCCTCTCTCTCTCTCTCTCTCCTCCCCCCTCTCTTAAAATTTTCCTGCTCCCCTCCGAAGAAAATTAGCAGCAAAAGTAAGTTCCTTAAAGTTTCGTTCCGACAGCCCATTTCCAGCATTGGAAAAAGAAACCCTTTTTTCTTTTAAAAAAATAAAACCCAGGGGAAAGCAATTTTCCTACAGGTGGTTTGGGGGGAACTTTTTTTCCGTTATTGAATCCCCCGGGTCAAATGCAACGCCCAATGTTGCCTTTTATCCAACCGCCAAAAGCCCTACTAGACCCTGCTAAAAAACATTGCAAACCCAGCATGATTGGGTGTTTGAGACAGGCTTATCAATAAATCTAGGTCTCCCGACATAACAACATTGGCCATTCATGGGGAATGGTTTAAGAGAAAGGAAAAGAACTAACCCTTTGGTTTTCTTTTAGATTTCACAACTACAATTTCTTTTTCATGATATTTTGTATTAGCCAGCCCAAGAGAATCCAATTCATTGGGTTTAACATTTGAGTACACAATCAAAAAGCATTTTTTTCCAGTTAAACCCGTTTTGTGATGCCCAAGGTTGTTTGATAGGATTAAAATTTTTAAAGGTTTGGGGTTTATTAAAAATAAAACATGGGACTTGAAACCAAGACCCCATTTTTGGTAAATTGGAATTGGGCGATAAATTAAAATAGGTTTTGTTTTTTTTAAATAACTTTTGGGAAAAGCCGGGAAAAGAACACAAGGATAACATTTTTGGGGTTTCAAATAATAATATGGCGGCGAACAAAAAAGAAAAAAAAAAAATGAGTTTGTTTTTACCGTACTCGAAAAAAAGAATGAAAGAAGAGAAAAGGGGGGTTTTTTTGGGGGGGGGGGGGGGGGGGGGGGGGGGGGGGGGGGGGGGGGGGGGGGGGGGGGGGGGGGGGGGGGGGGGGGGGGTTGCGTGGGGGGAGGTGTGTTGTGTAAATATGGGGTTTGTGTGTCTAGTTTATTGGGATGGGTGAATCTTTGTGGGGTTTGGGGGGGAATGGTGGATAGATAAAAATGGTAAGGGAAAAAAAAGTTTGGGTGAATAAAATAAATGATTTCTTTGGGTGATAAAGAGGTAGTGTGTTATGCGTGGGTATTAAAAAGGTGTGGGGGTAAGTTAGCTTCCCTACAAAATTTACCTCACCATTTCGCAGTCGGTAATTCCTAGACATCAAAACTCCCTTGAAAAAAGGCCTACTAAAAAACCTCCATTTTCTAAAAACCCCACCGACGCAATGCATACTAGACTACTCTCCTCCCCCACCCATACACAAAAAAGACGCACCCCCTACTCAATTTTCCCCCGTCTTCGCAGACTCTCTCCAGCGGGAAAAGGATTTCACTATAAAAGCAGCCAAATGTCACAATTTTTCACCAACCGCAGATACCCCATTCCATCATCAATGCAGCACTCCGCCGCACCATGGGCTGATCCAAACATTTGCCTGGAAACCCCAGCATCAACCAAGACAGACAGACCCAACGCCTACCTCTTACCCCCCGCCACCCTCCCCATCGTAGGATCCTCAAATCCAATTGGAAATTTGTACTAACCACAAATCCGCCTTCCATACCAAACCCATATCAATTAAAAGTGCAAAAATCAAGACCTCCTCTGCGGTCCAGTTTGAACGAACCACGCTACCCCACCAGGTACTCACCTCCTTTAAAACCCCAACTGCAAAATCTGCCCCCTCACCAAACCAGACCCCATCTTACGGGGCCCCCAAAGACCCCTTCACAGTAAAATGAATTCCATGTCGACCCGCAACTTTATATTTTGCCACCCCACTCCCAGCTGTGTGGCAAGCTACTAGGGGAAAACATCACGCACACTTGAAACCACCATCTCTAAAAACACCTGCTGTATTCCACCACCGCCCCAAAACCCCCCCGTCGCCCTACACTTCAACCACACCCAACAACATCGACCATGTCAAATTTTGGGCATCGGGCAGTCACAGAGTGACATTTTGAACGCACAACTCAGAATCCCATCTCATTCCCAAACTGGCACATACACCCCCAAGGCATCAATACCAAAAAAAACCAAACACACTCCCCACCACTTCCAATCTTTGGCAATATCCCCTACCAACACACCACTTTCACAACACATACATACCCACCACCCCCCTCCTTACTTCATTCTACAGTAGTTCAGCCCCCCTCCATCTATTTTTTTAATTTTTTTTTATCCCCCCCTTTTAAAAAACCCCCCCCCCCCCCCTTTCCCTTTTTTTTTTTACCCACCCTCCTTCATCTTTCACTTCCCACCACACCCCATGTTCTATACCAATCAATCCTACCTCTGATTACCCCTACTCTCTCCCCCCCCCCAACCACTACTCCCCCCCCCCCCTTCTTTCCCTTCCCCCCCGATCACCGCATCCCAACCAAGTACATGTTTCCCGGTCCACCACTGCAACAACACCCCTATTATTCCACAAAAAACAACCCCCACACCCACACCCCATAACTTGCAACACACACACACACCCCCACACACACAAACACCAACCACACACACACACCCAAAACCCCAAACACACAAACCCCCCACACACACACACACACACACCCCACACCACAAACACAACACAAAACACACACACACACATTTTTCCCCCCTTTCCCCCGGGCCACTTCTTTTCCTTTGCCACATTGTACTTGTATTCATGATCACCCCTCGAAATACAGGTATGTTGGATGTATGCACTGTGGTTGTTTGGGGTGTGGTATGTGTGTGTGTGGTGTTGTGTGTGTGTGTGTGTGTGTATGGGTTGTGTGGTTGGTGTGGTTGTGTGTGGTGTGTGTTGTGTGTGTGTGTGTGTGTGGTGTGGTGTGTGTGTGTGTGTGTTCCCAATATATGACCACATCATTTACATTTTTACCACCCCTCTAAATACCCTTTTATAACCCCTCTCCTTTTTTTTTCACTCACCCCCCCCCCCCTTCCCCCCCCCCCCCCCCCCTATACCCTTACACCCTTTATTTCCATCCCCCCTTCCCCCCCTAAAATTTCCCCCCCACCCTTTTCCACCTCCCACGATAAATACCCCTACCTCTTTTATCACCCCCGAAATCATTTATTTTATTCACCCAACGTTTTGGTTTTTTTTCCCTTACCATTATTCTATCCCCATTACCAACCCCTCACAAAGATATCACACCATCCCAATAAACTAAACAAAACCCCACTAAAATCAAAACACAACCCCCCCCCCTACGCAAACCCCCCCCCCCCCCTTTCCCCCCCAAACCCCCCCCCCAAAACCCCCCACCCTTTCTCCCCCCTAAACCAGGATTTTTCGTTCTTTTTTTTCGTTTTTCGTTCTTTGTTTGTTTTTTCGCCCAAATTTTTTAATGTATTTATTTTTTTTTCTGAGAAGACCCCGGGTTGAAATGATGTTCTTGTCATGTGCTTTGTTTGTCATGTCATTGGCGGTAAAAAACAAACCCCTATTTCTAAATTTTTTTGGGGTTTTTTTTTTTGTCGTGTCTTTCAGAACATTCCATGGGCACCTGATTTTGTTGTTGTTGTTGTTTAGTTTACAGTGAAATTCTGTCCTTGTTAGCTATTTTTCTGGTTATCTTGTCTAGAAGTCTTTCTTTGTTAATCTTTAAATGGGCCTGGAAGATCAACAAAATTTTAATAGCCGGGGTTTTTAGTTAAAGGATAGTCTCCATTGTATATACACACCCTGGGGCACATGTGCGGTTTAACCACAAGCGGGGTTCCCGCATTTCGTCAACACATTTACCCAAAATGAGGGGTTTTGTGACGCAAAAACTGATTGGACTGGACAATAGGGGGGTGTAAGGGGGGGGGGGGGGGGGGGGTGGGGGGGGGGGGGGGAAAGGGGGGGGGGGGGGGGGGGGGGGGGGGGGGGGGGGGGAGGGAAAATTAGGGCCCCGAACTGTGGTGACCGTTGAGGAGCATATGGTGTTAGTGGGGGTTATTCTTCCCCTCTGAACGCTTTTTCGCAAATTGGGCAAGCAGGAAGACCTTGTTGTCGTTGTTGTGTTTTTTTCTTCCCCGGCCGTAGTTTTCCCGGGTTCTGTTGTCGCTGTTGTTTTTTTTTCCCTTTCTCTTTTCTTCTTCTTTTTCTTCTCTCTCTCCCTTTTCTCTCTCTCTCTCTTCTCTCTCCCCTTTTTTCCTCGGGCCTCCATGAGGGGGGGGGGGGTCTTTTTCGGAAGATTTATCTTGAGTTTTTTTTTCCCCTACATTTTTATTTTTTCCCCCTCCCCCTTCTCTCCTCTCTTCCTTCTCTCTCTCTCTTCTCTCTTCTCCCTCTCTCTCTCTCTCTCTCTCTCTCTTTTCCCCTTCTCTCTATCGTAAAAAATGTGGGTTTGTTTAAGCAGTTGAAAACCCCCCCATTTTTTTTAATAATGTTAAAATGAAAAAGGAGACACAAAAATTTTCCGTTCATTTGATCCCGGTATCTTTCTTTTTCTTTTCTCTGCCCTCTTTTTTCCTTTTCAAAGTACAGGGAAAAGGAGGGTTTTTGATTTTGTTCCTGTTTAATTAAATTCAGAAAATAAGATCTCAGAAAATTCTTTTGGAGCCATTATTAAAATTAAAATTTTTTGGATTTTCTAAAAATAGCATTGAAAATTGGGGAAAAAAAAAAGAGGAAGGAAGAGGGGGAAGTGAGGGGAAGAAAGGAAAAAATATTCCCAAAGTCCCCTTTTAATCTTTAGACTTAAACGGCTTAAGGAAAATTTTTCCCTTTTTTTCCCCCTTTTTTCCCCCCTTTTTTTTTTTTTTTTTAGGAAGAGAAAAAGAAAGGAGGAGAAAGGAAATGGTTCCTCAATTAGGCCCAACCGTGAGGGCACTTAATCACATTGTTCTTCTCCCGTTCCCCCCTCCCGTTTTAGCCATTTTCATTGTTCCCTCCTCCCTTTCTCCTTTTATCATTTTTACTTCTCATTTTCCGTTCTCCTGTCCCCCTCATTCCCGTTACCATTTCTCTTTTCCCTTTTTTCCCTTTGGCCCCTATCGTGAGACCATTTATCATTGTTCCTTTCCTTCCTTCTCTTTCTTTCATCTTGTTCTGCTCCCCGTTCCCCCTCATCCCCCTTGACCCTTTTCAAAATTCGTTCTCCCGTGTGGGCCCCCTATACACATAACCTTCTCTTGGTTTTTCCTCTCCCTTTCTCCCTCATGAACCTTTTTTTCATTTTTTCCCCTTTTCCCTGTGTGGTCCTCATCAAAACCAAATGAGCATTTCTCATTTTTTCCTTTCCCTTTTGGGCCTCCTCATCAACAGGAACCATTTCATCATTGTTGTTTCCCCTGTGTGGCCCCCTATCCAGTGAGACCTTTCATCATTGTTCCCTCCCCCCTGTGTGGCCCCCTCATCAACCGTGAGACCCTTTCATCATTGTTCCCTCCCCCCCTGTGTGGGTCCTCATAGGAGACCATTTCATATTGTTCCTTCTCCTTTTGTGGGCCCTTTATCACCCCGTGAGCCATTTCATCATTGTTCCGTTCTCCCTGTTGTGGCTCCTCATCACACAGTGGACCATTTCATCATTGTTCCGTCCTCCCTGTGTGGCCTCCTCATCAGTGAGACCGTTCATCATTGTTCCGTCCTCCCTGTGTGGCCTCCTCATCAACAGTGAGACCATTTCATCATTGTTCCGTCCTCCCTGTGTGGCCTCCTCATCAGTGAGACCGTTCATCATTGTTCCGTCCTCCCTGTGTGGCTCCTCATCAACACAGTGAGGACCATTTCATCATTGTTCCGTCCTCCCTGTGTGGCCTCCTCATCAACACAGTGAGACCATTTCATCATTGTTCCGTCCTCCCTGTGTGGCCTCCTCATCAACACAGTGAGACCATTTCATCATTGTTCCGTCTCCCTGTGTGGCCTCCTCATCAGTGAGACCGTTCATCATTGTTCCGTCCTCCCTGTGTGGCCTCCTCATCAACACAGTGAGACCATTTCATCATTGTTCCGTCCTCCCTGTGTGGCCTCCTCATCAACACAGTGAGACCTTTTGTCACAGGCACGATCGGCGCATCGGCCGCTTGTATAATGAAGTAAGGCGACTAGGATTACCTCCCTTATAGTTTGTTCGGTCAGTGAACTCTTTTCAATTTTCACACAGACAAGCTCTGACCACTGCCGCTGTCAGACACGCTGTCGCTTGCTGACCAGAGCAAGATTTTTTTCTTTACCCCCCCCCCCCCCCCCCCCCCCCCCCCCCCCCCCCCCCCCCGCCTCCAAGAAGGGATTACTT
This sequence comes from Conus ventricosus, assembly GCA_018398815.1. Taxonomy (NCBI): domain Eukaryota; kingdom Metazoa; phylum Mollusca; class Gastropoda; order Neogastropoda; family Conidae; genus Conus; species Conus ventricosus. The sequence continues at coordinate 75,318,834 of CM031611.1, forward strand.
TATCATGCTCTGATGTAGACCTTGACCGCGACGAGGATCCACCCTGGCGAGCGATGCGGGTTGTCTTTGAGCTACTTCCCTGACCGGTAGCAGCCGACGTTTTCCTCTGCAGTCGCCTGACCCAGTTTGGCGGACCTTCTTCGTCTTCTGAGAGCTGTGTACCACCGGGCCAGCTTCCTTCACTACGCCTCAGTGAGAAGATGTCGAACTACACCCCCCACCCCTCCCCTTGGAGCCAAGTCGCAGGAGTGGGCTACTTATGAGTCAGTGACCTGTTTTTCTCCTCTGTGCGCAGCCCATGAGATTGGACTTTGTATCGTGGCGTGTTCTCTTCTGCGGTACGGACTATCGCCACGCTTCCTTCCCTCTTCACGGCAGGAATAAGGTCGGAGTATATATTTCTTTAAAAATATATGTGCACAGGGTTTTTTTCCCCTGACAGCGTCTTTTCCAGAACTGGTCAAAGACTGTTTTCACAAGTTGCTTTTGTGTCAGCAACTTGCATTTGTCCTGTAAACTATTTTATGTTTCAGGAAAATTATCATTATTTTTCAGGAGAAGTCTGGAGCTCGCTTGTGATGTATGATGAATGTTTTGGAAAAACTGATGTATTTCTGATTGTGTGAAGTATCATGAATTTCGATGTGTTGTGTGGTGGGAGTTGTGGTAATCTACTGATGTTCTCCCATTGAGAGAGGCCTATGTTTCTAATTAGTGATAGCTAATATATAACTGAAACATTGTCAGTGTGTTTGTGTCTTTGACAGCAGGAATATGTATTATAACTGTCTTCTACATTTGTGTATGGGACAGTCTTCTGCTGAAAAGTGTTTTATGTATTCTTTTTGAACCAGCGAGTGGATGGAATCTGCCTAGTGTCACCTGAGGAAGATTGATTTGTTTGTTCACCATATTTGATGTGACATCCCTAGTACAGTAGTAACTGTTATAACATAGTATTATAAGGTCCTCATGGTGCACTAATGTGTAAGCTCTCTGTACCTGATGGTCTGTTGTCGCAAGGTGTGAGTGAGAGAGAGAGTGAAGTTATTAGTTATTCAAACAACATACACGCCTTCTAAACACACAAGGAGACAGACTACATATATTTCTACATACACCTCTCACTTTCCCTTCCGTGACACCTTTTCATCATAGTTCCGTTCTCCCTGTTGGGCCTCATCATCAACCCAGTGAGGTCATTTCATCATTGTTCCGTCCTCCCTGTGTGGCCCCCTCATCAGTGAGACCATTAGAGAACGGGGAAATACCAATCCTGGGCCACTTCCGCCCTCACCCCAGTTTCGGGCGAAAGTAACCAGGATTGGTATTTCCCGTTCTCTGACAAGTAAGACTTCAATAGCTAAAAAATAACGATTATCTACAAACAAACATACTGTGTAGGGTTATCCGTTTTCAATACTAATTTACTAAACTTTTCAGATTTTAATTTTTGCTTAATCCTGTGTTTTTCCTGGTCATTTTCAATAACATCATTTTCGCGCAAACATTCTTCAAATGAGTCTTTGTCTTTCATGTGAAATAAAACTACAGTCTTTAACTGTTCTCTAAAAGTCTTTTAAAACCGAGTTTATTTCTGGCATAAAATCCACACACTTATCCAGCATGTCTTCCGCTGAAAGCTAGTTTCGACAAAGTGTTTCTCTTTTTAACTATGTTCTTTCTGCCGAACAGTCATCTATAATTAAATAGTGTCTGCGTTCCTTCAAACAGTCTATAAAACTGTTCTAAACACTCACTCAGTTTATTGCTAGGATTAACTAAATATATGTCATCATCTGTCCATATAAACCTTCTATCATGATATGCTTTGTTCCATTTAAGTGTTGGACAGAAAACCACAATATGATTAAAATTATAACGATAAACTGTTGTAACAGGTCGAGGATTAAATATTGTTTTTCCACAACCAGTCTGCCCACAAATCAGTGAGCAATGAGGAGTTTTTGTCATAAAGTTTAACTGCTCCATTTGTTTTATAACAGAACTTAATCTAATCGGTTATTGTTTTTATCATGCCCTCTGTTAAAACTTGTTCAGTATAATAAAACCCCACGAGGCCTAAATGTGTAAGATTAATCCAATTCAGTTCTTGGGATGATTGTTTCTATTTAAAAAAATCAACATTGATTTTGTTGCTTGTTGTTATGATCTTAATATCCTGCCAATTGTGAAGAACGAGGACAAAACGTTAAGGGGCTGTTTTAT
>CM031611.1:75322062-75337062 GCA_018398815.1 Conus ventricosus
TGAGAGGGGGTTTCCATCAAGGATAGAAAAATAAGTTTTTTTAAAGACTAGTAATGTGATGATGATGACGATGATGACGATAATGATGATGATAATGATGATGATGAAGATGATGATGATGATGATGATGTGATGTCGCGTCGTCGTTGTTGTTGTTTGTATTGTCGTCGTCGTCATCGTCGTCGTCATCAGAATCATCACCAACAGCAGCAAGATCAGCGTGATGATGATGATGATGATGATGATGATGATGAAGATGATGATGATGATGATATGATGATGATGATGATGATGATGATGAAGGATGTTTCTAGAATAGCTCTGCATTAAATTTTCTATTTTACTAACGCAATTAACGCCTTTTTCTATGGGATTAACGCCCTTAAATCAATACTCCCTACTACTCGTAATTCTTCTAAGAAAGATATTTCACATTTCCGATCCATGCAGACGTCCTGTGGCGAAACAATGAGCAGGTGGCACTGACAAAACAAATTGATCGTTTAGAGCCAGCCATGATTCCCACTGGGGAAATAATTTCATTTTCCCTCTGGCATCATGATGAAAGCTTTTGTCACCTGCCAAAGACACAGGGCGTGAAAAGAATCACTTTCTGGTGCCACCTAGTCGAGATGCAGTGGTTGCCAAGGGTTGCTTCTGGCATCACCTGGATCCAGGCATAGTGATTGGCCAGGAGTGCGTTCTGCTTGCTGTCTTTACGTGGCTGCACTGAGTGACAGCTTACTCGCTTCGTATGGTCACCGACTCGTGCTTATAAAGGACCACTTTATAGTGCCTTAAACCAAAATCACTTCCCCTCTGCATGGAACCTTTTAGACAAAAAAAACCAGAGAGAGAGAGAGAGAGAGACAGAGAGAGAGACAGACAAGACAAGACAGACAAGACAAATAATTTAATGAACCGGGCCATCTGCCCATGTGAAAGGGAACAGTGGGGCGGGGATAAAGTCAAAAGAGAATTTCATGTGTGTAGATACTAGACAAGAAGCCTGACATAGGAGGGGGTGGGGAGGGGGGGGGGGGGGGGGGGGGGGGGGGGGGGGGGGAGGGGAGTAGGAGAGGGTGAAAAGCGTGGAGGTGGCTTATGGTAATGTAAATCACATAATATCTTGTGAATCAAACACGTGCATCAATAGCAAACAATTACATTTTATTACCTAAGGTAACTCGACCTCAGTTGAAGTGCCTTATTTATATAAGAAGCGACTGCGAATGAGTGACTAGGACTTGGCAGCAGCAACGCTAGTCTGAACATAGAGGGTTGGTTGTAGAATTTTCGCGGTTTATACTGTTCTCTGAGTGTTTGATATACCGAGCAAAATGAACATGAAATGCATTTCAGATTCGTATGCATTTTGACAGTTTGGGCAGTCAAAGCAGTTACGCGTTGCCTCACAAAACGGTTTGCGTGACACTTTAGCGGTGAAACACCAAGTCTCATTCGCGTTAAATATTTTCTTAAGGCACTACTTTTTACGAGTAAATAATCACCGAGGCAATGGTTTGTTTCAATAGAGAATAAAACGAATAGCGCTCTTTCGTATTGATGTTACTGTTTCAGCCTTGGACATAACAGTCAATCAAACGTTGTCTAAATTCAGCCAGAAATATGTTCCCATTACCGACTCCTTGGTGTTCCCACGCAAATCCGAAACCATGACGATACTGAGTGAAACAAACAGCAGTTACCCATTATTGTTGTTATTATAATGAAGATTATAGAGCATGTTATAACATTTTCGGGGAAGGCGATCCTCACACATTTTTGTTAGAGTTAACCAATATTTGATATTTCCAAACATAATTTTTATAAAAAATGAAAACCTCCCCGTTTCACCATACACAAGCACATTTGGTGTCTTCACACTGACGTTTAACAGTCTCTTAATCGCAAATAAATGTACCTGTTCAGTGATTGAATAATCAGCGCTAAGACCCCATACTTCTGAACCGTATGTAAGTAGGGGTTTTGTATCTGGCAGTCAAAAAGCTTGCACAACAGTTATGGAGATTGATTACCAAGGGACCAAAGTAGTCGTAGAATACCAATTACACCTTTCTTTGCTCAGACAGAGAGAGACAGAGAGAAAGAGAGAGAGAGAGAGAGAGAGAGAGAGAGAGAGAGAGAGAGAGAGAGAGAGAGAGAGAGACAGACAGAGACAGAGAGAGACAGAGAGAGAGAGAGAGAGAGAGAGAGGGGAGGAGAAAAGAGAGAGAGAGAGAGAGAGAGAGAGAGAGAGAGAGAGGCAAGGAGGGTGGGAGTTGGAAGGCCTCTTGCAACCATGTTTACTTTGAACCATCCATTACAATCCTAGAAATCTACCTGCTGCGATGAGCCAACAACGCTCATGAGAAGCGCGTGATCTTCATATAATGGGAATTGCTTGTCAGACTCTAAATTTAGGCATCAACACATGGAACGAGTTGCATGTGTCATATCATGGGCAATCATGTCATTTTCCGAGCAGCGGGAGCATAATGGCACCCTTTCCCAATACTCTTTTAGTTTATTGCCACATGTAAGAAGGCTCTGCCGCCATCTGCGTTTGTTAGTTAGTTTGCCTGAATATCAGCAAGGCAATGCAAGAACTGCCCAACGGATTTTGACCAAACTTGGATGCAAAGCGGAAAGTTTTCTAGGGAAGAATTATGACAAAATATTGGTGCCGATCCGTGAGGTGAATCCAAACGACAGGGCAGATCAGGGATCCATTTATCAAGTATATGGCAAATCTACTGGGCAGCCTTTCGCAAGATTTACAGGAGAGTAACTGTAGCCCAAGGACAAAGACACTAAATTTAGGGGAAATTGTATAGTACCACTGTCTTCGATTGAGTTGAGGTCTGTGTTTTCCCATACCCATTTTTGTTTGATAGAGTGTAAACCTTCAGCCTGATTAGTCAAAAGAGAGAAAGAAAGAAAGACAAGCAAATGAAAAAAAGACAGAAAGAAAGACATACAGAAAGAAAGAAAGAGAGTAAGAAAGAAAGAGAGAAATATAAAAGAAGAAAAAAAGAAGAAAAAAAGAAAAAAAAGGGGTGGGGGAGAGAATTAATCAGAGAAAGAAAGAATAGATTAATTTTTCTAGTACTTTATTAAACTACTGCCAAAGTAAATGTAGACATAAAAGGGTTTCAGCTAATTATAAGGAGAGAGAGAGAGAGAAGAGGGAGAGAGATTGAGAGACAGAGAAAAGAGAGAGAGAGAGAGAGAGAGATGAGAGACACACACACACACACACACACACACACACACACACACACACACACACACACACACACCACACACACACACACACACACACACACACACACTTATCCGTAGCTTGTATTCTGCTCACAGTAACTGGCTGTGAAACAACACACGCCATTAACACACAGGTGATGACATCTGACTCAACGCCGTTACACACAGTGCTGGTCCTGGAAGTGGTGTGGCGGGAAATTTCCGGGGTCAGAGGCCAGACAGCAGGCCGTGACATTCGGGAAGCATCATCACTGCACTGTCTGCTTCTGCCCCTCACTCCACCAGCCTCCTCCCCTCCCCCCTCCCCCCCTCCCCCCCCCCTCCCCCCCCTCCCCCCCCCCCCCCCCCAACATCCCCATTTGTCTTGTGTGTCAGTGCAGTTGATTGCTGTCCCATGTACCACTCGATAGTGGTGGGAAGTGTGTTCGTATTTGATGCTGGGAATTCCACGTTTGTGGTTGGTGTCCAGCACACGCATTCAAGTGTAGGGTACAAGAGAGACTAACCTTTACAAGAAGAACATCAGGCTGTTATAATTTATCGGTCTTCCAGTTCCAGTTTTAACTTTTGTCAACAAGATTAAAAAAAAACATCCATGTAAGCTAAACTGATTATAGTCTAGCATAGGACAGCCTTTCACTGTGCACTACATAACAATTAATAATACCAAAATAAAAGTTTTCAGATGTCTGCCAACAGTGCGTTCATGGAAAGTCTGTACAAGACACAACATAACAACAACCCATAGAATGTGTTTGTTTATTCAGTTATGGGTCTCTATTCACAACAAGCCACTTCAATGTACATCTTTATTTAATTATGTGTCTTGATTCACAACAAGCTACTACAATGCTTATGTTTTTAAATTATTCTATCTTTATTCACATCCAGCCACCACAATGGGGTACCTTTATTCAAGAGTGGACCTATATTCACAACAGGCCACTACAATGTGCATCTTTATCTAATTCTTCTACTTTAATTCACAACAAGCCACTAGACCTTAATGGTTCACACCACGGAATGGGGTAACTTGGTACAGTTCTGAGGAGGAGCATTATTTATGGTATTTCCAGCTCTGACCACCAGTTTACCCAAAGCTGTCTAGAATCATCTGGGCTCAAACTGGAAGACTGGAATCACACGGTGTGAGTTCCGAATTGCATAAACTGAATGGATCGTCTCTGAGTGTGTGTGGCTCAAATATCAGAACGACTGCAGGTTTTTGATTCTTTGGGGGTTTTGATTGATTATGAATGGAACACAAAGTATGGTTATACAATATAGTCTAGTATTAGAATAGAAATCAATGACGTCAGCTTCATCCTTCTTATCCTCATTCTCATCACATTCAGTCCCTAGGTGAGATTGTACCATCATTGCATGTGTCAGGTAGGTACAATGAGATTTCTCTTGAATACACATGGTAATGTCATCTGGAAGTACGCCTAGTCATGCATGATGCCTTTGCACGCTGTTGGCAAGGTCTTAGTAGGGGGGGGGGGGGGGTGATTCGTCTGTTGGATCACACAGGACAACACTGTACAGAACTGTACATTTGAGCCCGGTGATTCATTAAACTGAAAAAAACTTTCCCAATATCGCCACTCTGCTGGATGGAAATTCTGTTCTTGAACTTCTGAATCTTTAAAGAAACAGTGATTACTTGTTCCAGACTATTGGAAATTGGGTCTGGTCATGAGGACAGAGAAGGTTAGGGTAAATGCAATAGGTTGGTAGTTTGTGTAAAGGGGAAGGGGAGGGAACGGATGAACACGTGCTTTTTTAACTGTTTGCTAAAGTAAGTACCTACTTCCACAGGATTAACAATTACAAAGAGAGAGAGAGAGGAGAGAGAGAGAGAGAGAGAGAAGAGAGGAGAGAGAGAGAGAGAGAGAGAGAGGAGAGAGAGAGAGAGAGAGAGGAGAGAGAGGAGATACCTAGTTACGACTCCAGGCATGTTCTGGGTAATGAAAACACACATGCACTCACACACTCCCTCTCTATTTCTCTCTCTCTCTATGTCAGTCTCTCTCTCTCTCTCTCTCTCTCTCTCTCTCTCTCTCTCTCTCTCTCTCTCGTCTCTCTCTCTCTGTGTATGTGTGTGTGTGTGTGGTGTGTGTGGTGTGGGTGGTGTGGTTTTTCTCTGCTGTTCTCGTGCTCTCTTCGTGTCTCTCGTTCTCTCGTCTCGTCTCGTCTCTCTCTGTTCTCACACACACACACCACACACACCACACAACACACACCACACAACACACACACACACACCACCACACACACACACACAACCTGGAACACACACACATTCTCTCTATTTCTCTCTATCTCTCTCATGCACACTCTCTGTCTCTTTCTCTCTCACACACTCACACACCCACACCCACACGCCCACACTCACACACAACCCCCAACCCCACCCACCCCACACTCACACACACCCTCACCACCACCTCTCCCCCCACCCACACACACACACACACTACGCAACCACACTCAAGCACGCACACACACACGGACACATACACGCGCGCGCACAGAAGGTGAACGCAACAACAAACATTGTAGAATACCCAAGGACCAGATCGACAATCACTCCCGGTTTTTCCCTCATCACACTCGCGCTCTCCACGTGACAGTCTCCGCTAGAGGGACGTCACTCTACATGAAGCGGGTCAATGACCCTGACCTCTCGACGTTTCCGACACTTCAGCACTTTGGTTCATTACTTCTCCTTCCGTAACCAGCTGGTCAGTGTCCGCAGCACTGGACAAAGCGACAGGTGTGGAGACCGGCACTGACAGTCCCCATGAAGATGAGAGGGACCTGTGCTGCCACTGACCACAATGGTGATGGGGAGACGTCACACTGGAACACTCAGAGAAGAAGCGTTATCTGAACACTGAGGAGGAGGCCACACAGGGAGGACGGAACAATGATGAATGTCTCACTGTTATGAGGAGGCACACAGGGAGGACGAACAATGATGAAGTGACCTCACTGGTTGATGAGGGGCCACAATGGGAGGACGGAACAATGGTGAATGGTTCACTGTGTTGAGAGGAGGCACAGGGAGGACGTAACAATGATGAAATGACCTCCCGGTTGATGAGGAGCCAACAGGGAGAACGGAACAATGATGAAGTGACCTCACTGGGATTTGGTCGAACTGTGGCAGTCACGTATGCAGGCGATTCTATTATGTGCTGGGGAAGTGTGTGTGTGTGTGTGTGTGGGGGGGGGGTGATGGGGGGACAGCATAAATTCAACGCCAGAACGAGGGAATTGTATTTGATGTCCAACTTGAAATGTTCACGGAAATTACATGGGCTCTTAAAACAAAAACAAAAAAAAATGTTGTGTGTGTGTGTGTGTGTGTGGTGTGAGTGTGTCGGTGTGTGTGTTGTGGATATCAATCCTTTATGAGTTATCCAATGTTATATTCTTTTTCTGATTCAGGCACTTCTTCCTCCTGATTTTTCTGTTCTCCTAGTTCTTCTTCGTTTTCTGTTCCTCGTTTTATCTCTTTTTTTTTTCTTTTTCGTGTTCTTCCTTTTTCTAGTTTTTGTTATACCTTTCCTCCACCTCCTCCTCTTCTCCTTTTTCCTCACCTTTTGTTCTGGTCTTACCATTTCTTCTAAATTCTTCTCTCTGTTCGTGTTCATACCCTCTCTTTTCTTGTTTCTAGTTCTTTTCGTTGTTTACGTGTCCTCTCTCTCTCTCTCTCTTCTCTCTCTCTTCTCTCTCTCTCTCTCTCCTCTCTTCTCTCTCTCTCTCTCTCTCTGTTCTTCTTATTCTCTTTTATATTTTTCTTGTTTTCCATTTTCTTGTTCTTTTCTGTTCTCCTTTTTCGTGTTGTTCTTTTTTCTTTTCAACCTCTTGGCCTTTCTTTCGTGGTTTTTGTTTTGTTGTTTGTTTTTTTCTTCTCTTCTTTCTTCTTCTCTCTTCTTCTTTCTTCTTATCTTCTTCTTCTTCTTTCTTCTTCTTCATCTTCTTCTTCTTCTTCTTCTTCTTCTTCTTCTTCTTCTTCTTCTTCTTCATCTTCTTCTCTTCTTCTTCTCTTCTTCTTCTTCTTCTTCTTCTTCTCTTTCTTCTTCTTCTTCTTCTTCTTCTTCTTCTTCTTCTTCTTCTTCTTCTTCTTCTTCTTCTTCTTCTTCTTCTTCTTCTTCTTCTTCCGTGTCTTTGTATTATTCTCCCAGAGTTTTTTTTGTTGTTCCTGCTCTCTGTGCTATTGTTCCAGATCTTCTCTGTCTTCTTGTTTATGTGCTATTTTATCTCCCTTTTCTAGCTTGGCACAGAGGTGACGAGCATAAACGCAATCAGGTCGGTTAGAAAACCTGAAACTGGATTTTTGCTCTTGTCAGTGCCTTCGTCTCATCTAGTTTATTGCTCATGTCTTAGCTTATTTGATTCTGTTCACTCAAATTCATGCAATCCCTATTCATTTTCGCATGATGTTGCTTGTTTTGTTTGTTCGGTTTTTGTTTATTTGATAAGCATTCATACTAGTCAAGAAGGTATCCTGTCTGTAGTCACTATGTCAACGAACGAACAAATGGCATACGAACGGTCTCAGCTAGAAGTATTCCACAGTTTTAACGGTCAAAAGAGTAGACTGGAGTTTGAGTCGCAAACTCTGAACGAAGAAATGGAATGAAATTATTCTGACCGTGTTTCATATTACACGTGCAGCAGAAGAAAAAAAAGGAATGATGCCATGGACGAATAAAATATCATTCAGTATCTCACTGACATGATCAACGACCTTAGATGGACGAACAGGCATAGCAAACTGGACAGGTGTTTGAATAAACTGAGAGTTTCCAAGAAAAATCATTTTTGTCTTGTGGTAATTTAACTAGGTTTTACTGCATCTATCAACAGTTTTAAAATACGGAATACACGATGTGTACTATCGCTGGTGGTGGTGTTTTATTTTACGTCTTTTCATCCGGCAGGTGATATTAGACGAGAAAAAAACACAAAAAACAAACAAAAAAGAACCCACCACTTAAGTCATTTCAACACATACATCTGCATACACTTATGAAAAAGAAAACAGCATATCAGTTAAGGACCCTCATAATAGTCTAGCTACCTCAGAACTGGCTAAAGTGGTGGCAAACTCAATTATGCATGAGTCAGACAGAACTTGACTCTCATTTTCATATGTGTCAAGATTGATACCTTTCGCCATATACACTTTTAGTTAAAACTGAACAATCTAATACAAGGTGATGCACAGAGATAAATTTTCCACAGACACACACAACTTCAGAGAAAATTTGGTCTCCATGTGTTCAGCCTTAATTTTGTAATAAATCTTAGCTAGATGGCGTGAGCAGCTAGGCAGTGTGTAGCCTTTTTCACAGAAAAAGGTTTTGTAAACGTAGTACTATCGATGGTAAATGGTAGCTGAGACGGTCCACCAGACTTTGCAGAGTTAATTAGCACAAGATCTTTTCACACCGACTCGTTGTGTCCACGTGTCAATGTCTAACAATGTCGGGGAAACAAATGGTCACCTAAATTCGATGGTATGCAGCAGGGAGAAGAAGAAAAGAAGAATGTCCGCAGATGTGTGCTCCATTTCTCTGAAGCACAACAATGCTATGAAAGGAGAATGATAGTCTGACACGACAATGTTGAAATCATCAGCATGTTCATTAACCACTCAGTATCGACCTCTTAGTCTTCTTCTGTAAGACACAACAATAAAATAACGAAAATTCACTTAGCTTTGATCGCTTCAGAGTTCACGCAAGTGAAGAACGCCTTCTCTCCTGCGCTGAACTCTGAAGCGATCAAAGCTAAGTGAATTATACGTTATTTTATTTCGTTTGTGTCTTACCGAAGAAGACCTAAGAGGTCGAAACGCGTTGTGTTTTGTCTTGTGACTCGTTTGTCCACGTTTCTCTGGGCGGTTCGCTAACATTTATTTAAGATTTGTTTAGATTTCCGCCTGCAGTCGTCTCGCTTGCAACTAGATCCACTCAGTATCATTCGAACAGAAAGGGGTCTTTGGTTGGAGGAAAGCACAGGGAATTACTGGATGAAAGTAATTCTTTTTGTTAATTGTTGGTTGGAAACTCTACCGAGCTCACAAGTCAAAGTATCAGCAGCGTAAAGAGAGAATGTGTCATGTTCAACAATTGACAGACAGGGCTGGACAAAGAACGACTGCGAGAGCAGCAGGTCAAGCAATGAAAAATGCGGGTAGTCTTACTAAATCAGCGACTCTGAATGCAACGATCCAAGGAAGTGAATCAACGCCTATCTGGCGCCAAATTTCGCTGAAGATGAAGTGAGTGCTCGTTCATTTGCGCTGTCCTGAGTGTTGTGTATCTTGCCCGAAGAAGACATAAGAGGTCGAAACGCGTCGTGGTTCATCTTGTGGTTCGTTTCTCTACGGTTTTTTTTTGTTTTGTTTTTTATTTGTGTCTTTTGGTTGGTTATCAGTAACCTTTCAACTTTATCCTTAAATGGGATAAGAGTAGCGATGTTCAGACGTCCAGCCATTTCTCTTTCTTGCTAGTTGCCAGATTTAGAAGATCGTTAAAGAATAATAAAAACAAAACAACAACAACAACAACAAAAGAAAAGAAGAAAGACATAACATATGGGTTCGTAGACGTTTTAGAATGGACAATGTGTCCATTCTTAAAGATACATGAACGCTTCACTTCCTACTCGCTCCTGGCCTGTGGTAAATTTTGACTGAAAAAGTGCAAACCAGTTTCCAGAACAAAGACGGGAGAATGATCTATAGACGCAGTAAAACATAGTCGACAAAACGAAAGGCAACTACGAGCAAAGTAGAGTTCAAGGATGTCAGATAAGAGGAATTAATTAACACAGTAGTTCCAGAAGGAAGGGAAGCCATTCGTACCGAAGGTGGATGTAACTGCTGTTGCATTCCCACGGGGAGAGCTAGTGCAATAAAAGAAAAACGTAACCTTGGAGAACAAAGGTCGCTTGGCTTTGCTGCAAAGTATTCACGTGAGTAGGAAATCGATTGACCAAAGGAAAAGAAAACGTTTCAAACTAACGCCCAGCTCAGAGAGAGAGAGAGAGAGAGAGAGAGAGAGAGAGAGAGAGAGAGAGGAGAGAGAGAGAGAGAGAGAGAGACAGACAGACAGACAGGCAGACAGAGAGAGAGAGAGAGAGAGAGAGAGAGAGAGAGAGAGAGAAGAGAGAGAGACAGACAGACAGACAGAGAGAGAGAGAGAGAGAGAGAAGAGAGACAGACAGACAGACAGACAGACAGACAGACAGACAGAGAGAGAGAGAAGAGAATAGAGAGAGAGAGACAGACAGACAGACAGACAGACAGAGAGAGAGAGAGAGAGAGAGAGAGAGAGAGAGAGAGAGAGAGAGAGAGAAAAGAGAGATAGAGAGAGAGAGACAGACAGACAGAGAGAGAGAGAGAGAGAGAGAGAGAGAGAGAGAGAGAGAGAGAGAGAGAGAGAGTCAATAGAAGCACGTCTGACCAGCTAATGTAATGGGTCTGCTGCTGTGATGTACAGTTCCACCCAGCAGTACCTGCTGACGACTTGAACAGACTGAGCAGTCCCCCCGCCCTGCCCACACACTTATCGCTGTCCATGAGGAAGCAATGCTGTCAATGCCTTTGAAAGGCGGAGGACGTGAGTGGGCAGAGAAATAGCAGCACCAGTCTGCTCAGCACACTGTCCGTCCATGCGGCCGTAGTGCACAGTGACAAAGCCAGACAATGGGCAATGAGTACATCCTGCATTGAAGATTAAGGTGGTCTTGAAAGTCATGAAGTTTAACGTATGTTTCCTTTGCCAGCAGTGTCTACGGTTCAATTCAATTCGGAAGAGATAGTAGAGACAGAGTCAAAAATATTCATCGAGTGTCAATCAATCCTGTATGGGGATTCACATATTACTATAAAAATCAGCAAAATCTCTCTCTCTCTCTCTCTCTCTCTCTCTCTCTCTCTCTCTCTCTCTCTCTCTCTCTCTCACACACACACACACACACACACGAAAGCACGCACGCACGCACGAACGCACGCACGCATGCACGCATGTCCGCACACACACACACACACACACACACACACACACACACACACACACACACACACACACACACACACACACACACACACCAATGTAATTCACATACCTGCATCACCCCACCAATGAACACCCACCAGCGTACACACGCTCACAGTATACACAGGGTGTCTGAAAGATTCAAAGTTTCATCTCAGTTGACATGTGTTTGATCATTAATTGTGTATGTCACTGAAAAAGCCCAGTATGCGTCTGCCCCAATCTCTGGAGGTCTTCGCAGTGTTGGGCTTGAGATTATTCCAATGTTTATTTGGTTGGTGATGTTTCAAGCTCCTTCTTTAAGTCAGGATGTGCGGCCACTTTTTCCCACTTTAGCCGCCATGGTCATGAAAGCAATGGCAGCTAAAGGCAATGAACAACCCTATCCGTACCACCTGTATCACGCAGTTGTGCTCAGTGTGCTTGAGTATGAATTAGGGCTTACAACACGGTCCAAGAGCAATCTCCTTAGATCAGAAAGAAGTTAACATGAAGCAATGCCATTGATCCTGGGAAACAAGTAGGATTACCAGTTGAAACTATGCGATACCTGCTTGACCTTCCTTCAATGCAGACGAGGCACACGCTAGAGCAAGTGAAGGCATATTTCAGAGCACTGAACATCTCACTAAATGCGGCGGTCAAGGAAACAAAAGGTACTCGCTTAGGACGGGGAAGAACATGGATGGGACATGCACATGACACTACCCAGCTCGTGTGCCAGTTAGCAGAAGTCAAAGAAATGAAGGACTTGGTAAAGTACTCTGAACACTTCAAACACCTTTAATAATAATAATAATAATGAATACTTATATAGCGCCTATTCTCGGCTAGAGACCAAGCTCAAAGCGCTTTACAATCCACATTCGTTTACACAACGGGCTGCCTACCTGGGTAGTGCCGACTGAAGAGCTGCCAGCTGGCGCTTCATTCAGTCGTTTCCTGTGTCATCCAGTCAGTATCGTTCAATATCGATCATTCATTTTCCGTACTTCCTTCATTCTTTCCATTTCTCACGCAGGGTGCATGCTATGTGTAACGTGTCATCCATACCAACGGCCAAACTGGCCTACTCTTCCGAAAGTTGGCGGTGGGATTTTACGTGTGTGCAAGATGTTATGTGTGCGTTCACACACGGAACCTCGGTTTATAGTCTCATTCGAAGGACTGTATGGGAAATGGAGTCAGAACCAATGTTAACTCAGAGGGAAAAATCCCCCTGTACCGAAACGCCCCGGCGGAGGTTCGAACCTGCAACCCCAGGATCACCAAGATTATGAGTCCGGCGCTCTACCAACTGAGCTATTCCGGCTCTACCAAACTGCAATCACTACATAACTTGAAAGACACTGTCGAGAACGGCCAGAAGGCAAAACCAACGCAGAGATTCAGATGCAGGTAGAAGACCTCGGCACAAAAGATGATATTGTTTTATACACTGGCGGTTCTGTCACCAAAACTTTAGTCAGGCTGGGTATACACAGTGAAGCAAAATGACCGAACTATCCAGGAAGAGAAATGATGCATACAGCTGAAAACTCCAAGTCTAATAATGGAAGTAGAAGCAGTGACACAAGCGTTTCACTGGCGCTCATCTTCAGACCAGCTTAAATCAACAAACCATGATACTGACTGACTCCATGAACCAACAGCAAAAAGTGAAGAGTGGACTGGAAAGCCCTGGTTGGTATGAAGTAATGCGCAAACATCCATTGGAGAGAAGCCTATGGATCGACTGCCCTGGACATGCAGGAATTAAAATTAAAGGAAATGAGAGAGCAGACACACAGGCAGGCAAGGCAATGATAAGAACTGTATTAAATGTGACCGATGTAATGTGACAAGAAATCTACGGACTCACTTCAACAAACAAGAGCAAAGCCACTATGCCACAGACCATCTTTCACATTTGAACATCAAGAGAGACAAAACAGAAGTGAAGAGACAGACACAGACAGGCACACAAACAGACAAACAGACAGGCAGACAGACGATGAACAGGAGAGAGAAAAATGACCTAGAGACAAAAAGAAAGTGACAGACAGACAGACAGAGACTTGTACACAGACAGACACACAGACACACAGACAGACAGATTCCCTTCCTCCTCACACACACACGCACGTCCACACACACACACACACACACACACACACACACACACACACACACACACACACACACACACACGTACACACACGCACGCACGCACGCACGCACGCACGCACGCACACACACACACACACACACACACACACACACACACACACACACACACACACACACGCAATGAACAGGAAGGATAAAACAAACAGACGAAACAAAGTTGACAGACAGACTGTTAGACAAACAGACGGACAGACAGACAGAAAGACAGACAGACAGAAAGACAGACAGACACAAAGACAGACAGACAGAAAGACAGACAGATATACCCTCACACTTTAAAGTTATTTCCTCTTCAGACAATGGAGAATCCAGTGGATGGCGTGGCTCCAGCGAAGCATGACGAATGGTCGTCTGCATCCCTTCACGTAAACGTGGATGTCTCCCACTTACACGACGAGAAAAAAGCAGAGTCAGTCACTGGAGGGTGAGGTCATAAAAGAGTAAACTATTGCCATTGCTGACACTTTGCCGTCACGGGAACATCGAGGCAATCAAATGGGCAGTGAAACAAACCACTGGTGATAGGATCGGGATTGGAATTTATACGATTGAAGTTATACATCTTCACAGAAAACCTTCCATTCATTTTTTGTTGTCTCCTTCATCTAACTCGAGTGGTTTGTTTTTGGTTTAGATTATTGGCTCATTTTTTTTTTATTTCTAATGAAGGATCTTGTTTAGTGAAACTTTATACTTACAACAGAAAAAGATGTGATTGTATTCAATTTGGGTGGCTCTATCAGGGCAAACGACATCAGCATTTCTTTGAGAAAAAAAAAAGTTCTGTATCCACCAAACATGACCGAACGAATCACAAGACAAAACGCGACGCGTTTCGACCTCTTACGTCTTCTTCAGTGAAGACGAACAGCTCTCAGTACAACGAAAATAAGGAACGAGCGATCACTTACCTTATCGAGTTTATTTTAAAGGACTTGTTCAGATATCTGCATGCTGTCCCTTTACTTTGCAACTGACATCAGCATAGTGCAGCGCTATTTGTGTTTCTCCTCTTTGTTTAGGGAAGTCGTTAGAAGAGGCTGAAAACAGTAAACAGTTAATATCCAACAAAACAATGTAACCCTTGGTCCCATGATGCGATAGGTACACGTCCTTAAACATGAAGGGTGCTTATGACACTGTTCAAATAGCACTCATGCTGACACAACTGAGGCACACAGAACACAGAGGGAGACATGCGTATGTTCTTTTTGTTTGCTTAATAAGTCAAATGTCTTGCACCTACAAGCCACAGGCCACAGTTTCAGCCCCCCCCCCCCCCCCCCCCCCCCCCCCCCCCCAAGAAACCACGATCTTATCTACAGAGCCCTTTCTCACAAAAAAGAAAAGTTAAAGAAGCCATCGAAATCACGACCAGACGCCCCAGCCTGAACAGAGATCAATGCGAACTTCCCCCTATCTACAATCAGATCCTGACAACCGTTCACCCCACACAACAGTCACCCCACCAGGCCTCGCTGCC
>CM031611.1:75344562-75347062 GCA_018398815.1 Conus ventricosus
CTTCTTCTTCTTCTTCTTCTTCTTTCTTCTTCTTCTTCTCATTATCATTATCGTTGTTGTTGTTATCATCATCATCATCATTGGTAGCAGTAGTAGTGACAGTAGTAGTGGTAGCAGTGGTAGTAGTAGTAGCAGTAGTAGTAGTAGTAGTCGTAGTAGTAGTAGTGGTAGTCGTTGTAGCAGTTCTTGATTTGTAGAGTTGGCCTGTCTGTGGAAAGAATTAAAGATCAGAAATGGAGAAAGAAAAAAAAAGAAAGAAAGAGAGAAAGGGAGAAAGGAAAGAAGGAAGGAAGGAACAACGAAAGAAAGAAAGAAAGAAAGAAAGAAAGAAAGAAAGATATAAGTAATAAAGGAAAATGAAAAAGGATTAAACATGAAGTCCAATGAAGATGACATGGTGATTTTAAAATCATTTATTGCATTAATGATTTTGTTCAACCTGCAATGATAACAAAGGCAAAGCATGAAGTTAAATGACAGTATTAAATACATGAATATTGAAACAGAATAATGAGAAAGCAAATCAAAACCCTACTTCGGCCTATGCATATGAAATCCCATAGGCACTTTACCTTCAGCTAAATTAAGAAGGACGTAAAACATAAACTTTGCAAGTGAAGATTGGAACGCTGGAAATTTGACAGAAAGTGCTCAATCAACGTATGAGAGCAGAAACGTGAACATGTTGAAATTTGGTCAGTGCACGCATGTTCTGTGGCCATGATTAATTCAGGAAACGTTTCTCTTAAAGTCATTCGTGTCTGTGAATTCCTAACAAAAACTCTTTGCAATCAACCTGAAAACAAAATCACTACAGGAAAACGAAAACAACCCAAAGTCCTAACCAGAAGAGCACACGTGTAATTAATGGCTTCCCAACCATTGCTCGTCGATGTCTAGAAATAGAACTAAAAGGAAAGGGGGGAGAGGGGGTAAAGAATGGGAAGGGCTGTAGGGTTTTTTTGCAGCGATTACAACTAAATACATGAGGGTCTCTTGAGGTAGCCCCAACACACAGAATAACGCCTGTCAGTTAGTCGTCCCAATAGAGCGGACAGCTGCACCACAAAAAAAAAAAATCAGAAGATCATGATCTTTCTCTGTTTGAATGTTCTAGTAACAGAACAGGATTCTATCATTTGGTAGTCAAATAATTATTTCTTCCACTGATTCCTGCCTTTGAAAGCGAGAGAGAGAGAGAGAGAGAGAGAGAGAGAGAGAGAGAGAGAGAGAGAGAGAGAGAGAGAGAGAGAGAGAGAGAGAGAGAAGAGAGAGAAAGTGAGAGAGAGAGAGAGAGTGAGAGAGAGAGAGAGAGAGAGAGAGAGAGAGAGAGAGAGAGAGAGAGAGAGAGAGAGAGAGAGAGAGAGAGAGAGAGAGAGAGAGAAGAAGAAGAAGAAGAAGAAGAAGAAGAAGAAGAAGAAGAAGAAGCAGTTTAATGTACTTCGGCCCTTGGGCCACAATACAATGCAATCGGGAGGGAGGGGTAAGGGATGATAAATGGATTAAATGGAAGGGGAGGAGGGGGGGGGGGGACGTCAAAGCAATGATCATAATATTTTCATCTTGAAAGGAAAGCTTGGAATCCAAATAAGAGTACGAACGCATAGACACAATTTATAGACTGCACGATTATCACACCGTTTAACTTATTACACAACCAATGCCGTTAAGAGTAGTGGCATCTGAGCAAATTAAACTACTGAATTGGAGCGAGTGAAACAATACATCAAAAATAAATAAATGTAAATGTTCAACCTTGAGAAGTCATTTTCTTCCTGATATTATTAGCATGAAACACGTACCTGGACAACTTATGCCTGTGGGTGGCATTATTTACTTTAAGCAAATCAGCGAGTGGTAAAAATTTACAATCTCCCAAAAACTTTATTCTAAGGTCATCATACATGAAGCACTCGAATAAAAAATGGAATTCATCTTCAATTCTGGTATTACAAAAAGGACATAACCTATCTTGGCTGTTATTACTAAATCGATGGATATTGTTTTTAAGAGGCAAAGCATTTAATCTTGCTTGTGAAACAGCAACTCGAAAGCAGTATGTATCCATGCAACTTATATATTTCTCTTTTTCGAAAATGGTTTTAAAGGATCTATAACTATCATACCTATCTCGATCTCTAATAGATCCAGTCCATTCCTGAATAAAGAAATCCACGAGTCTTTGTTTAAACAGACATAAAAGAGCCTTAACATCTCCAACACCCTGCTGCAGCCACACAATGTTAAATCCAGTTTCACATAGAATTTGCCTTATCTGAGAAGCCCAACATGTCTTTCCAGATCTATCCACATCAAGCAACATTAAATAAGCATTATATGGTAATCTGTCAGGATTCATTCGTAACAGTTTAAACCAGTATCTAAGGGAATTAGTGAAGGAGTTAATATGAAGTGGGTATCGTCCCAAGTCACCATACACCATTTTATTTGGTGTCCTTAGTGGTACTCCCAGAAATCTTTTGCAGGCCATCAAATGTAC
>CM031611.1:75352062-75354562 GCA_018398815.1 Conus ventricosus
AACAACAACAACAACCGTAAACAAAAACACAAAAAAGTCAGATTTGCAGGTGACGACTGGAACGATGTGAGCCTGACGGAAATTCTCAATCAACACGTGTCAGCAGGAACGTGAACATGTTTAAATTGGATCAGTTTGATGGCGTGTTTAAAGGTCAAAGTAAAAAAAAAAGTTTAAAAATGCAATTCTTGAGGGCGAATTCCTAGAGGAAACCAAAATAAGACCAAGCTGAGAAACTGCTGGGGTTAAAAATCAGCCAAAGTCCTGACAAGAATGACGCATTTGTAATTAATGGCTATTCTGTCGTCACTGTTTTGAAAAAAAAAAAAAGAAAAGAGGAATTTAGGGAGGGAAAGGGCTGAGAAAAGAAGAAACAAATGGTTATAGGGAGCATCTGCAGCGATTAAATCTTGCGAAACCCTGCCGTTCTGAAGCAGCAAAAACACAGATAAGAAACGTTGCAGTTTAATGGAATATTGGGGAGAGAAACGGTAGCCCACGACAGAAAATAACGTTGTAGAGAGTCGTCGTTTAGTTTTTGTGGTTTCATTTTTGAAGACAGTTCGAACATTTCTGTGGTCATCGGTCGCATTAAGCTCCTGATTCATGTCTTTGATAAGAACGTTTACGAGAGAGAGAGAGAGAGAGAGAGAGAGAGAGAGAGAGAGAGAGAGAGAGAGAGAGAGAGAGAGAGAGAAGAGAGAGAGAGAGAGAGACCGACAGACAGTCAGACATACAGACAGAGACAGAGACATAAACAGAGACAGAGAGGCAGATAAGCATACAGGCAGGCAGCCAGAAAGACAGGCAGACAGAGACAGACAGTTGGATTGGAGACGGGGGAAAAGGTTACAAATCTATCATTATCGTTCTTATCATTATTATTGTCATAATAATTATCATTGTCACGAGTTTGTCACGAGGCCTACGACGATTGACCCATCTAGGGTGGTGGAATTGTTCATTTGTTTATTATCGTTGTTGTTGTCGCGTGTCCGTCCCTTGTTGTGGCTTGTGGTGCGGTTGCACCTTGGTGTAGTTCAGCTCAAGTTCGGTTTGCTTTCTCTCTCTCTCTCTCTAATTCCACTGCCCGTGCAATTCATCCTGCAGGTTCACGGGTGGCTGGTACCTTTCTCTCGAACTTGCTGTCTATCGGCCTCTCGCCTGTCTTTTTTACCTGTCGCACGTGCTTCATTTCTTTTAGCTTGAGGTATGCTCACTCTGTGACGTAGCGTGGCATGTTGGCCGCCATCGCTTAGGCAGGTTTTCTCTTCACTCGAGCGGAAGATGTCTCTGAGAGCGCCTGCTCTGTTTTTGGTTCTCCACCCCGTCGTCGAAGGTACGGTCGGTACCTTCATCCCTACAGTCGGCCTGTAGGGGAGAGACATCACTTCATCTTTTTTCCGCATCTGCGCTGCTGTCCTCTCGACTGGACAGAGGGCAGAGAGAGTCGTTTGACCCGCCTCTTCGGGGTCACCCACGGGTAGCTGGTAAGCATCAGTTTCGTGGTTTGTTTGTTTGGTTTTTTGTTGTTAGCCGGCTTATTCTCTTTTGCGCAATTTTCTTTTGTTTTCAAAATTGTAAAAGAGATATTGTTTGAGACCTTTTCTCTGGTTAATTCAATCTTTAACCTGGCCATTCTAAATTATATCCAAAATTCTTTCTCCTGTTTATGCATCTGGTGATGCGGTAGTCGGTGGGGATGGGAGAGAACCTGGTGATTCAGGGTTGGTACTTGCTTGGTCTCGCTCGTCCGCCCCTGTCACATTCGCCGGACTCTTATTCTTCGGCCACCGTCTGTTTGTGTGTGCAAGGAGAACGAGTTTTATGTTCGCGAGCGTGCGTACGCATGACTAGTCGTTTAGATGTGTGGTTGGAGATTTGTTTATGCATTGAAATATGGATATAAAATGTGGGGATAATTGTGCCATTGAATTATTATTATTGGCAAATGTGGTGGCAGATGTAAAGCAATTAGTTCAGTTCCTAAGAAAGGAAAATGTTAAACGTGAGTGAGAGAAGGATGAAGATAATTCATATTTGTTTTATAGCCTGTTAATTTAATGCAGTCTCTTACCTGCTTCGTGTGAGAAGACTTTAACGAACAAATTCCTGATTTGATTGGTTTACTGTGTTATGCTCAGGTCTGTGTTGAGCTGGTGTTGGTGTATTTAGTAGACCTCCCCTCGCCCATCATGCGAGTGGCTGTTAGGATTTAACAGCATGGGTCAGACTGTACTGACTGCGGGGTTCCAGTGCCCTTCCCTCCTCTCTTCTTTCCTCCCAGTTACCTTTTCCCTCCCCCCGGGGCTCCACCCGGAGCTTGGACTGGTTGGTGCCACGCACTGGTTGGGGCCACGCACTGGTTGGTGCCACGCACTGGTTGGTGCCACGCACTGGTTGGGACCGCGCACTGGTTGGTGCCGCACACTGGTTGGGGCCACGCACTGGTTGGGGTCACGCACTGGTTGGGACCACCCACTGGTGGAGGCCACGTACT
>CM031611.1:75359562-75362062 GCA_018398815.1 Conus ventricosus
GGTTAAGGTAACGAAAGCATGATACAGAAATATATTTAGAAAATACATTTTTATAATAATCAAATAAATAAATAAAAGAAACATTAATAATAATAATAATAATAATTAATAATAATAAAAATAATAATAATAATAATAATAATAATAATAATAATAAATAACAATAATAATAATAATAATAAATTAAAAATAAAAAATAGAAAAAAAAATTAATCATAATAAATGCATAAATAAGATAGCTAGTATAAGTTATGTGTGAGGTGAATAGTGGGAGATAAGGTAGTATGTGTGTGTGTACTGGGAGGATATTGTGGGCTGAGATTGATATATATATATAATATATATATATATATATATATAATATATTATATATATATATATATATATATATATATATATATATATATATATATATATCTCCCCGCCCCCCCTATTTTTCACGACCAACGATAAAGGAGCTAGCATTCTATTCATTATGTGTGTGTGTATGTGTGTGTGTGAGAGTGAGTGTGTGTGTGTGTGTGTGTGTGTGTGTGTGTGTGTGTGTGTGTGTGTGTGTGTGTGTGTGTGTGTGTGTGTGTGTGTGTGTGTGTGTGTGTGTGTGTGTATGTGTTCCATTTGTAATATCAGCCTTATTCATTGGTTACCCCCACCTCCACCCCCAACAACCGCCATACCCACCAACATCCCTACATACATCATTACTAGGGCAGGGGGGGTGGGGGGGGGGTGGGGTAAGTCGATTGATGTAGCAAATGGAGAGACTCAGAGAGTGTAGGAAAAGGGAAGGGGAAGATAGCTGCAACCTATGTCTGAGGTAAACAGAGGTAGGGTGTGCGTAGGTGGAGGATATTTCAGGCTGGAGCTGCAGAGATTGAATGGCACATACTACTTTTGGACGTTGATGCCATGAGGGTGCACGGTGCCCAGTTTGGCAATGAGATGAGATTCCTGCATAAGGCGTTCAAAGTTGTCACTCTTAGATTGCCAAAGTGCCAAGACTTTGACATGGTTGATGTTGTGTTGGGCATGGTTGAAGTGTAGAGCGACTGGTTTGGGCCGATGGTGGCGGATGTCGGCCAGGTGTTCAGAGATGCGCGTCTCAAGTGTGCGAGATGTCTCACCTACATAGATCTTACCGCACAGCTGACAGTGGATGGCATACACAATGTTGTGGCTCTGGCAGGAGAAAGTGCGTTTAATAGTGAAAGAGCCTGTGGGGCCATGTAGGATGGTGTCTGGTTTGGTGAGAGAGCAGATTTTGCAGTTGGGTTTTGAGCAGGGGAAAGTACATCAATCGACTTACCCCCCCCCCCCCCCCTGCCCTAGTAATGGTGTATGTAGGGATGTTGGTGGGTATGGCGGTTGTTGGGGGTGGAGGTGGGGGTAACCAATGAATAAGGCTGATATTACAAATGGAACACATACACACACACACACACACACACACACACACACACACACACACACACACACACACACACACACACACACACACACACACACACACACACACACACACACACACACACACACACACACACACACACACACTCACACACACACACTCACTCTCACACACACACATACACACACACATAATGAATAGAATGCTAGCTCCTTTATCGTTGGTCGTGAAAAATAGGGTGGGGGGGGGGCGGGGAGAGATATATATATATATATATATCAATCTCAGCCCAAAATATCCTCCCAGTACACACACACATACTACCTTATCTCCCACTATTCACCTCACACATAACTTATACTAGCTATCTTATTTATGCATTACTATGATTAATTTTTTTTTCTATTTTTTATTTTTAATTTATTATTATTATTATTATTATTATTGTTATTATTATTATTATTATTATTATTTTTTTTTTTTTTTAAATGTTTCTTTTATTTATTTATTTGATTATTATAAAAATGTATTTTCTAAATATATTTCTGTATCATGCTTTCGTTACCTTAACCTTCACTATCGTTGTTAGCAATATCATTCAGTAATACTATTGCTAGTATTGATACTACCCCTAGCACTGACATCACCATCCCTCTGGGACTGTTGCCACGGCAACCCTGCTGCTTAAGAATCCTCTAACCCACTCTCCTTTCTCCCATACACATACTTATTGACACCAAGATTGATCCTTTTTTTTTCTTTTTTTTCCCCAATATTTTGACCATTAATAGTATTCCTATCAGTAATATTATTATCATCATTACGACTTTGACTCGCTCACTACTTCCCTTCCAACAGCCTCGTTCTCATTCAACGCCTTCTTCCTTGCGCTGAAGCCTGAGCGATCTGAAGCGACCAAAGCTAAGTGAATTTTCGTTGTTTTATTCGTTTAATTATCACCAGACGAAGACCTAAGAGGTCGAAACGCGTCGTGTTATGTCTTGTAACTCGTTTGTCCACGTTCTCTGGGCGGTTCGCTAACATTTATTTAAGATTAACTTACAGAGCCATTTTCGCACAAACAGAGACGTT
>CM031611.1:75369562-75372062 GCA_018398815.1 Conus ventricosus
CTGTACCGAGTGTACGGCATTATGAAAGGCTGTACCGAGTGTACGGCATTATGAAAGGCTGTACCGAGTGTACGGCATTATGAAAGGTTGTACTGATTGTACGGCATTATAAAAGGTTGTACTGAGTGTACGGCATTATGAAAGGTTGAGGGCCACCTCCTCCCTCCGCAGCCACGTTTCCTAAAATAAAACAGCTAGCAAATGCTCCTGGAATGACAGAATAGAATCCAGGTCACACACACACACACACACACACACACACACACACACACACACACACACACACACACACACACACACACACACACACACACACACACACACGCACGCACGCACGCACGCACGCATGAACGCACGCACGAACACACACACACACGCGCACGCACGCACGCACGCACGCACGCACGCACGCAAACACACACACACACATATTTACACACACACACACACACACACACACACACACACACACACACACACACACACACACACACACACACACACACACACACACCACACACACGAGGTGCATAAACTATTTGATCTGCAGACTCGGCGAAATAAGGAGAAATATAACTAGAACATGCAGCATTTCGCCTTCTGTGTCATTGCCTGTTTGTTCTCTCATTGGTTGATTATACATGTCTTGTTTCTGTTCTTCGTGTTCTTCTTGCTCTTGTTTCTTCTTGTTCTTCTTCTCGTTCTTCTTGTTGTTCGTGTTCTTCTTCGTCTTCTTCTTCTTCTCCTTCTTCAAAATCAAATTGTGGAATGTCACTAATAAAGGCAGACAGCACGTATTGAGGTCGAGATGGAGACGGGTGAGGCTGGATCGGAAGATCAGAAGTGTGGGGTAGATGAAGTAATGATAAGAACATGTGTCGATATGGGTCCTGTTTGGAAATAAGCTCTCCGAATGTTCCTTCAAGACCAGTGGTTAGAGACATGGGGACAGCACTACCCCAGCACAAATCAGAGCTGGGAAACATGGAAGTAAATCTGGCACATCACTGCAGAGACTTAAGCTGTTGATGGTCAATCGTAGCTCATTACACTCCTGATTCAAACAAATTAGACAGGAATAAAAGCAAGAGAGAGAGAGAGAGAGAGAGAGAGAGAGAGAGAGAGAGAGAGAGAGAGGGGGAGGGTGGGGATGGAGGGGCAATAACGATAATGAAGAAGAAGAAGACGATAGTGATGATGATGATGATGATGATGATAATGATGATGATGATGATGATGATGATGATGATGATGATGATGATGATGATGATGATGATGATGATGGCGATCAACAAACTATGTGTCCCACAACTCTACGCTGTGTCACAAGATATGCCCCCTGCGTTGTGACCATGAATCAGCAGGAAGCGTTCACTGATTGATGGGATGTCGTCACAAGACCTAATCACTGTTAAACTTTTTCCCCCTCTCTGCATTCCCTCCTCCCCCAGTTCCTCTTTGTTTCCCTTCACATCTCTTTGATGATATTGACCAGTAACGACACGAAAGCCATTAATCACCTTTCTTGTCATTCTGATATTATTAATACGCCTTTGTTTGGTCGATTGTGGTTTTATTTACATCACGAATTCGCTCAAACCACAGACGTTTTAACATAGTTTTCATATTGACTTTGACCAACAAGCACAGAAACACACTGAACTAATTTCACTATGTGCACATGTCTTCTATAATGTTTTAATTTTGAAGTTTTTACCAGACGTCCATCAATTTCGCTTGAACTAAGAAAAGAGAAACCAATGAAGAAGCAGACATTTTACCAGACGAACAGAGCGTACAGACAGGAAAATGGCAACGTTCTCGCTGTATCTTGTTCAGTTCTATACGTCTTTGCATTGGACATGAAATGGTCTATGTCTGCAGACCTTCTTGCAGATTGACATCTCTCCGACTCCGGGACGCTAGTTGTTTCACACACTGTTCTGTGTTCGTGACGACATAGGGAAAAAGAGAAAGTTTTCGCCTGTTATTGAAATGTATTACTTTCTACATTGTTAGTTTATTGAATCTATGTTCAGAATTGGATAAAAGGAAAGAGAAGTGTTTGCTTGCATAATTGTTTTATCTGCTTTAATTTCTACTTAACTCAAAACATATTGAATACATTTATTCAAAGCATGAGCTGTCGATCAACGAAGACTAACTGATGTTGCAGAGAACAGATTTGAATTTGAAAGGCTGGATGTCCTTGAACATGCTGAAATATGAGAAAGAAATCGTCAGAAATTATTGGTTTGAAACACCTGACATCGTAATGTACCTTATGATTGTACAAATGCATGCATGCACTTGGCTAAATCTCTCTCTCTCTCTCTCTCTCTCTCTCTCTCCTCTCTCTCTCCTCTCTCTCTCTCTCTCTCTCTCTCTCTCTCTCTCTCTCTCTCTCTCTCTCCTAACCGCGACACATGTGAAAGATGGTACTGCACGTTTGAAAGTGTTGATGGTCTGTGACAGAGGCAGTGGATTTTCTACCCTTCTT
>CM031611.1:75387062-75394562 GCA_018398815.1 Conus ventricosus
AAATGATTAAGATGAATACAGCCGTCGATGATTCTTCTGTAAGTCTGTGCAGTAGGTTGTTTGTATATAAATGTTTGTGCCTTTCTTGTTTCGTTGATTAGTTCAGAAACATTCACGTGTTTGATGCCAAAGAGGTGGATCAATCACCAACGGCAGGGGAGGGTTGCTCAAAGTGAGGTCGGGGTGCAATTACGCAGTAGCAGATTTTGTGAAAGGGAGAAGGGGAGGGGGTTGGAGGGGAGGCAGATCGAGGGAGCTAAACAGGGTGCATGTTTTGTGAACGTCAGCGGGTTATGAAGTTGCATCTTTGTCAAAGCACCATGGGGATAGGGTGGGTGTGGAACAAAGTGATTTTGTTCGGAGGGTCAGGGACACGCCCATTTTCTACCAAAAGGGGGAAGGGGTCACCGTAGCAGAGTCACCAAGGTGCATTGGAGGCCTCTTCTGCCATGTACATAGCATTATGCTTTTGTGATTTTCTTTTCAGAAGGGGGGTCGGGGAGATCCCAAGAACCCTACACTAACACCCATGGGTCCTTTTGCAGGACTTGAAAAACGCTGTATCTTGACCTGAAACATACGGGGTGTGAAACGTGAGGAGCCGAGAAGTAAAAAGACAGATGGATCGGAGCTGGGTTTGGAAGCCTACTTACTTACGTAGGGAAAACATACAGACAGTGCCGGTGGATTATGTGGCGCTGAGTGTCCTTTTGAGTCCATTGCTTAACATATGGCTGTTAAATAGAGGATTCTAGGGTCTCCAAGTTGTCTCCTTTGTGTGTGTGTGTGTGTGTGTGTGTGTGTGTGTGTGTGTGTGTGTGTGTGTGTGTGTGTGTGTGTGTGTGTGTGTGTGTGTGTGTGTGTGTGTGTGTGTGTGTGTGTGTGTGTGTGTGTGTGTGTGTGTGCGTGCGTGCGCGCGCGCGCGCGCGCCGTGTGTATGTGTGTGGTTGCGCGCGCGTGCGTGTGTGTGTGTGTGTGTAAGTGTTCTTTGTATATGCCCAAGTGACGCCTTGTTGGTATTATATTCTTCCTTTTGATTACAGACTGTTGCACATTGTATGCTATTAACTTCATCGTTGTTTTTCCATACTCTAATTGTCCATGCTTGCATCTGTTTCTAGGCCCGCTGTGTGCAACGGGGAAGCTGTTGTATTATGATATATTTCTCCTTCTGTCTTGTTGTAATGCATCTTTGTGCCTGAATTTGGATCACGCTATTAGTGAGGGCTGTAAGCAAAATGATGGGGACAGAGTGGACAAAGCACCAAACTTTGTGGAGATGTTTGTTAGGTCCTGTAGCAACAATTTTTGATATGTTCCACAAAATCAATCTCAGGTGATGTTCTCACGTGACATGTATCAAAACATGATGACGCGGCAAATGTAAAAAGTCAACAAAAGGTTTGTTCGGCTTGCTAATGGTTCATTTTTATTGATCAATTTGTCTAATTTTGACAAATTAAAGACACAGAAATCCAAACAGACTATCTACAAAGAATTTGTATGAAAGAAGAGAGAATGAAGAAGACATATATAAGTGAACATGGTGTATGATGCAATGAAAATGACATATTATCTATGCATATTTTGGTTGACTTACTCAGATACATTTTGCTTTCCTAAAAAGTCTCTCTGCCAGCGGGTAATGCTAAATTCTTTTTTTTAATGCAAACCAAAGTAAATCTGTAATTAAACAAAATGCACATGTTATCTCTCACCATAATCGTCGTGCAATTTCAAACTAAATCATCGTCCTGCTATCACACCAAGACGCCGAAACAATATAAGAGTGGTGTTAACACATGAAAACTGTAATTACTGTAAAATCAAAACACTACCACCGTAAATTTAGGATAGCATTATATCATTAGGTTGACATAGTAGACGCCATCACTTTCAAACAAGTATGGTACAAAGAATTAAAGGCTTAATGTTCAGTCACTTAGTAGCAGCTTTGCCACAAAACGTTTGAGTTTATCAAATCAAATGTTCATATGAAATTGACATCTAATCCTTCATGCAGTTACACTTGCAAAGGTATGTACATCTCCACTGGGCTTTTTTGCAAGAACATCTTCCAGTACAGCCAGCAGCAGCTTTGCAGCTACACTTGACAAGTTCACTACATACTTCTGAAGCAATTGGTAAAGTTGTCCACAGTGGAATCCAACAACAAGTGGTAGCGTCCATTTTCCAGCCCAGCTTTCTGGAGTTGGTATTTGCTGCTGAGATTGATCGCTTGTTGTCCAGATTCCAGCTTGGTAGACACAACGCTTTGTGTGTTGCAGGAGGGCACCTTGTGTGGGAGGAATAGTGTCCATGGTTTTGCTTTGTTGGCAAAACATTTCCCTGCGAGCCTCATTCACAGTCTCAAGTCCGCTTGTCTTCTGGTACATGAGGACGGTTGAAGCGCTCCAGAGTTTGAAGTTCTCATCACTGATGTCCACTTCTTTGAAAGGGTGACTGACGATGTCAGTGAAGGCCTTGGTCACATCAGGGAAAGATTTCCAAGTCTCCAGGCACACCTTTTTCCCTTTCCAAGAAAGGCTGATACTGTATCGCAGCCTGTGAAGCTGTGGAAAACTGGCAGGGCAGTTGATATTTCTTTGCCAAGAGTTAGGACCAGAGCGTTGATATGAATGTAGGAAAAGCTCCTACCTGTGCCAAACCCGACCCAAATGTTCAGTGTCGGGCATATGTCTTGCAGGTGGTAAAACTTGCCAATCAATATGATAATAAACATCGGTGTCCACGGTGCGCACAAAGCAAGTCTTTGATTCTTGCTGTAATGCATCTTGCACATGGAAGAGTATTCTGGTATCGGCCTCTTCATGGTTGCAGGCAGGTATGACGTGGTCGCTTCCTCTGATGGCAACATTTTCTCCTTGTGTCACCACCACTGTTTTGCCAGGAGGAAATTCACTGCTTTCAATCTTCTTGGACAAAAAGTCAAAGAATTCCTCCTTGTTTTCTGCATCACGCAGGAAGTCCTGCCACTGTCCTGGGATTTTGTTCTTGCCGGACACCTTTCTTCTCGTGCCTTTTCCTCTTTTCTCTGGCAGAACCTTTGATGCTGTTTTTGAGATACCTGTCCCAAACATGTCAACCCTGTCTGCAGTCTGAAGCTGATTGCGCACATGAGGCAAGAACACGTCGGCAGCGTAGTCCTCGAATGTCTTCACGCGACTAACAGGTAGAAGGTGCACCACAGCTGCGCCGTCAAGCACCTTCACATGAAAAGTATCGGGTAGATCTTGCTCACATGTTTTCTCCAAAGATGAGAGTAGCTCAGGAGGAGCGTCAAGGACTATCATTTCTGGATGTTGCTCATCCTGATTGAGTTTCTCCAAGGCTTCTGCCAGTTCAGTTATGTCATATGGCTGAACATCGTCCAGTAAGTGTGGAGCAGATGCCTCCACTGTCTTTGTCAAACATGAAAGTAGATTAGATTTTTTTCCGAGACGAAGTTTTCCTCTGTCAGACAAAGAAGGAGGGAACGGGTGGTTTTCATGGCTGAAAAAGGAAGCCATATCAGACTCTCTGTGTTGTGCCACGATGTATAGTCTGGAGAAAAGGCTGACATCAGTCTTCAAATTTGCAATCTTGTCTGCTTGCTTGCTTTTGTCTTTAGGAGTCGGACACTTGAACAGACACAAAGAGTTCTTTTTGATGGGATCATGAATGGATCTTTCACATTCAGTCAGAACTGAGTTGCAGTAGTCGTTGTACTGGTGCTCACCAAGATCCTCAATGGTGCGGACTGTATGTATGACAGAATCATTGAGGACATCATGAGAGTCTAATGTCAGTAATTCTCCACTGTCAGTCAAGAACGGATTGCCCATTTCTTTGAACACTCTTGTAAGGCTGAGAGTTTGTTGTTTGAAACACTCTTGAGTTGACAAACCTTTCTCCATGATGAGAGTGTTTTGCACAGTTTACACTTGAACAGTCTTCAAACTCAGTCAGCATGCGTGCCTGTTCTGGACCTGCCAGTACCCATTTTCGGAGAGCCGATGGGTTTTCTGTAAGCCCTACTGCTCCACCAGAACCTTTCACCAAGTCATTATTTTGTTCATGAGCCTGATCTAACGGCATACTTGACAACTTGTTTGCCGTTTTTGAGACAACCCAATGACCATGCTCAACAAATTCTTCCAAGGTGGAAGAGGGCAGATTTTCCATGTCTCGAATGTGAACAGGAACCCAGCGGGCATAATTCAGATGGTCCAGGGCAAAGAACCACTTGGCCAGAGCTTTCGGGGAACCCACATACAATGCAAAGTCAGCCTCACGATGTGCTCTGACAAACAGAAGAACAAGGAGTTCAAGTCTGAGTATGGTGTCCCGATACTGAAATGTGGGGCTCTTTCTCACTGAGTATAGTGTCCCAATACTGAAATGTGGGGCTCTTTCTCACTGAGTATAGTGTCCCAATACTGAAATGTGGGGCTCTTTCTCACTGAGTATAGTGTCCCAATACTGAAATGTGGGGCTCTTTCTCACATTTCTTGTAGCCAAGCTTCTTCTGACTCTTCTGCTTCCGGCTGCAAGGTGAGAAATGCTTCTTTTTGGAGTTTTCTCAAAACGACAGCGTTAACTTGATGGGCATGGCGTGTTCTGGTTAGGTGAGAACAGCTCAGAAACGACTCTGCTGTGCCTGATGAAGCAATCCCTGCCTGTGTCAGTGCATTGGTCCACCCAGAGCAATCTAGGTAATCACCGACAGTCTTCCACAGAGCCATTTTAATATGCAAGCCCCCAAACATGACTACAATCTTGTCTCACCATGTGTTTCAGGCCATTTCCATTGGACGTACTTTGCAAGAGCAAACAGTGGAGCATCCATTGCAATCACCGGGATTTGTCCATTGTTGAGAAAATCTGTCGAACGACGCACAATGTCCATCCCGTGTTTGACCATTGCAGCTGTAGCTGCCTTTTCATAGAAGAAAGGCATCAGTTGGGACAGAGCAGGTGCTTTCTCCTTGAAAGATGACTCATCTTGCTGAGATGCATGATAAGCTGACCAAGCCACGCAGTCCCCTTGTCCAGCTTGTCTTTCTCAATCAGATCCAGATCTGTTTTAAGCCACAGTTTCTCCTTCTCCATGGCTGACTCCATATCTGTCATGACAGTCTGACTGAGGTTCTTCTTTGGAACTTCAACTGCCGATTCTTTTAGGGATACAGCTGGTACAACACTGAAATTGTCCGGCAAGGAGAAATCTTTTTCTTCACTCTGTGGAAGAAGAGTGATGGCCTCTCTTTCCTGTCCTTTGTTGGAGGAAGTGGGCGACTGAAAGAGGCTTATCCCAGTTCCGTGAAAGGAACCTTTGGCTGTGGTGCTTGAAGGATTGTGGTCCAGATTATCTATTGCACCCGCGGTGAACAGTCCAATACGAAGCTGAGACGGACAGACAACGCCTTCTCTTTGTGCTTTCTGGCAAACTGCAGAGGCTAGTTGATTCTCAAGCTGAAGAATCCGGGAATAGCTGACACTGAGGCCCAAGTCATGCAAACGAGTGATCCCTTTTTTGGACCGCGTCAGTGTGTGTTCATTCAACCCCATGTACAATGGCAATGGGGGCTCAGAGGACAAAGAATGACGCTGCTTTGCCCCACTCTTAGCCGTTCTTGTGCAGTTGAAGATTACTGTCTGACATATTGTAAGTGTAGCCTGTGATTCCTGAGTTTCTTGATTTTTCAAAGTAGGTCCTTTTAACATCATTGAGACAAGCATTTTCAGTGTTGTTGGTATTGAGTCTTCTTGGCAATTTGATGGAAAGGTTGCATCAAAATGAAATCCTTCAAACTTGAAAATGTCCTCTCTGATGATTTTGGCAGCTTTTGCCAAAATGGAAGCATCTCCCTCATAATCAGTGAAGGCTTGTTTCAGCATTTGCCTCATTCCTTGATCAAAAATAAGCACCACGTTTTTTCCATCATTTTGTTCTTGTGCTTTGGGGAAGAAGTGGAGAATTTGTTCTTTGAAGCGCACTTTGTTGATTTCTTTCTGAATTCCAAGTGCAGCTAGACGTGCTTCATACATGTGCCGCAACTCAGAAAACTTGAAACAGAAAGTTCCATCTTCTACTGAAGTCTCTATGTAGCTTGTCAGTTCAATAAAAGCCCGAGCTTCTTTTTTCTTTTTTTCCATTTGACTCCCATCAGAATCTTTTTGTTTTCTTTGAACCCTCAAGAAAGTGCGATGGCGGTTCCGGAACTCGGTGAGACAGTTCAAATGGTACATGCCATCTACAGCTACTACATCTCCAGCAGCAATTCTTGATAGTACTGCTGTATCCTGTAGGTCAGTTGCCATTTGTCTGATGTTCTGGTCAGCACCCATTGTCATAAATTCATGGAGCTGGCCGTCATACTTTGAACAAAACATACAATTGTTCTTTGTCACTGAATGACGAACCATCTGTCGCTTTTCTTGCACACCTTCACCAGATGGTCGTGCTTCTTCAAACTTTCGTTTTGTTTTTGCTCGTTCTAACTTGCATTTGCTGAACTTGCCATAACAAGTTCTGTGCCACTGAGCCTGGTTATTGATCAGGTCGTCTGCTGTGATGCTTTCGTCAAAGGGAAGAGTCACAGGTAGCATGTGCAGTCCGCGAAATTCACTGACGATATTCAAAAAGTTTTTATATGGCTGCGACTTGTCTTGACTCCCATGGGCCTTCAAGGGGCAGTTCAACTTCTCACTAGTTGTTTGTTGGCAAATCAAACAAGCTTGCCAATCCATCCTTCATCCACTATAGGTCAACCCTTAAACAGAGTAAAAGATAAAATTAACTTTTTTTTAATAAGAAATAAATAATTACAAAATTATAAATACAAAATTTTAATTCTTAGTTTCTTTTAGTCCAGTGGCTTCTTGGATGACTCATTTCAAATGATGAATGTATTCGAAGAATCTTTTTTCATTTGATTAATGTCGGTTGGCAAAGACACGGCCACAACCAATAATTTGTCTGCGGTCGCCACGCTTTGTCAATTAAATCGTCTGTTTCTCGGAAACTATTGCTGTGCTACCTTGGAACATATCAAAATCTGCAAGCATAAAGCATGCAGACCACCTAGAGAAAATATGGTGCTTTTGTCCACTCTGTCCCCATCTCATCAAATAATGGGTCTTACAGCCTCACTATATGTGCTGTGAGGACAATATTATGATGTGTTCGTACCTCTAGACCTGTTTTAACTTCTGAAGCACGTGGCTTTTTGTTTTGATCTTTGTTTTCTCGTTTTACGTTTCGAAATGAATATCCGTCTTTCTTGAATTGAATGTTATGTATTACCGATGCTTGTACCATTTGCTGTTTTGAATCGGTGTTGGATGTGCTTTGCGGTACGATTCAAAATGTTCACTGATCACCTATTGTCTACTCCGGAGTCTTGAAGATCATTGGGGCGCCACAGAAGACTTCGCAACCACCTTCCGCCACTCCTCCCGGTTCTCAAACGCTCTTAGGCAGATGCTGAGTGTGAG
>CM031611.1:75404562-75418470 GCA_018398815.1 Conus ventricosus
CAATATTTACTTTTTAATTTGATGTTTTTGGTTTTTCCCTTTGATTAGGGGTTTCCGAAAAACGGAGGGATATTTGAAAATGCCCCTGCGCATTTCCCGGGCCATTTTCAACGTCGGTTTAAATTTTTTGATACTTCAAACAATGATTGACCCAAGGTGCCTGTAAATGTTTTTGTGAAACCAAAGTTTTTTTATTCAGTTGAAAAAAAGCTTAAATCTCTTAAAACACTTTCAGAAAACCCCCTTTTTTGGGTGGGAAATTTTAAAAAGAAACTGGGGGGGGCAAATACCCCCTCCGTTTGGGAAACCCCTCACTCGGGAAAAACCTACACACAAAAACAACCCCCCGTAAGTATTGTTTTGTGTTAAATTTCCTTTCGTTATTTTCCGGAAAAACTAGGGTTTGTGGGTTTCAAATTTTGGGTGTGCCCCAAACATCCATTTCAAAAAATTACATATTGTCGACTAGTTTTCACATTAAATTTTTAGCGGGCAACTTTAATCCCAAAAACCTCGGTCGCCCCTTTAACCCCCTTTTACGTATTTGAAACCTCTTACAAAATTGATCTTAAAGGGGTAAATTGTGATAAATAAAAATTTTGGTCCCGGCAGTTGGCCCCCTAGTTTTCCCCCCCCCTTATTTTGTGTAGAAAAAAACCAAAGAAACTTTTTAAAAAGGGCCACAAGAAAAAAATTGTTTTTAAAAAAACTTTGTAAAAAACTCCATGTTGTAAAATTTAAACCCAAATAATCCTAGCCCTTTGTTTTAAAAAACCAACCTTAATTTGTGTCCCCCCCCAAAACCCAAGGTCAAAATTTATTTCCCAAAAATTTACTGGAAAAAAAGGGAAAAAAACCCCGAACCCTTTTTGGGCAAAAAAATGTGATAATACTAAAACCAAAAAAATTTGATAACTGTCTGTATTATTTATTAAAAAGGAAGTGCAAATTGTTTTGGGTTTTTCCCAAAACAATTTTGTTTTTGGAAAAAGTCCCTTCAGTTTGGGGAAAACCCTTGTGCACACTGTAAAACCAGGTTTTACTTCCAATGGTTGTTGTAGAACTTGTGAAATGGGGTGGCATTTGCCCCCCCCGCATTTTTCAAAAGGGAGCCCTGGTCTCCTCCTCTGGCAGGGCAGATGATGTGCTCCCAAAAAACTGTGTGAGAAAGTTGAAAAATTCCTCCACCCACAAAATTTTCACCCCCCCTGACCCCGAGTCCTTTGGGGCAGGTCCCTGGGGGGGTTCATAAACAAAAAAGAAGCTGATTTGTTTTATTTGTTTTTTCAAAAATTTTTTTTTTTGTTCTGGAAATGTATTCTTTCAAACTTTCTTCCCAAACACCCATTTTTTTTCACCCCAAAATTTCCTGTAAATGCAGAACACACTGTTTTTTCCCCTGGTTTGATTGTTTGATTTTTTTTTTTTTTAAATATGGGGACGTCCCATGATTTTTTTGAAAAAATGTAATGCGCTGAGCTTTATCAAATAAAGGGTTTTTTCCCTCTCTGAGCTGTGGACAAAAAAGCAATGCACATTTTTCCCATTGTTAACTGTTTTAAGAGAAAAATTCAGGGTTTTCAGCTTTTTTCCCTTATATGTTTAAACCCGTACAGACACACCCCAAAGTAGTGCGTATCTGGGATATTTCCCCAAAGTTCAAAAAAACCCTTTCGGGAAATCGGGACTATTCTTGGGGGCCCCCCCAAATTTAAATCTGTTTTGGGAATGTTTGGGCCCGGGGGCCCCCCCGGGCCCGTGTTGTCCCCACTGTAGTTAAACCCATTTTCCCAAAAAAAACCTCCCCCCTTTCCCCCCCGGTGGCGGTGGAAAAAGGGTCCCCCAACCTTTTCAACACAAAAAAAATTTCCTTTTTTTAATTTGTAGTGTGTATACTGTTTTGGGGGTGATTCACCCCCTGATGCACGAAAATGTTCCCCAAGTGTTCCGAAACCCTTTGTCCCCGCATTGCTTCCCAGTTTAACACCCTGCAAAAAGGGTTGAATTTTTCTTTTTAGGGGTAAACCCTCGTCTGAATCCCCCGCTGCAAACATTTTTCCTTTTGGAAGTAAAATGGGATTTTAAATGGGGAAGCCTTGCATTTGGGGTCCCCCTGCTTTTGGGCCCCGTGTGGTAGGGCTGCCTTTGCTTGATCTTTTCCCAATCTTGCGCAGAGCCCTTTGGGACGGGATAAAAGGGGGAAAGCTTTAGACTACCCCTCTGTTCCAATCCACTGTGAAAAAGATTTTTTCCCAAAAGTTTTCTGGTTTGGGTTTCCCCAAGACAAGAAAGGGTTTTTGTTTTTAAATTATTTTGTCAAGAAGCAAAAAAATTTCAATCTGTGGGAACAGCTTTTTCTGGGGAAAGTTTTTTTAAAAAATATTTGGGATTGGGCCTCCCCTTGTTCTATTTTTAAAAAGTTTTTGGGATTTTCTGTCTGTTTCCCCTTTTTTTTTCCCGGCCCCCCCCCTTTCTTTAAACTCAACCCCTTGCCCTTTACACCAGATCCAGTTTCTTTTGGCAATCAATTACAAACTGCGAATGTGACCCACCCTTTTTCCCTAATTAGGCAACACCCCACTTGGGGTTGTCCCATACCCAATTTTTTAATTTGTTGACCTTTCTATTTTTACTGAAGTTTTTAAATTTCCATACTCTATGGCCAACATTTAAAGGGGCATTAATGTGAAAAGATTTTTAAACTTCTTGCCCTTTCTTCCCCCTTTTTTCTTTTCCCATTAAAAACTCCCCCCCCAATCCCCTAATTTGGGGGCATCAGTTGTTATTTCAACAGAGGAAGTTTTAAAATCTAAAAGGGGGAAAAAAGCTAGCATTAACATTGTTTATCCACCATTTTAACTTTTCCTTTTGTTTGGTGAAAGAGAAATAACGGCTTTAAAATTTCCTTTGTTCCCTTGAGTCCCCCCCGTTTTAAACTTTCCCTTCTGAAATTTAAAAGGGCCCCCCTTTCACTGCAGGAAAGGCAGCTACAATTTTCCTAGGGCCCCCCTGGTCCTCCCGGATTAAAAATAAAACCCCTGCTATAAAATTTGGGCATGCTGTTAAAATTTTTTTTCCTTTTTTCTCCAGAAAAAATCCAGTCTTGGGTCTGAATTTAAAAGAAACCCAAGGTTTTTTACCCCTTTGTTGGTGAAAGTACGATTTTTTCCTCGTGTAGGGAAAAACCCCCCAGTCTTTAAAATATCTCCCCTGTTGCTTAAAACTTTTTGTTTTAAAACCCTCTTGACTTTGCCCTTTGAAAAATAACCATCAAGGGAATGAAGCTGCCAAAAAAATTGTGATTTTTAAAAATGGCTAGGGGTTTCTAAATTTTGTAAAAGTCCGAGGTTTCCCGGGCCCCTTTTCCCAAACCCCCCCCCCCCCCACCCCCCCCCCCCCCCCCGGCCTTTTAGTGCCCTTCCTTTTAAATTTAGGTATTTTCTGTGTTTGGTGAATGGGCACTAAATAAAAAGCATGTTCAAATCAATGGCCATAAAACCCCACTCTTTTTTCATCATTTTTTTGGGCAGATGATAGTTTTTCCCTTTTTAAAATCCCAATATGAACTGCCTCTTTAAAACCTTTTTAAAATTGAAATTGAGTCTGTAACTGCCATCTGTCTTGGGGATCAGAAATTTTGGGAGAAATGTTTCCCCTTTCTTCATGGCTTGTTTTTTCCCAATCCCCTTTAAATCGAAATTTTTTGGATTTTATCTGCTTTTTCCCAAAAATTTTCCCTTGGACTTGTTTTTGGGGTTTTTGAATTATGACATTCTTTTTTCCAAAAATTTCATCAATGGGAAATTTTTGGGATCCATTTTACATTGCCAATATAAATTCATCGGGGGCAATTGCTGCCTTTCCCTTTGGGAAAAAATTGTTTCAACCTTCCAGCTTAAAAACCCCTGTCTTGTTTTTTTAAATACTCACTGACGGGCCAGGTTCAGGTTTATTTAGACTGGTTAAAACTGGTTCATTCGGCCCCGTGGTCTCTGGCCTGTGGGGACATTCACCCTAGCTCGGTTCATTTTCATTAAGAAAATGACGAAATTTCGATACATGACGTCTTTTGGGCTCTGCGCTGGATTAATATTTCTATGCCCAAACCGACAAAAAATTTGTTGTTTTTTGCTGTACGGCAGTACGTTTATTTTTTTTAAAGGTCATGCAGTTTTGGTTTTTGTTTTTAATTAATAAAATAATTTCCGATTGTAGGGCATCAAAAACCCGGCCGAAATGCCAATCGGGGATCCCCCAAAGTGTCAGGGGTGTCTCTGCCCGCCCCTGTGCAGTAAATAGTAACGGTTGATCTCCCCTCTTGGACAGCCCGGACTTTCGTGGAATTGGTGTGAAAATTTTTTTCAAATTTTTCCCGGGGCCCCCCGGAAAACTTTTAAAGGCATCGGGCCGGGCCGGATAAAGGGGGCCCTACAGGGCACTGGGACGTCCCCAAATTTTGGGGAAAGTTAAACCGGGGTTCTCATCGTTGGGGGCCGAGTTGCTACCCTGTGGGCAAAAAAAGCTGTCTTGAGGTAAAAGGTCTAAATCTTTTTTCGTATAGCGAAAAAAAAATTTTAATTTCAAAAAATTAATCGAAATTAAGGCACATTTATAGTTCAATAATTTTATGTGCGGGGCGATCATTTAATAGCTCTGAATTAA
The DNA here is from genome assembly GCA_018398815.1 of Conus ventricosus. NCBI lineage: Eukaryota > Metazoa > Mollusca > Gastropoda > Neogastropoda > Conidae > Conus > Conus ventricosus. The sequence continues at coordinate 75,409,225 of CM031611.1, forward strand.
ATTTTTCGGGTTTTACGGTAAAAACACGTATGATTGATCGTAGAGTTTTCTTTTATCTGTTTGCTTCATCATATCGTGTTGCCATGTCAAAATCCAAATTATGTAAATTCTATTTCAGTCCCCGTTGGGGGCCCCCCCAAATTTTTAGAAGATGTGATTTTTTTGTGAATGATTTTTTATTTTTTAAAAGGAATCGAAAACCCGGGGTTAAAAGTTTAAACGAAGCTTTTTTCGGATCTAAATGTCTGTAAAATATAAAGTTTGACCCCATTTGTTTTAAATTGTCAAGGTTTAAAATTTAAAATTGTAATTCTCAAGCTTTAAAGCCTTGGGAATAACTCATTTCGGCCCGGATTGGAATATTCATGTCACTTTCCTTCTTTTTTTAACGAGTTTTAATCGAAAAGCAATTTTTAAAGGGAAATCCGGGTAAATGATAGGCAAGCTAGTGCAATTGAAAAGTGGGGAAGAGCGTGTAATGGGGGGAAATTTAGTGTGTGCCTTTTAGTGAAAAGATCAAAGGGGAAATTGTTATCGAGGTTCTACTTTACTTTTATTTTTACTCCTCCCCCTACGTTTCCCTTTTACCCCTGTTCCTTTTTCCCATTCCAAACCCCTTTCCTCATCTTCGTCAGGGGAACGTACTGGTGTTCAACTTGCCGGGTGGGAAAAAACGGTGAACATCGGGGAAAACCCCGGGAAAACGTATACGACTCCGTGGCGGGAGGGGGCAACACAAAAAACACATCCCCCCCAAAAAATTAAGCAGCTACAACCACTCAGAATTTTTCATATTATTATATTTTTTTTTTTTTGGTGTTAATTATACTTGCGTGTATTCCCCGGGGAAGATAAAATTTTGTGCCCAAGGGCCCCGTTGATATTTGTTGTACTCCCAAGGGGGGAGGGGAAAAAGGACGAGACTTTGTTGTTTTTTTAGTTATGTCCCTGTTTTAATTTTTTTTGTATGTGTTCCCTTTCCCTGGGAAAAAACGGCCCTAAACATAAAAGCAACCATCGAAAATTATTCCCCGGATCATCATCTTTTAAATTCTACTTTTTTTAAAATTTTCAGTTGTTGTATCAAAGATAAACCCTTTGTTTCCCATCTGTGGAAAAAAAGTGAGGGTTTGGCCCAAAAAGCTTGACTTTCCTACTACGGTCTATCGTGGGGCCTGAGATTAAACCCTTTAAATTTGGAAGGGGGTTTTTTTTAAAAACTTTTTTTTTTTTTAATTTTTTTATTTTTTTGGGGCCGGGCCCCTCGCCCCGGGGAAATTTTCCCCGAATCATTTATTTTTACCCATACAAAAAAATTGTTGGACCGATTAAAACCTCTTTTTCTGGGGAAAAGGTTGGGGGAAAAAGTTTGGGATTTTCCTTATTATGTGTTGCCCCCCCTTTAAACCCATATTTAAAAAATTTTTTAAAAAAATTTTTCACATTTTATTTCCTTCTGGGGTTTTTTTTGGGAAAAAGCCCCGGGGTCATTACCCAAATTTTAGCCCAATTTACCCGGGGGGAAAAATTTGGGGGGACCTTGGCCAATTTTTTCCCCTCAAAATTTAAAGAAAAATTTTAAAATTTTAATTTTTTTAAAACTTAGTTTTTTTTTTGAAGAAGCTTTTTTTAAATTTTTTTCCCAAATTTTAGGGCCCCCTTAAAAATTTTAAGGGCCTTGGAATTGTCATTTTGGTTTTCCAGGGGGCCCCACGATTGGTAAAGAAGTTTTATTTCAAGGTTCCCATTTAAACCTTGAGCTATTAGGTGGGTGGGTTTTTGGCCCCACCCCCCCCCCCCCCCCCCCCCCCCCCCCCCCCCCCCCCCCCCCCGGGGGCTATTTTGCGGGCCCCGTTTATTTTTTTGTGAATTCGTACGAACGTTTGGAGAAAATTTTTTCCCAGCAGGGCCCTTTCGTCATTTAAAAGTACGTTCGTCATTTAGCTGTGTTTTAAAACCCCGGGGTTTTGGTTTGTTGCCCGTGTTTTGAATACCGTGTTTGGGGTTTCGAGTGTGGTTATCCCTTTTTTATTCCCGGGGTTGGTAGTGTTTTCCCCATTCGTGGGGGGAAAGTTTTTTCCCCTTCCCCTCTGTTTTTTGGACGTTTTGTAATATTTTTTGGCACAAACGCGTGACGGTTTTGGGTTTTTCCGCTTTAATTTGTACTGTTAAATTTTTTAAAAGGAATCGGACTTGCAGTGGTGGGGCGAATGCCGACGGGAAAAGCCCCGGACGCCCGGGCATCTCCCAATTTGACGAAAGCAGTTCAAACAAATTGACTATTTTCCCGAAATTCCGAAAATGGAAAGCGGAGGCACTAAAATTAGGCCAAAAAAGGAGAAACTCACTCTTTACATGGGAAAAAGAAGGAACGCGAGGAAAGAGAACGAGCGAAGGAACGTGAGGAAAGAGAACGAGAAAAGGGAAAAAGAAAAAGAGATCGAAAAGAAAGAAAGGAGGAGAGACAATTACAGGGTAGAGTTAGCTAGAGTTAAAGCGGAAGCAAATTTGGGGAGCTCAAACCCAAATGCTGCACCCCCTTTCCCCCCTCCCGACGAGTGTTTGGGTAAGGGTTTAAATTACCTTACTTAGAAGAAAGGCCGGGCCTTGAGTCTATTTAACCCAAATTTTGGGGGTGGCATTTATTAATGGATGGAACCCAGGAGGAAAAGGGGGGCCCGGTTAGTCCATTACTCAAGGGCAGAGGGTAGGGAAGGAAAGTAAAAAACGGCGGCAGAGTCGGGGGGCTATCACCTCATTTAAACCCGGCACTTTTGCATAAAAAATTTAACCCGAGTGCGGTCCTTACAGACAGAAGTTTCGGAAAAGCAGCCAAAAGGGGGCACTGTACGTCCCGTAAATATGGGGTCGGTTTTTCTATGTGGTTTGAGAGGGGTTGAATTTGTCCCAAAAGGAACCCCGAAAAGGGTTTGAAAAGGTGTTAATCCTAGAGAGTTTCTGGAAGCATTGCCTTTTGATCAGGCGAGATTTTTTCAGGGAGAGGGAAAAATCCACAGACCCGGGAAAAGGGAAACTGTTTTTTTTGCAGAAAATCTATTTGAACCCGCCCAGACTTGTGGAGAAGAGTTATCGTGGAGCAAACCTGATCATCGTAGGGATAGTCATGGAAATGATAACAAGGTCCACACAAGGAAGCTCGGAAGGAGGTAAGCCAAAGGGGGTCTGTCCTGGGCAGGGGGGGCAAAGGACAGGGAAATTTCGCTTCCCCCGATAAAAAGTTAAAGATGTGGAGGACCACATCCCCAGGGGATTGTACACAAAAGAGAAAAGACACCCGGGGATGTGTACTACGAAGCGGCTGCCCAGTGGGCAACTAAAGGGTGATCAACAGTTGTGGATGTTTTAAGGGGGGGTCGAAAAAAACCTTATTGCACGGGAGAAGTCGAAGGTAAATGGTGGACGCTGTTTAGAGCTACCGGCTTTCCCCCATGGGCGATCGTGAGGAAAGGGTTAGTTCCGAAAAATTGTTTCCCCCAGGTCCAAAAAAGGGGGTTCACTGGCATCGTCATCAGTTTAAAAAATCTTCCTTTGGCGAGTGTACATAGGGGGACTCCCTACTTTTTTAGACAAGGACGAAGTATCGTCGGGGAAAAAACCCCTTTGCCCCGTATTTATTGGAAAAAACCCGCAAGCAAAACAGAGGGGGGTCAATTTTTTTTACCCGTCTATTCCCCTCCCGCGGCAGCGTTACCGGGGAAGCAGATGAAACCCCCTCAAGATCAAAAAAAGCGCCCTGCCCCCTTGTATTTCCCCGCGAGTTTTAAAAAAAGAAAAGCCCAAAAAACCCATCCCCTCGGGGTAAAAAACTTTCGAAAGAGGTTGCTACATGACTTTTTTTGGCCAGGAGTGGAGGTGACGTCAAAGTATTTTGCGTCATGCGATCCCGGGAGGATGTTCGGGGAAATAGTTTGGGGCCCAGTTCCCCGAGGTTTTCCCCGCTGGAACCCCAAATACCGTTCCATCGGTTTGCAGGGGGACATCATCGGACCCCTCAACCCCCTGTTTATCATCCCCCAAGGATCCCCCGCTTCAATTATGCCAAACCCCTACCGAAGCCGGCACCCCCGCCCCCCCCAGCGGGAAAAAGGGACCGAACTTTTTGGGGGGGAAAAATTGGACGCGTGTGGGGGAATTTCCAACACAAATTCTCACGGACAGAGGTATCAATTTCTTTTTTGGGGGCAATTGCAAGAGGTCAAAAGATCTTGAAAATTTTAAAAGGGTTTACCAAAACGCCTCCACGCCGACCCCGGACTAGTGGAAAGTTTAAAAGGACGTTTTTAAGGGGCATGTTGAAGAAACTTTTTTTTTGGATAAAAAAACCCCAAGAATTGGGGCCCGATTTCTTCCTGCCCGTATTGTTCGCTTACGGGGGCACACAAGAATCCTCAAGTTCTCCCCCCTTTTTAAAATACTTATGGGAGACATGTGGTGGACCAATGCAGGTCTTTAAAAAAAATTTGGCCCGACGAGGAGGGTAAAACAGACGTTAGAAAAAACAAACGGAATATGTCATTGGTCTGAAGGGAGGGAACGAAGGAAAACATGCAAGATAGCTGTGACAAATTTGACAAGGCTGCCGGAAGTTTAAAGGGAATTTCTCCCCCCGGAAAACGGGGAAAATGAGGGGCATTCATTTCCCGGAAACAAGTTTTTAGTCTGGGTTCCCCAGAACCTAACAAGCTCCAGTTAAAAATGGAAAGGACCCTAACCCCTTTCCCGAAGAAATCAATCCAGGGGGGGTTACAAAATTGAGATCAACGGCAAGGGGAAGACCTACCCCATCAATCTCCTCAAAGGTACTTTGAAAGAGGGGACTGAAAAAAAAGGGGTACGTCGCAGTTGTTTTGCAGGAGGAGGATCAAGAAGGTTCTGACGTCATATACCTCCCCTCCTTTGAAAAAAGGCCGGGGGACTCCAGGGAATGACGTATATGGACCAAGTTTTCCAGGGAACCAAAAAACAGAGTGGAAAACCTTGTTTTGTCGTCCTTTGGGAAAATCAGTGGGAAAGTTTGCCCTTTGGGTGGAAGAAACGCAAGGGGCCCTGTTCACAGGGGTTTATTTAGGAAATTAAATTTAGTGAAAGGAATCCCAAAGTGTCCACAATTTATGATGATATTTTTTTAACGCTTCTGAGACTTGGGGGGGAAATGTTTTGGGGAAACAAAGCCGTCTCAAGAGGGCTATGGTAGTGTATTTTGGGGAAGAGTGGGAAGGGGGCTCTGGAATCCCGCAAAAGTATTTATTGGGATTTAGAAAAAAAAAAAGAGTTGTGTAATTTTTATTTTTTAATCTGTATTTGAAATTATTAATGGCTTTCAAACCCTTTTTTTTTTGTTTTGCCTTTAAAAAGGTTTTTTTGCTAAGTAAAGGGGGGGATTTGGGCATTTTATTTAAGCTCGGTTCTTTTTTATTAAGAAAAAGACCCCCAATCCCATACCTGAAGTTTTATTCGCTCTGTGCTGGATTAATATTTTTTTGTCCAAAAGACAAAAAAATTGTTAGTTTTTGCGGGCGGCATTTCGTTTATTTAATTTTTGGGGTCCCGCAGATTTGCTTTGTATTAATAAAAAAATTTAATTTTCGATTGTGGGCTCCCCCAAAACCCTTGTACTGACCAATCGCGGGCTGTTTCCCAAATGTCAGTGGTTTTCTCTGTCCGCGCCTGTGCCCGTAAATAGTAACGGTTGGATTACCATTTTTTTGGGGCCCGCCGGACGCCCTGGAATTGGGCCCCCGTAGAAAAAAGGTTTTAATTTTTCAAGAGAAGAACCCCTTTTTTAAACCCCCCCGTCGAGGGCCCGGCTGAAATGGCACTCCCGGGCACTAGGGGCGATACCCCCAACTTTTACGGGGGAAAAATCTGAACGAAATCTCTTTGTTCCCCTGGGCGAGTCTGATAGCTGTAGTCAAAAGAAGACTTTTTTGAGGTAAAAAAGGTCTAAAACTTTTTTTTGTATAGCGCAACAAAATTTATTTCAAATAATCGCATTAAGGGGACATTTATGTTCAATTTTATTATGTGCGCGCGATCATTTTTAAAAGGGTCTGAATTTTTTAAAAATTTCAGGTTTACCGGTCAAAAACCCTTGATTTATCGTAGAGCTGTCATTTTCATCTGTTTGCTCTCAACATTTCGTTTGTTGCCATGTACTATCCATATTATGTTTAAAATTTTATTTCAGTCACCCTTGTGGGCAACCAATATTAGAAGATGTGATATTTGTGGGGAAAGAGTTTTTTTATTTTAAAAAATCGGTTTAAAAGAGTTCAAGTTTGAACGAAGCAAATTTTTTGGGTCTAAATGAAACTGTTTTAATAAGAAAATTTACGCCCTTTTATTTTTTAAATTTCTCAAAGGGTTAAATATAATTGTAATTCATCAAGCATTAAGCCTTGGGAATAAAAAGTCAAGGGGAGATTGGAATATTTTATGTAAAACTTTCCTTCTTTGTTAACGGGGGGGTTATATCGGTTAAAACAATTTTTGAAGGAAATCAATTGTAAATGATTGGGGCAAGCTATTTCAAAATTTTAAAGTGTGTTAGAGGGGTGTAATGGGTGGAATGTGATGTGGGGCCCCTATGTGCAAGATCTAAGAAAAATTGTTATTTTTGCAGGTTCTACTTCTACTTTTACTTTAATCCCACCCCCCCGTTTCACTCTTACTCCTGTTCCGTTCCCACTTTCCACTCCTACTACATCCTTTGTCAGGGGAAAAAGGCTGGGGTTCAACCTTGCCGGGACAGGAAAACAAACTGGGGAACGTAGCGGAACTCCGGGGAAAGCTATAGCCCCCGTGGAAATGAGGGGGCATCAATAAAAAACTCCCCCACCCTTCAAGCACGCTACAAAAACACTCAGCCCTTTTTCTATTATTATATTTTTTTTTTTGTGTATAACAAAACTCTGCGTGTATTCCGGAAAAATATATTTTTTTTAGCACAAACGGACGTTGGGTATTTGTGCTTTCTCAAGAAGGGGGGAGGGGGAAAGGGCAGAGATTTTTTGCTTAGTTATGGCAGATTTATTTCTTTTGTATGTGATTTTTTTTATAGGGGCCCAAAGGACTCAACATACAAAGCAAACCCTTCCCCCATATTCACCCCAGAATTTTTCATACTTTTTTTATACTTTTTAAATTCAGTTGTTTTTAACAAAAATAAAATCTTTATTCCATCTGTGGAAAAGGGAAAATGAAGGGTGTGGGGCGAAAACTTGACTTTCCTTTCTTTCGGGCTATCGTGCTTGCCTGAGCATTCAACCATCAATTTTTGAATGGGGTCTTATTAAAAACGTACACCTCGACCCCTGGGCCCTCTTTGGGTGGTGTTGGGAAAATGTCCCTGGGGGGTTGGGTTATCCCCAGTTCCCCCCTCTGCTCGATGGGCGAGGGAAGGCCATGACCCTTTTTTGCCCTGTTTGGGGAAAAAAACCCCCTTTTCTGCCTTGGCAGACATCGACAAAAGGGATATTTGTTTCCCGTTTGGGGTGGAAAACTATTGAGAGAAAAGCCCAAATTTTAAATTTATCCCCCAACAAAATGATCTGAATGGGGGGTTCATTGATGTTAATTTTTTGTACTTCTTGGTTTATGTTTTGAGAGAGAAAATTTTGCCCCTTTTTTTCATTGAAATATCATGGGCCATCCCTTAAATTCAAAACCCTTGGTCTTTAAAAAACTTTTGGACAGTTTGACTTGCTTTTTCCCCCCTGTGCCAAAGGGGTCACAGGGGTTTTGCAAAGGGGGTGTGCTTCAGTAAACTTTTCTGGAAATTTTTTAAAAATTAGGTTTAGGTTTTGTGTTTTAGTCCCTTTTATGGACCACATTCATTTTTTGACTTTTGGGAAACAAGTGACTGGAGTTTTCGGCCGTTTTTGGGCTTCCAATTTTTTATACTTCTCTCATCCCTTTTCCCTTTTTTCCATTTTGGTCAAAATACCCGCCAAATTTTATCTGAAATTGCGGGGCCCAAAATCTGATTTTTGCTCATACCCCTTTTTTTTATTTCCCGAGCAGAAAATTTTTCCTCCTGTCAGGGCGAGCAAAGAGGCCATCTCATCTCAAAAGCATTTTTTTCCAGCAGTTTTCCATTTGTATGGCTGGATCAAACATCATCATATCATCAACATTTTCGTCATTCCTCTTTTTCCCCCTTTTGTGTTTTGGCTATTTTTTTTGTTCTTTTTCTTCTTTGTTTTAAATTTTTGATTTTTTTTTCCCCCCTTTTCCCCGTCAGGTGCGGGGGTTTTTTCCTTGAGTGCGACCCTTTTCGTTTTCCCTTTTTGAAACTTCACTCATGGACTTCAAATGTTGAAGTAGCTGGTTTATTTTGCTCCTTTTAGTCGTTCCATTCTTCCTTGGAAACGAAAATGTGCCAGTTTTGTTTTTCTTTTTGGGCTTCAACACGGGAGGCCCCAATAGTGGCTTCGGTTTTGGTTCCGGGGTCAAACCCATGCGAAAACCCAAAGGGAAACGCGGTCCCCAAATCCACCCCCATTATTTTTTTTTGTAAATTTTTGCCCCGTGGGCGCTTTTTCATCCAAAAAGTGTAGTCTACAAAAATATTGTGATTTAAACCAAAAAACTTTTAAAATTAAAAGGGAAAAAAAATCAAACCGGGTTTTAAAAAAGCTTTTTTGTTTTTGTGCTTGGGTTGTATCTTCTGCGTGTTCGTTGGCGGTCAGCAAACGCGTTATGGCGGAAAATGGGCATCGCCTCTTTAAAAAATTCCGTAGGGGTTTTCCCGGGAAAATCACGAAAGGAAAAAAATAGCCCTTTTTGGTAAAAACTCATGGGGGGTTCGGTGATAGGGAAAAACAAAAAAGGGGGTCTAAAAAAATAAAGAACCCAAAAAGGGAATTTTTTAAGAAGCCCTAATATTTTTAAAACGGGGGGCAAATCTCCACCAGGAACGATTTTGGGTTGCCTATTTAGCTCCGACTTTAGCTACAAAAAAAAATATTGTTTAAAAAGTCACTTGCTTTGTGGCCAAAAAATTACACTATTCCCCCTGTCATTTCCCTTTTGCAGAAATACTAAAAAATATTTACCTACTTGGTTATTAAGTTTGAACCCATCAATTGTGAATTTTTGGGACATTTTTGGGAACGAAGCGAAGGCTGTAGAAGTTGTTAGGGCAATTGTTAAGAGTCCAGTTGGACATTTACTTTGATTCTCGAGTTATTTGTTTGATTTTTTAATTTTTTATTTCAATGGTTA
>CM031611.1:75418570-75421070 GCA_018398815.1 Conus ventricosus
GAATTCAATGAAGCAGCAAACGAATACCAACAAGCCCTAAAAAATAGCGGACACAACCACAAACTATCCTATGAAGAACAAAAAACACAACAGGAAACAAGAAAAACCAAAAAAAAAAAAAAAAACAGGAAGGAAAAGAGATATCATATGGTACAACCCACCATTCGAAGGAACCGTCAAAACCAATGTTGGTAAAGAATTCTTCAAGATAATAGAAGAATCATTTCCCCCAAACCACAAACTACACAAAATCTTCAACCGCAACACCGTAAAGTTGTCCTATTCATGCATGCCAAACATCAAGCAGATCATAGAAAGCAACAACAAGAAAAAACTCCACCAGGAAAAAAGGAACAGCACGAATCAAGAAAGCAGCTGCAACTGCCGGAAAAGAGATGAATGTCCACTTCAAAATAACTGCCAAAGCCAGAACATTGTATACCAAGCAACTGTCACGGAGAAAAACACGCAGAAAACAGACACCTACATTGGAATGACAGAAACAACATTCAAAACCAGATACGCAAACCATAAACAATCATTCAAACAAGAAAGGTATAGAAACCAGACAGAATTAAGTAAACACATATGGACACTAAAAGAAAAAAATATTGACTACGACATTTCCTGGAAGATAGTCCGAAGAGCCAGGTCGTACTCCTCCTCCAGCAAAAGATGCAACTTGTGCACAACAGAGAAGTACTACATACTCTGCAAACCAGGCATGGCAACTTTGAACTCAAGAGTGGAGATGATCAGCGCGTGCCGACATAGACGAAAGTTCCTCCTAGGAAACGTAACATAAATGACACACGGAAAGACCCTATCAGAACGTCACACGTATAAAACGTAGTCAATATATCACGTCATCTGAAACATATGTAATCTGATAAATTACGCCATATAATAACTTCTGGAACCTGATGAGAGCGAAAGCTTGAAACAATATTGTAGTTCCGAGACTCAAGAAATCTTGTAATATGCTCCTATCTGGAATAGGTGAGCACTCTTCAATTCTACGAAAATGAATCGATGTTCATGTTAATGTTCATGTTCATGTTTATATATATATATATATATAATATATATATATATATATATATATATATATATATAATATATATTATATATATATATATAAAATATGTTGGTGTGTGTGTGTGTGTGTGTGTGTGTGTGTGTGTGTGTGTGGTGTGTGTGTGTGTGAAACTCTCTGAAAGAGAGAGGCAGAGAGTGAGAGAGAGAGAGAGAAAGAGAGAGAGAAGAGAGAGAGAGAGAGAGAGAGAGAGAGAGAGAAAAGACAGAGACAGAGACAGAGAGACAGAGGCAGAGAGACAGACACACAGACAGACACACAGACACACACCCACACAGACAGACACACAGACAGAAGCCACAACATATTTTTTTCATTGAGAAACGACATCTCTCAGACAAGAATTTTCGTGATCGAATATGTGTTTTATAATACATCCAAGCAGATACTATAAAACTCACACGGAGCATTCGGAAACTTCACCAATTCCCTTTATTAGCATAGACCGAGTTGGCTGGCTGGAGGTCAGTACATGAGACCATTAGCAGAGCTAATGCCATGTGACTGAAGCAGCCAAGAAGTGATGGCAGGTAAGGTGTGCCTACCCTCTCCCCTCCTGTCTCTTACCTCCCCTTCCTCTTCGCATGGGCGTGGTGAAAACAGCGTAGGTTGGCGGATTCTTTTACCGCCTCTCTCTCTCTCTCTTTCTCTCTCTTCCCCTCCTCTCTCCTCTCTCTCTCTCTCTCTCTCTCTCTCTCTCTCTCTTCTCCTCTCTCTCTCTCTCTCTCTCTCTCTCTCTCTCTCTCCTCTCTCTCTCTCTCTCCTTCTCTCCTCTCTCTCTCTCTCTCTTCTCTCCTCTCTCTCTCTCTCTACTCCTCTCTCTCTCCTTTCCCTCTCTCTTCTCTCTTCCTCTCTCTCTCTCTCTCCTCTCCCTCTCTCTCTCTCCCCTCTCTCTCTCTCTCTCTCTCTCTCTCTCTCTTCTCCCACTCCATCCAAAATCAATATTTTTTTTTCTGAGAGAGTTAGATAAGATAATGTTGCTTATAGCCAAGCGACCGCAAAGGGCCACATCAGGGCTGTCGCCACGTTAAAATCAACTCACAAGTCATTCATTCAAACAATTCTTTAAATACATCTTCGAAAAAACCATCCGAAAGTTTGTTAAAAATCGTTCCACTGTAAAATCTCAGATCCGATGAAAAATGTTAATCTCTTTCAAGAACTCAAAGATCACATCAGGCGGAACATCTCTGAACCAGGTTTTCATGGAATCTGCTGTAAAATGTTTGTGTCTCACATCATGCAAGTCCCAACACTCTAAAAGAATATGCTTCATTGTGAGTGGCACATGACAGGAATGCACCACGGAGCTTCTTCACTCTTTAAAAGGTATGATTGAGTAAAATACGAATGGTCGGTGTTGAAGACATGTGCGCTGCTACACTTGATAATTCCTTGTAGTGT
>CM031611.1:75426070-75428570 GCA_018398815.1 Conus ventricosus
AAGGCTATGGTACATAACGCACACATCACGTCATTGTTTGCCTCTTCTCACTTTCCTTCAACAACACGCACTCTCGATGATCCCAGTGAAAAGGCAAGTGCAAGTCATCTAACTTTAGACTCTAGCAAACCTCTGTGGTTGGCATTCTCTTTAATGACACATCGAACGGTGATCGTATGCTTATTTTGTTTTAGTTAAAACTCATTAATGATGCTAACATCAGAATAATTAAGATAGCCCCACAAGTGACGTCACAAGTTTCTGTGCACAGTGCTGGGTTTGAGGAAGAAAGCAAAAGTGGTTTTCCATTCATGAAGTCTATACGACAAACTGTTTTCCCTACAAAATAAACTCCATACTGAAGGTACACGACGTGAAGACTTGCTTTCAAGAAGTTAGTGCGATTTCAAGAACAGACCTCGGAATCTTAGCAGTGTCATTATTCGGAAATGTTGACACTAGTTTAGCACAAGGCCATACCAGAGTCATGTTGACACTGGTTTAGCACAAGGCCATACCAGAGTCATGTTGATACTGGTTTAGCACAAGGCCATACCAGAGTCATGTTGACATTGATTTAGCACAAGGTCATACCAGAGTCATGTTGACATTGATTTAGCACAAGGCCATACCAGAGTCATGTTGACACTGATTTAGCACAAGGCCATACCAGAGACATGTTGACACTGATTTAGCACAAGGCCATACCAGAGACATGTTGACACTAGTTTAGCACAAGGCCATACCAGAGTCACGTTGACACTGATTTAGCACAAGGCCATACCAGAGACATGTTGACACTAGTTTAGCACAAGGCCATACCAGAGTCACGTTGACACTGATTTAGCACAAGGCCATACCAGAGACATGTTGACACTAGTTTAGCACAAGGCCACACCAGAGTCATAATCATGGATTCTGCCTTTGGTCCCCGTCACTTTCTCACCTCCACACCAGGTCCTAATTAGCTGTGTCGGCCTCTGTACAATTGTGTCGGTTATTAACGGAGAAGGTTGGATCCCCGAGTGATACTCCTTACAGTGTCTATGATCGAGCCTTCCCTTAAAATCTGTTTGCAGTGAATACACGTTGTGCTCACACCTGGCTGCTAGAGGTTATAGAAAAACTCCATCTTCAATATATGTATTATATATAAAAATATATATATATATATATATTGAAGATGGAGTCATATATATATATATATATATATATATATATATATATATATATATATATATATATATATATATATATATATATATGTGTGTGTGTGTGTGTGTGTGTGTGTGTGTGTGTGTTATGTATGTATACCCTGAACGACGATACAACAGTGATGTGTGCGCACTGAGGTGGAGGAAGATAATAGTTGTCAACTGGACATGCCACTTGCTTAAAACCTTTTGAAGGTTACCAGTAACAGAAAGCAACCTCTGTTTGGAATCCCTGGTAACAAGATCATTTTGAGGAGGAAAGGACTTCAGAGAGTGATAGGTAATGGATGGCCTAGCGGCAACAGAATCCTTCTCCTTCTTCTTCTTCTTCTTCTTCTTCGTCTTCTTCTTCTTCTTCATCTTCTTCCTATTCATCATCATTAACTTCTTCTTCTTCTTCTTCTTCTCTCTCTCTCTCTCTCTCTCTCCTCTCTCTCTCTCTCTCTCTCTCTCTCTTCATGCCGTGGCGTCATGTATTTGCGTATACTCGAGGTGTGTGCGGAGTTGATTGTGATGGGGGATGGGGGGGGGGGGGAGGTCAGAGACCAAACGGATTCCCACAGTGGCCTGAAGCTGAAGGGGTTCTCATGTCACTAGGATAGTCGCCTGAGGCAGTGCAATGAACAGGGTGAGACAGGAAGAGACTGGTGACACAACTTCCACCTCCCCACGGGAACCATACCAAATACCTGATAAAGAGGAAACACAGAAACTAAACAGCGTAGCTGATGGAGATTTGTTATGCTTTCTACCGTTCTAGTTCTACTGACATATGGGACTTTTTCAGAGAAATTCGATTTGGCCATTAGTCTGACCATTAGCGGGTATTGATACACTAGTGAAGGGAAGGGGGGTTGAAAAGATAAACTGTAGCAACCTGGTTTAATTGTGGATACATTTGGTCGCTGATGCATACAGTCACTCTACCCTGTCTGCTGAGGCTCTGGATTCACTGCCTCTGATATACACAGAATGCGTATCTTATTTTAGTTTAATCAACCTGCCTATCTCTTATCTGTTTGTAATTTGTGTGAAAAACAAAATTAAATAGTAAACAAACAAAGCAAAAACCCAAACAAACGAACTGGGGGAGGCGAAAAAAGGCACTGGCACGAATTTCTATGTATTTCCTGTAAAATGTTATAAGATGCATACACATAACAAAACACAAGACAACACACACACCACACACACACACACACACACACACACACACACACACACACACACGCACGCACGCACGCACGCACGCACGCACGCACGCACGCACGCACGCACGCACGCAC
>CM031611.1:75431070-75433570 GCA_018398815.1 Conus ventricosus
AACTACACACACACACACACACACACAACACACACACACACACACACACGCGCGCGCGCGCGCGCGCGCACGCGCACGCACGCACGCAGGCACACACAAACACAGACACAGAGGTCAGAGACCAAAATAATCCACACCAAAGCTGAAGCGGTTCAAATGTCAGCAGGACAGTAGCCTGAGGCAGTATACCGAATGGAGGGAGACAAGAAGACATTGGTCTATCAACAGCTCCCACAACTTCCATCTCCCCACGGGGACCATACTAATACCTGATAAAGAGGAAACACAGAAAGTAAACAGCGTAGCTGATGGAGATTTGTTATGCTTTCCACCATTCCAATTCCGCTGACATATGAGGCTTTTCAGTGAAATTCGATTTGTCCATTAGTCTGACCATTAGCGGGTATTGATACGCTAGTGATGAAGAGAAGGGGATTGAACAGATAAATTCAGCCCAGTTTCCTTCTGGTTACATTGGTCACTGATGCGTACAGTCACTCTACCCTCTCTCCCGGGGGCTCTGGATTCACTGTCGTTGAAATATATAGAACGTATAGTTTTAGTTCCAATCGATCCATCTGTCTGTCACTCTTTTCTTTTTTTAATTCACATTCATTTGAGCGTCTTTCTACCTTTCCGCATGCATAAGAACAAAACAGAACCACTCAGCTGCCAAACGAAGCATCATACAAACAAGGTCAAAACGTGTCGTGATTGTTTTTGTTTTTAATGTGTCTGTTCCTTCTTTTAGCAGATGAAATTCTACTTCTTTTTATGTTTAGAGATCCACCACCAATCACCCCTCTTTGAAACCTTTCTGCATGTATGTTTAACTCCTGTCTACACTTGAGGAAACAATCTGCGTCCTATGGGACAGGGGTGGTAATGGAAAACGTTCTGCACCCAGCAAACAAACCTTGATCTCTCCAACATGTATGTGCCGCTGGCCATGTTTCTACTGTGAGGATAGTTACAAGATTGGACCATCACATAGCCCAATAATACATTAATGTGCATAAAGGATAAATACAGAAGAAGAAAGGCGCAGAAGAAGGGGAAAGAAGAAGTTTAATATGAACAAATCAAAGAACCTAAGAACTTAGTTCGTAATTCAAATTCATTTAGTTGAATGCATCTTTTCTTTGATACAAACAAATGGTCAAAGACGAAATCTTTTCACGATACGTTTTGCAATTATGTCTGTTCCCATGTATTAAAGATGGTAGCCTGATAGACCAGAGCTGTGGCATTGTAATTCTCCGTGAAGAAAACTGAGTCTTTCATATATATTTTTTACTGCATCTACATTATTGAATTCTTTATTTTCCCCATCATTATCATACCATCTCATATCTTGCCCGTCACAAATGACCATGACTGTCACTCCCCTCACACACTGGATCTCCCCTTCCCGTTGAGGCCCCCCACCCTCCCCTCCCACCCCTTCCCATGCCCATTTTAATGAACGGTAAATCTTATTCGATAGTATAAAACTTTAATTGCATTCGCCAGTAGGATGGCATGCCGCATATAGTGTCAGCAGCTCTCCTTTTCCCACAAGAAGGTCCCTTTTGGGATCAGAATACTGGACTATCATAAAAAGAACAAGATGCAAAGCATATAAACGTACTCCCAGTTTATCCTGAATACGCGTGAGATATTCCATAAAGAGGAAAACCCGTCTTGGACTGGTGTAACCGTTAGTAATGGCTATTCTGGTAAACATCGGCCATCGTCTGTGACCTATAATGAACATACCTACAAATTTTCAGAAATTTCGGCCACGTACTTTCTGAGATATTCCATAAAGAAAAAAAACGTTACAGGCCGTTACAGCCGTTAGTAACGTCTATACGGTAAACTAAAACATTGGGCATCATCCGTCACCCATAATGAACATACATGCTAATTTTCACAAAGATCGGCCAAGTACATTCTGAGATATTCTATAAGAAGACAAATTGTTACAGGCCGTTACAGCCGTTAGTAACGGTATAACGGTAAACTAAAACATCGGGCATCATCCGTAACCCATAGTGAACAACTTGCTAATGTTCACAAAGATCAGCCAAGTATTTTCTGAGATATTCCATAAAGAAAAACATCCGTTACAGGCCGTTACAGCCGTTAGTAAAGGCTATAACGGTAAACTAAAACATCGGGCATTATTCGTGACCCATAATGAACATAACCTGCTAATGTTAACAAAGATCAGCCAAGTACTTTCTGAGATATTCCATGAAGAAGAAAAAGCGTTACAGCCGTTACAGCCGTTAGTAACGGTATATATAGTAAACTAAAACATCGGGCATTATTTGTGACCCATAATGAACATACCTACAAATTTTCAGAAAGATCGGCCATGTACTTTTTGAGATATTCTATAAAGAAGAAAAACCGTTACAGGCTGTTACAGCCGTTAGTAACGGCTATAATGGGGTAAACTAAAACATCGGGCATCATCCGTGACCCATAATGACCATACCTGCTAATTTTCCAC
>CM031611.1:75438570-75463570 GCA_018398815.1 Conus ventricosus
TAATGTTTTTTTGATAAAAAGAGAAAGAAGAGGGTTTGAAAGAAGAAAAAACAGAGAGGGAGGGGGAAAAAGAAAACTTAAAAAGGGGATTGGTGTTAGAAAAGTTCTTCATTCAAATAGAAAAAATTTTATTTTTTTTTTGTTTTCTAAATACGGGCCTCTAAAATTTTTTTTGTTTTTTTTCGTCTTCTAATTGGGCTTTTTTTTTTTTTTTTTTTTTTTTTTAAAAATAAAAAAAAAAAAATTTAAAAAAAAAAAAAAAAAAACCTTACTCTTCCCTTCCCCCCCCGTCTCTTCGTTTTTGGGGGAACCCCCCTTGGGGGTTTAAAAACTTTCGATCCCCTCCGGGGGGGCTCCCCAAAAAAAAAAAACAAAACTTTTTTTTTTTTTTTTTTTTTTTTTTTTTTTAAAAACCCCTCTCCCTTCCCTCCTTCCCTCTCCCTTTTTCGAAAAAAAAAAAAAAAAAAAAAAAACCCCTTCCTTCCCTATATTTCTTTTTCCTTTCGCCCCTTTCCCTCCCTTGGGCCTCCCCCCGGGGCGCCCCCCCCTCCCTTTCCCCCCCCCTTTCCCCCACCCTTTTTATTTTCGTTGCCAACCTTTTTTTTATTTTTTTCCCACACTTTAAACCTTTTCATTCCCTTTTTTTTTTTTTTTTGGGGCCTTTCCCCCGGACTAAGATCTTCCTCTTCCTCCGGTTAATTCGCTTTCAACTCTGGAAAATTCTTCCCCCCCCTCCCCTTCTCCCCCTATCTCCTTTACTTTTTTCCCCCCCCCTCTCTCTCTCTCTCTCTCACCCTTCCCCCCCCCTTCAGCTTCCCGGCTCACCTCTTCTCCCTTTTTTCCCCCTACCCTTCTTTCCCCCTTTCCACCTCCCTTTTTTTCCACTCTTTTTGTCCATACTTTTTTTCTTTCCATTTTTTCTTCGGGGGGAAAAAAAAAAAAAAAAAAAAAAAAAAATTTTTTCTTTTTTTGTTTTAAAAATTTTCCCCTTTGGTCCCCCCTCCCCTTTTCTCCTTCGCTCCCCCCCCTCTCTTCTCCCCTTTTCCTCTCTCTCTCCTCTCTCTCTTCTCTCTTCTTCTCTCTCTCTCTCTCCTCCTTTCCTCTGAAAGCGCGAAAAAAAAAGACCTGTGTCGGGGGGACAACGATCTAAAAAAGGGATTAGTACCTTCCATGCGGGAACAAAAATCCGGTCAGACAAGATCATTGTGGGGTGACTGTTTAAAAACCGATCAGAGTTTTTTTTTTCCCTCCGGGACTTTCCCCGCGACAGCTCTGCCCCATGCCAATCAATCCCCAGACCCAAAAGGGGAAGCCCCTAAGTCAGCTTGACGGTTTTTGTGCGGGGACTATCCTCACCCCTTATTTTTTGTTTTTTTTGGGAAACGAATGGGGTCCGTGGGGTAACTTGAATTAGGCCTTACCCCTCAACCCCCTCCATCTCCCTTTCCCCATCCCCCGGTCCCCCCCCCGTCCCCCCCCCCCCCCCCAACCGCCAAAAATCAACCCCGAGCTCAAATTTGCAGCGACATCAAGAAAATTTAGTGCTGGCAGGGGGTTATCCACCGACAACGAAATTTTGTGAAAACAACGACACTAGTTAAAAATGCCACGGAAGTACAATTGAAGGAACAAAAAGGGGAGTTGCTTTGTAAAGGAAACAGTCATTTTTTACAAATTCAATTCGATTTGTCGAATTTGTAAAAAGAACTGAACGAAAAAACGAAAAAACGCATCATTCAGATATAAAAAAACAGCGATTACATTTCTTCATTATTATTTTGGAAGTCCAACAGGCGGGAAAAAAAAACAAAACAACATCAAAACCATGTGAAACTTGAGAGACTTCATACTTTTCAAACGGGTACCATAAATGAATGTCTGAAAAAAGGTTCATAAAAAAATTCGGAAAGTGAAAGCACACAACTTGAAAGGATTTATAGCCCACAACTCTCGAAATTACTCACAATAAGGGGTTTCCCGACAATGCCCCCAAATTTTGTTTATAGACCACAACTTCTGGACTTTACAACAAAATACAGGCTTCCGGACAATGCCCGCCAATTTTGTTTTTATAGACTACAATCTGAGACTTCCTCCCAAAAATCAGGCTTCCGGACAATGCCCCCAAATTTTGATTTATAACTAAACCTCTGAGACTTACTACCCCAAAATACAGGTTTTCCCGTACAATCCGCCTTTTTTTGATTATGACTAAATTTTTGAGACTTACTACAAAAAAACGGTTTCCGGACAATCCGCCAAATTTTGATTTATAGATACACTCTCAACTTACACACAAATCAGCTTCCGACAATCCCGCCAATTTTATTTATGACTACAACTTTGAACTTCTACCAAATACAGGCCCCGGGACAACCCGCCAATTTTTTTTATAGACAAAAAATCTCTGAGACTTACAAACAAAAATACAGGTTTCCCCGGACAATCCCCCAATTTGATTTATAACTAAACTCTCTAGATTTACTAACCAAATACGGGCTTCCGGCAATCCCGCCAATTTTGTTTAAGACTACAACTCTCTGAGATTTTACTACACAAATACGGGTTTTCCGGAAAAAGCCCCCAATTTTTTGATTTTAGACTAAAATTTCCTGAGACAAAAACAAAAATACAGGCTTCCGGACAAGCCGCCAATTTTTTGTTTTTTTTCAGGACCTTGCAAAAACAATCAGCAACCCAGTAAAACCCTGGGTGTAATTCAGGGGAGGGGGGACTAGCGCACCCCAAACAAACTCACAGCTTGCTTACAATCAATTCATATATCATATTCGTCACATCAAAACCCTAGAAAAAGCTTAACTTTACTATACTGATCATAAAAAGAACATAAATGCTATAGAATAAAACAAAATAAAACATTTCTCTTTCCTTAACTTCAAAAAACATTTATCAAAACATCTTTAACAACCCGGGTATAACGAATTTACCTTTACCGGCCAGGTGCTTAACTATTCACGAATCACTTTTTCCCTTTTTTTTTCTTTCCCTTTTTCTTTTCACTGCCACTTTCAAAAAACACGACCAACGCCGGCACTGGTGTTGGCTGAGGGCCCGGTCGGGTGAGACTGTTGGCTTTGGTCTTGGTTCTGCTTGGCAAAGTGACCCCCAGTTGAGGTCAAACCCCCGGGTTAGGGTAAAAGTGACACAACATCGATCGTTTCCTTTCTTTTTCCTGCATTAACGCATTGCCCCCCTTCTCTCTCTCTCTCTTCTAGTCTGTCTTATAAAAATGGACATGGTTTTTTTTCCCCTTTTCTTTTTTCTTTTCTTTCTTTTCTTCTTCAAAAAAATTTAGCAACCCCTTTCTTCCTCCACTCTCTCCTCCCCCTTCCTCTGCAGACTATCTCAGCTAACTCTAAAACTTGGTCTCTTCTCCCCTTTCCCCTCTCTCTCTTCTCCCTTCTCTCCTGCAGAGCTCCACTCCGAACCCTCTCTCCCCTCTCTCCTTTTTCTTCCCCTCGTTTCTCCCGTTCTCTCCTTCTTTAAAACCCCTTTTTTGTTCCGATTGTCCAAAAAGGGCGAGTACCATGGCCCAGTTTTTACCCCCCTGACACCGGTTAGCCCCCTTTCTTAAATTTTCCATTGGACGTTCAAATCATGCATTCCCTCTACACCCACCTTTTTGTGGTGGTAAATTGCATTTAATTGTTTACAGTTTTACCCCCCCCACAAAACCCCTTCCCCCTCCCCTTTTTTTTTCTTAAAAACCTGCGACGTCCGATAAAAAGCTTGGTTCCAAAAATTTGCCGGAAAAGGGGCCCCGGGACGACCCGTCTGGGCAACATCGAGGCGTGGGGTAAACCGCTTAGTCCGTCTGGGTGGGTCGGCCCGTCTCGGGAAACCTCCCCACAAACTTAATTTGGCCGGGACCCGACCTAGGGCCCGTCTTTCTACCCTAAAATTTTGATTGGACTTGGCCCGAAAAATTGGCTGGCACTCCCCAAGTTAGGTTTTTCCCCCAAGTTGGGTTGTTTTTTTTTTTTTGTCCGTGACAAAGCAACAAACAAAAAAGATTTTCCGAACACACCCATGTCCCTCTGTGAGGGATCAAGTCATTGTAACGAGTGCTATAGATGTTAGACTGTCCCCTGTGGAAGCGCTTGGCAAAACCTAGTACGCGAGTAAATGGCGAGTTTAATGCACCGCATGACCAAACACTAAAAACAAAAACTGTCTTGGATTCTTAAAATGTTCAATTGAAAAGCAAAATCCAAAAAAAAAACGAAACCTAACAACGTTAAAAAATGGCTATACATTGTTTTTTCATTCGGGAGATAGAATGGACGTTTTTTTTTTTTTTTCGTTTCTTTTCTTTCTTTTCTTTGTTCCTTTTTTTTCTAAAATTCAAAAATTATGTCCGTACCCCCATCACTCTCAACAACAGGCAACGCGTCTTGAACAAAAGTGACTTTTTTCGGCTGTCTGGTGCCAAATAAATTCTGGGGGCAGGTTTGAGAGAAGACTGCTACCTGCTAAAACTGTTACAAAAGAAACAACATTTTTTTGAACGGAAGACCAAACGACTCCCGAAGACCCCAAAAACTTTGGGTTTTTATTGGAGGTCCTCAAACAAGGATCTAAAAAGCAAAAAAGACCACGAACACTCTGACCCCCTTTGGGGTGTTTTTAAAGGGGTTTATTTTTGGGAGTGCTCTTACAAAAAAAACCCTGCAATCTTTAAAATTTTGTCTGCGAAGTCTTTCTTCCAACATCATGGCCAGCAAAAAAGTCCAGCCAGAGGACGTGTGTGGACACAAACATGGTGGTTAAAGTATTATGCGGGCAGAGAAGGGGAAAACAAAAAGAAGTGGGTTTCAATCGAATGAAAATTTATAAAACATAAAAAACGAGACCTTTTACCGACCCCTCAAAAAAGTTCGTGCGTCCGGGGGCAAAGGTTGCAGCTGCCCCTTTCGTTCGGAGAAGTGATGGTTATAAAACTGTGGGGGCTGGGTCCGCCGCCGAAAGTCACACGAAGAGGGAGAAAAAAAATGCGCTTCAGCTCAAGCTACTGTGGGGAAAAAATAACTCGGCCCGTTCTTCAGTGGCTATGGGGGGAAATGGGGTTTCGATTGGGAAATTTCATTCTGAAACCCCGCATTCCCCGCAACCCAAAATTATGAGATGTTTTTAAAAATGAACCTTACGTTATCTGTGTATCCCAAAGTTTTTGTGTGTGGGGTGTGTGGCGCGCGCGGGGGGCGCGCCGGTTTGTGTGTGTGGTGTGTGTGTGTGTGTGTGTGTGTGTGTGTGTGTGTTTGTATGTGCGTGGTGCGGCGGGGGTGCGTGGTGTGTGTGGGGTGTTGGGTGTGTGTTGTGTTGTGGTGTGTGTGGGGGTGTGTGGGTTTTTGTTGTTGTGTTGTTTGTGTTGTGTTGGTGTTGTGGGGTTTTTGTTGTGTGTTGTGTTTGTGTTTGTGGTTGTGTGTGGTTTTGTGTGTGTGTGTGTGTGTGTGTGTGGTGTGTGTGTGTTGGTTGTGTTGGGTTGTGTTGTTTGTGTGGTGTTGGGTGGTGTGTGTGTTGGGGGTGTGTGGTGTTGTGGTTTGGGGGTGTGTTGATGTGTGTGTTGTGTGTGTGGTTTTACCAGCCCGGGAAACGTGTCTTCCCCTAGGGGGGGGCAGACATGCCAAACGGCAATGGGCCCAAAAAAGTCTACCTGGTTTGATGTGGAAGCTGTACACTTTCAAGCGCTTAAGAGTTTTTAAAGTCGTGTTTTATGACAAAACCACCTTCTAACTACTTCCACCATGCACAGAGTTTTATTTCCAAAAAGACTTTCGAGAAACCTTTTCTCTTTCCACTGTGCATTTTTTAAAAATTCAAATCGGCTTACATCACGCAGACACTGGATTGTTGCGAAACTTGGCTGACTAAACTCTCCCTAGAAAAAGGGGGAGTTGAATACCCATAAAGACACTACAAACCCGAATTCTGGGCTCGACTTTCGATGGCTTCCCGAACTTTTTAGAGAACCCTCTAAAGTGGTTATAGAGTGGGCCTGGTGTCACCCGAGTCCACAGGGAAGCTCATTTCCCTTGGAACAGCCATGCAAATGCAAATTGCCAACATGATTATTTCCAAGCGGGTCTCAGACTCTGTCCCCCTTAAAATTTGGGGTTTGTGTGTGTTTGTGGTGTTGTGTGTGTGTGTGTGGGTGTGTGTTGTTGTGGGGGCCGTGCGGCGTTGCGTCGGCGTGCGGGGGTGCGGCGTGCGTGCGTGCGTGGGGTGTGTGTGTGTGTTGTGTGGTGTGTGGTGTGTGTGTGTGTGTGTGTTGTGGTTGTGTGTGTGTGTGTGGTGTGTGTTGATTTTTATTTTCACGTATGAATGAAAAAGATTTGAAAATATGAATTGAGAAATTAAACTGCAGGTAAAAAAATACCTGCTGACACATTGGTGGAACATTGCTGGTTTTTTTAAGGAAATATTACTCAAGGGATAAAAAAACCGAAAAAAAGGACAGGCACGATTTTCACATTGTAACGAAAAACAAGTCGTTGGGGACGTGCAACATTAGCGTACGTGGTGTCTTGGCCGTTGTGCCCGTACAGTGGGAATTTGCCGGTTTAGCGTTTTTTGGGCACGGGGTGATTTGCCAGTGGCTACCACGCCACGTGCATCAATGTGAATTGCAACTCAATGTCCCCCATTGTGGGGGTAAAATTTCCAAACCCCAAAAAGTTCAAATCAACCCCTTTCCCGACTAGAGGCGCCAACTAATGCCCAACTTTTTTTGTCAAGATCGTTGCTTTCAAGGGGGAACTGCAGGCCGGTTCCAATAAAGGGTTTTTCTATTGCATTGGGGTCCCCCAAAATTTTCCCCCGTCTATCGCCTTCTGGACCCTTTCAAAACAAGAAACACCACGTGACAACCAGGGGGCGGCAGACCGAAAGGGCAACACACCCCCAAGACCGCCCCTCTTCTTCGCAGCATCGACGGGAGCCCCTTTCCAAACCGCTGCCCCAAAAGCCAGAACACCCTCGGGGAACCATGGCGGGGGCCCAATACAACAAACCGTGCTCGGACTGAACACAGTTTTGGGGCTCCAATGCAGGCGTCCAGCCCCCGGGACCTATCCTGCACCCCAGCATCGCCAGAACCGCTGCATGGGGACAGATCCAGTGCATTGGGGCCACGGGACTGGGGCCGATCCCTTCAGTGATGAAAGCCGGTTCTGCGTCGACCCAGGGGGATGGCCGCTCCGGATCTGGAGAAGAGCGGGGGAAACCCTTAAAGGAAGCCAACATCACCGAAGGGGGCCCCGGGGGGGTGAAAGCCATGATCGGGGGGGCTATCGGGGAAAATCGCCCTATTGGGCCAGTCATTCTTCCAAAATTGGGGTCCGGACTGGTAACGGGGGGGGTCACTGCTGTTCATTACATCGACCAAGTTCTGGCCCCCCCAACCTGCCCCATTTTTCCCGGATCCCCAGAACCTGTTTTGCAGGACAACGCAAGGCCGCACATGCCCGTCTAGCAGAACCCGAGGGAAACAACACAATCTCGCCCCCACCCAGCCCGTTCTCCCAACCAAACCCCAAAAGAGCATTTCGGGGTGCCCTTCAAGGCATTGAACCAGCTCAACCCCAACCCAGACAGCGCTCACTTGGTTGCGTGGGCGGTGGGTGGGAAGTCCCCCAAGGGGGAAACCCAAAACTCGGGCGCTCGATGACCCAGGGGCAAGCTGTGATCATGCTCGAGGGGGTCACACCAATTGCATTCTGCGTTAACACAGGTCAAGTCAGTTCATGTACTTATTTTTACCAGAATAAATTTTGGGAAAAAAAGGGCACTTTTGGGTGTTTGATTGCTTTTTCTCCATTTCTATTACCCTTCAAAAAAATCGGAGCCAAATTACATCAAAATTTCATACAGTTTTTTTTTCGCGTTTTTTTATGCCTCTCTATAAATTTTTTAAAGCTATGGAAAGTACGAGACCTAGCCTAGCGAGGAAAAAAAAAAGGTGGGAGAAACTTTTAAAACGCAAGCCATCGCCAAACAACTACTTAAGGGTTTTTGACTGCTGTAGTTGTGATTTTTATGACGCCTCTGCTACTTTGTTGACATTTTGTCTTAACCCCTGTCAGTTAAAACAGCGCACAAACCCCCCTAAAGGGGTATGATAGGGATTTAATTTTAACCCCCCCCTCGCCCCCCATCAGTGATAATTTCAGGGGGAGGAAAAAAATCAGTTGGTACAGCCCCCGGACTCGTAATCTTTTTGATCCTGGGGGTTTCGGGTTTGAACTCCCCCGGGCCGTTTCGGTACAGGGGATTTTTTCCCGGTTAAAATTGGTTCGACCCTTTCCCATACTTTCCCCCGAATGAACATAAACCCGGGGTTCCCCTTTGTGAAAGCCGCATAACACCTGCCAACTTTAAAAACCCATCACCCAATTTTGGAAGGACGAAACCCGTTTTGGCCGTTGGTGTGGGCGACACTTACACATAGCATCACCCCGCGTGAGGAAAGGAAAGTATGAAGGAAGAAGGAAATTTGGGGATCGATATGAACAATACTGACTGGGTGACACAAAACGAAAAGAGGCGCCAGCTGGGGCCCCTTCATCGGCACTACCCAATAGGGACCCGTTGGTTTAAAGAGTTGGGGTTGAAAAAGCTTTGACTTGTCTTAGCCCGGAAAAGCGCTTGTAAATATTTATGTAAAAATGATAAAATTAGCCCAATTCAACCCCCCCCCCCCACCAAAAAAAAAAAAAAAAAAAAAAAAAAAAAAAAGCACCCGTACGGGCAAAAATTTATTTCGTTATCTGTGTTCAACCAACTAACAAATACACAATTTAATCACCACAAAAATTCGCCTCCCCCTTCCCTTTTATTCCCCCCCCCCCTTTTTTTTTTTTTTTATTTTTTTTCTTAAAAAACCCTTGCAGCGTCTTTAAAAATAAACACCGGGGACAAAAACCCACAAACTTCACCATTCCGATTCCCAGCACAACTCCTTCCACCACTACCCCCGGAATCTTATCTATACTCGGCTTAAAAAGAAAAGGGAAGGAGGGGGGGAGGGCGGAAAAAGGTCACCATAACGGATCCAGGAAAAAGTTACACAATGGCATCTTCAAAGTGTTCACAAAGTTTTGTGGTTTTGTCAAACTGCCCCCCCCCTCCCAGCACTTTGCCTCTTCTTGCGGGTAGTGACTGAAGGGGAAAGAAGTCTCCATCACACAAAGCGTCAAAATTTCCCCAATGCCACAGGGTACACGGCTTCAAAGGGGGCTGCACTCCATGGGTTCCAAAGATAAGAATTTCCCGTCTGTGTGTGTGTGTTGTGGGTGTGTGTGTTGTGTGTTGTTTGTGTGTTGGTGTGTGTGTTGTGTGTCGTGCCTTGGGGGGCCCCGTGGCGTGCGGCGCCGCTCCCGGGGGTGTTGGGTTATTTTTTGGTGTGCGAGTGTTTATTCATGTTCATGCCGATCTCTGTTGGGGTGAATCAATGAAAGGGGAATTTTGGGTGTCTCTTTTAAGAATGGGGAAGCGCGCGCTGTGCTTAGGGCGTATGTCGAAGGGGAAAAGAGGCGGTTGGGGGGAAATGGGGGGGGGGGGGGGGGAAAGGGATACATGTCACGGCATGTCCCTGTGTGTGTTTTGTTTTGGTGTGGGTTGTGGGGTTTGTTGTGTCTGCACGTGTGTGTGTGTGGTGTGTGTGTGGGTGTTTGTGTTTCAGAAGAGAAAAGGGGAGAGAAAAGAGAGAGGGGGAGAGAGAAGAGAGAGAGGAGAGGAGGAGAGAGAGAAGAGAGAAAGGGGGGGGGGGAGGGGGGACTTTACACTCAACAAAAAACAAAAACACACCACACACACACAACAACACAATTACACTATAGGCCACACGCGTTTTTATACGAAGCAGGGAGTTATCACTTCTTTTTGAATTTATCGCCCAGAGTGTTAGTTTGAATCATTCCTAAAAGGGGGGGACAGGTTTTTTTACTTTTAAAGAGGGGGGTTAGCGAGTAAGAGATGGACATTTCCATTTTGATCAAGGTAATAGATGTGAAATGAAGTAAAATTTTGGCCGACCGACCGAAAAGTGACAGAAAAATGTCAGGTGGGGGGGGGGCTGAGTCGGGCGTGGGGGGGGGGTTTTTTAGGGTTTAAGGACTATTGAGATCACTGGGGTTTTTTTCCAATTTGGATAAACGACCAACACACAACACACACACACACACACAAAAACACAAAAAGAGGTTTTATACATTTAGTGTGTGTGTGTGGGGTGTTGTGTGTGTGTGTGTGTGTTGTTGTGGTGTTGTGTGGGTTTTTGGGGTGTGTGTGTTGCGCGCGCGTGTGTGTTTTTAAGTTGCATAAATTTGTTGTTTTTGGGAGGAGGGAATAGGGGTGGGCTGCTTTTATTGAGAAGGGGGGTTTTATTCGTATTAAACACACCACACACACACACACACACCCAAACACCCACACACACACACACACACACACAAACACCAACCACTATTTTTGTTAATATCCGATTAGGGAAAACGTTAAATGAATGACACACACACACAACCAAACAAAAACACACACACACACTCACACAAAACACACACACACACAAAACCAATATGAACCATTTTCAGCATCCGAGCATATACGGCCCAAACCATTGTAGGCGTACAGCAGTAATTTGAGAAAAAAAAAACGTGGCGGTTTTTCAGGTATATCCAGTCCCCCCAGGGGATCAAAACCCTTCTGATAACAGATAAAATGGGGGTAAAATCACAACGTGAAACACGACTGAAGGCTGTATCCATTTCAAATTTTGACGGAGTCTTCAAAAAAAAAAAAAAAAGGGGGGGGGGGGGGGGGTTTGGGTATTAAGGATGGTCAGCAGTCAAACAAATGGAAACCCCCTTCTACGAAAGGGAAGGGAGGATGGAAACGTAAAGCACAAAAAATAATTTGAGGTTGACTCCCGCGCCCAGTACTCATTATGCGCGCTGGGGACCACTTTTTTGAGGAACCCTATTTAGGGAAAAAGAAAATATAAACGCACAAAAAAAAAATGCAGGCCACCACCAACACACTCTTCATGTTGTTGTTTTTTTTTATAAAAAGAAGCTTTCGCCTTTTATTAGGCTTTTGTCAGCACTGCAACAAAAAAAGTTATTAATGCACACCCCACCCACCCAACCCCCGCACCCACAGAACAAAACCTTTCACCCCCCCCCCTTCCCCCCCCCCCCCCCCCCCCCGCACACACACAAAAACCACCCACACACAACCCCACACACACAACCACCAATATACTATATCTATTATCATGCTCCCCCAGGTTTTACTCTAAAACTGAGCCCCCTAAATATAGAATCTTTCCCCCCCCCCCCCCCCCCCCCCCAAACCCACCATACCACCCCCTCATCCTTATTTTTACATATAATATATAAGCCCTCCCCCCCCCCCCCACAACACAAACAAAACCCCAAAACCCCAATGTAGGATTTGGATAGGGGGGGGGGGCATGAGGGAAACCCAAAATCATCTTACTTCAGCCCTAAAACTTTCATTTTTTTTGAAACTGCTTTTTTTTAATTTTAGGTTAAAATTATTTAAATAGCGAGACCCCCCAAAACAACACAGTTTGCAACGGGAAGTGATAGAAGCTGCCACCCAAGCAGAAAGGTTAAAGGGGAAACCCTTAGCATAACTCCCCCACATCATACACAAAGCAAACCCCTTTTTTTGCCCAAAAAAAAAAAACCTAAAAAAAAAATAAAAATTTTTGGGGGAAAAACCCCCTTAAAATTAAAAAAACTTTAAAATATAAAAAAAAAAAAAAAACCTTTTCCAATAAACCCCCAAAAGACGTATGGTAACTGGGATTCGATTGGACATTATGCATGATCTGAAACCAGCATATCCGCAGCAACCAATTATGAGAAGTTTTTTGAAAGTGAACCTTACGTTATCTGTGTATCTCCATGAGTGTTTTTTGTGTGTGTGTGTGTGTGTGTGTGTGTGTGTGTGGTGTGTGTGTGTGTGTGGGTGGGTGTGTGTGTGTGTGTGTGTGTGTGTGTGTGTGTGTGTGTGTGTGTGTGTGTGTGTGTGTTGTATGTCCCCCCCCCGTGCTGCGTGCTTGCTGTGTGTGTGTGTGTGTGTGTGTGTGTGTGGTGTGTGTGTGTGTGTGTGTGTGTGTGTGTGTGGTTGTGTTTGTGTTGTGTGAGTGTGTGTGTTGTGTGTGTTGTGTGTGTGTGTGTGTGTGTGTGTTGTGTGTGTTGTGTGTGGTGTGTGTTTGTGTGTGGTGTGTGTTGTGTTTTACACCAGCTGATATCCGCGTCATCCTTCTAGGGAGCATGACATGCCAAACAGGCAATGGCCAAAAATGCTTCACTGAGTTTGGATGTGGAATCTGTACACTTTCAAGCTGGCTTAAGATTTCAAAGTCGTGTTGTAATGACAAGACCAGCCCTTCGAACGACTTCACTGACACATGCACAGAGTTGGATCTGCCAAAGAAGGACTTCAGAGAATTCCTCTCTCTTCTCCACTTGTGCATTTCTGAAACATTCAAATCAGTCTGTACATCACGCAGACCATCTGATTGTCTGCAGCAAATCATTAGGCTGACTATACTCCTCCTAGAAGGGTGCAGATTAAATACCCGATAAGACACTACACCTAATTCTGGTCTCGAGCTTTCGATGGCTTTCCAGAACATGCAGAGAATCGGTCTAACGTGGTTATAGAGTGGCCGGGCTGTAGCACACCAGATGCTCCTACAGCAGCTCTATTCCATTGGAACGAGCCATGCAAGTGCTAATGTGACAACATTAATGTATTTCCAAGAAGGATCTCAGACTCGGTACCGATTAAGATTGTGTGTGTAGGTGTGTGTGTGTGTGTGTGTGTGTGGTGTTGTGTGTGTGGTGTGTGTGTGTGAGTGTTGTGTGTGTGTGTGTGTGTGTGGTGTTTGGGTGTGTGTGGTGTGTGTGGTGTGTGTTGTGTGTGTGTGTGTGTTGATTTGATTTGTCAATGATATTGAATGAAAATGATTTGGGAAAACTATGAATCCGTAGAAATAAACTGCAGTGATAACAAAGAAAAACTGCTGACACAGTTTGGCGGAACATTGCCGTGTTTGTTAAGGAAATAAATTATAGAGCTATGATGAAGATTACGAGTACCTATTGCCTAGTAGAGAAAAAAAATAAATGGTGGAGAAAACTTTGAAAACAGCAGCACATCGCCATAACAGAGACACTTAGTTATGTGACTGCCTTAGTGTGTTATGTTGATTGACAGCCTCTGCTATGTTAGTTGGATCATTTATGTCTGTAACCACTGTCAGTCTAAAACAGGCCGCACAACCCCATAATGGTGCTGTATGATAGGCATTAATCATTTACACCCACCCTCTGCTCCACCCTATCATGAATATTTTCAGGGGGCAAAAAACTCAGTTGGTACAGCGCCGGACCCCCCCCCCTTGAAAAACCCCTCCCCCCGATAAATGCTTGTGATCCTGGGGTTGCGGTTCGAATCTCTCCCGGCCGTTTTCGGTAACAGGGTATTTATTCCCTCGGAGTAACATTGGTTCTGACTCGCATTTCCAACTTTCCCCAATAGACCATAAACCAGGTTCCGTTTGTTGAATGCACCAGAACAGCGGGCACACACCTTTAAATCCCATCACCAACTTTCGAAGAGACGACCAGTGTGGCCGTTGGTATGGAAGACACGTTTTACATAGCATGCACCCCGCGATGAGGATGGAAAGATGAAGGAAGTAGGAAAAACGAGTGAACAATTGAACGATATTGACTGATGACCAAAAAAACGGGAAACGACTTGAATGAGCGCCAGCTGGCAGCCTTCATCGCAACTACCCAGGTAGGCAGCCCGTTTGTGTAAACGAGTGTGGATTGTAAAGCGCTTTAGAGCTTGGTCTCTAGCCGAAGAATAGGCGCTATGTAAGTATTCAGGTAATATGATAATATTAGCCGAATGCACTCCCCCCCCCCCCCAAAAAAAAAAAACAACACACAAAAAAACAACAACAACCGCACCCGTATGGTCAACATTGATTATCGTTATGCCTGTGTTTCAACATACTTAACAGGATATCACAATTCAGATCACCACAACCATTTGCCTCCACCCTTCCCTTTTATGCCACCCCCCCCCCCTTTTTTTTTTCTTATTTCTTCTTTAAACCAGTGCATGCGTCTATAACATTATACCCCGTTACACAAACCTACAAACGTTCAGCCACTTCAGATTCTCCCAGCACAACTCCTTCCAGCCCCTACCGAAGTCTTTCTATACTCGCTTAAAAAGAAAAGTAAGTGGAGGAAGGAGAGGGCGGAAGAAGGTCAGCCATAACGGATCCAGGAAGCGAGTTAGCACAAGACATCGTTCAAAGTGTCTCACAAATTTGTGGCTTTTTGTGCGCAAACTGCCCACTTCCTCTTGCCCAGTCACTTTGCCTCTTCTTGCTGTGTATGTGAACTGAAGGCAAAGTAAGTCCCATCACATCATTGACTGGTCAATTCGTTTCAACTTGCACAGGGTACACGCCATTCAGTGGCTGCACTCCATGTTCCAAAGATAATTTCCACTCATGGGTGTGTTGTGTGTTGTGTGTGTGTGGTGTGTGTAGTGCTTGCGTGCGTGCGTGCGTGCGTGCTGCGTGCGTGCGAGCGTGCGTGCGTGTGTGTGTGTGTGTGTGCGTGCGTGCGTGCGTGCGCGTGCGCGCGCGCGCGCGCGCCGTGTGAGCTATTGTGGTGTATTGCACGTGGTGCAGGAGTGTTTATTCATGTTCATGCCCGATCTCTGTTGGGATGAATCAATGATGGATATTTCGTGTGTCCTCTTTAAGAGATGGGTAAGCGCGCGCGCGCGCGCGCGCGCGCAGCGCGCGCGTGTGTGTGTGGGTGGTGTGTGTGTGTGTGTGTGTGTGTGAGTGTGGTGTGTGTGTGTGTGTGTGTGTGGTGTGTGTGCGTGTAAATTGTATGCGTGTGCACGTTCAGGAGTGTTTATTCATGTCATAACCCGATCTCTTTGGGATGATCAATGATGGTATTTCGTGTGTCTCTTTTGAAGAGATGGCAAGCACGCGCGTGTGCTTAGGTGCGATGTCGAAGGTTAAGAGGCTGGTTTTGGGTGGAAGATGCGGGGGGGGGGGGGGGGGGGGGGGGGGGGGGGGGGGGATGCAAGAGCAAACATGTGCATCGTGGCATGTCCTCTGGAGTGTGTGTGTGTGGTGTGTGTGTGTGTGCGTGTGTGTGTGTGTGTGTGGTGTGTGTGTAGTAGTATACTTTAATTTACGTCTTTCCACAAACTATGTTGGATATTAGAACAAGAAAGGAGAGATAGACAAGCAAATAGAGGAGATAGATAGTGTTTGTTCATGTTGCTTACAAGTGTGTTGTGTGTGTGTGTGTGTGTGGTGTGTGTGTGTGTGTGTGTGTGTGTGTTGTGTGTGTGTGTGTAGGAGGGAGAGGGGGGGAGATGGAGTGAGGCGAGGGTGGTGTTACATAAAATCAAAATCAATCAGACACAACAAAACGAATAAACAACACACCTACAAGCACACTAACAATATCATATTAAGCAAATACCTGACTGGACTACAAAATCAAGCAGAAAGTAACTTTCAAAAGCAAAATCAATATCAAGAAAAAAATATCTTTCACAGACATGCCTGATAAATATGGCAGAAAATCCTTGAAAGGCACACATTCGAACAAAACATGATCTCTTTCAATTTGTTTTCCCCGCATATGCATTGTGTTGCAGAGCGATATTTAGTTCTAAAAGCATCCAGTTTCAATCGATGAATATTTGGCAACGAAGTTTCTGTATTGATCATGTTCATAAATGTGCAGATTTTGGATGCTTTTGAAAAGATCATACTAAAAAAGAGGATTATTTAGTGTCTGAACCATGAATAACAAGCGTTGTCTGGCCCATTTCGAAATATACCCAAGCTGAATTTTTTAAAATGTGTTGATTCTCTTTCAAAGTGAACGGTATGGAAATAGTTTGTACCCTCTTTTCCATTCAGCGCCTTTTTTCGCACATCAGTCAGCAAGTTCATTGCCCAAATTCCACAGTGTGAAGGAACCCAGAGGAAAAGTTATATCTGTTACTTTAAATATCAAGACGGGATTACATGTAATTTCTGCAAATGATATTATCTGTATTTAATTAAAAAACTTGATCGATTGTAACGACACTAATCTACACAAAAAAATACTTGATAAATTGACTGCGGTAAATCAATTAGAAATGTCCAACGCCTAAGTATCGCTATCATTTCAGCGACGAATATGGAGCGATATTTTCCAATGAAATATGCTTTTTGTACATTCAGCGATGGAATAACAAATGCTGACCGGCCTCTTTGTTACATCGTCAACGATCATCTGTGGTACACCTTAAGATGGTTGAATAATCTTTCTTGCCATTTTGCATCTCCCCCCCGGTTAAATATGACAGAATGAAGCTGATTTGCTTTCTTTGTATCAGTGTAACTCAAGATCAAACTTCGCCCTCTTTCTTTTCCCCACGTTGGAATGGATCTATAAGGGACGTTTTTGACAAAGACTTAACATCGTATCTTACTTTCTTAAACAAATCAGCAGTGTATGACTGAGATGCACAGAGAGGCAATAATTTTTTTTGCTCTTTTTTGGATAATCCTTCTCTGTTTATTAGATGATTCCATTCAGTTACACCTTCCATGGTTGAACCTTTCATGAAATATTTTGGCAAGTGGATAGATCCTGATATCATTTAAGTAAAACGTCTATTTCTCGTATGTCCTCAAAGTGAGGCATTACCGAACCCTAGGCAAAATTTTGAAGGTGCTTTGCTAACCACACTTTGGTAGTTTTTGTAACAAATATTCGTAAGGTGCGCTAAAGAACGCCTCTGGGCGTATGATAATTTAGTAACGAATTTATGGCCAAACGCCAAGAGCTTTAATGTTTTTTCCATCTTGCACGAGCTTGCCTTGCTCCAAATTTTCAGAAAATTAAAGTTTTTTCTTGCCCTGTTTAAAAAGGTAATCACTATGGATATTCTATGTGATTTCGATGTGAAATGGACGCCTAAGAATTTAATTAAGTTACGTATGTAAGTGTATCCTATCCAGCTAAAAAGATGGTAAATCAAGGGATCATCCCATTGTTGAATCACACCAGATAAGTTTTTTCATGGGAAAAGCTTAGGACCATTTAAAACAAGATTTGCTAAGGTTATCAAGCTCTGCTCCTGATAAAGTTTTCTGTGGTAATTTATAGGCTCTTTGGGTTTGCTTTTTCTCATACGAGTAGTTATCCACATACACAGATCTCGCATATTGTACAACTGTAGCATTTTTAGGTTACCTGTTTGGAAGATCATACAGGCAAAAAATTAAATACAATGGAGATATTACAGAACTTGAGGAATACCCTTTCCAATTGTTTAAAACTGAGTATTGTTTGTACTCAGACCTGTAAACTTCTTGTGTTTATAGAAATTCATTAATATAACTGAAAAATTACCTGAAATCCCACTGCCCATCAATTGTATAACACTCTAGCAAGCCATACACTACAAATCTTTTACATATCAAAGAATGTAGCTAGAACACTCTTCCGTCTGGCAAACTGATATTGATTTGAGTGTTAACTTTACGATGAGGACAGTGGTAGATAATTCCCTTATAAAGCCTGCTTGATTAGTAGGATTATATGATTTTTGTTACAAAAATAGATAAGTCTATTAAGTACAATTTTTTCCATAAGTTTTGCAAACATGAGAAAATCAGAGCGACAGGCCGAATAACTGCCGATGTTTGTGACAGGCTTCTTGCTGTATAATGAGGGGATTACTATTGACTGTTTCCAAATAACTGGCATAAGAACCATCTATCCAAATTTTTTTGAAATATTTTAATAAAAAGAGAAAAAATTTTCTGACCATGTGTTTATCATTTTGAGTGTGAAATACCGTCCGCCCCTACTGCGATGTTTTAATTGACATTAAAAGAGACGGCATCCTTTAATTCTTGTGTGGTTATGGGTGGCATTTATGAAATGGTCATTGTTTGGAATGGTTCATCATAAAGATCTTGTTTTTTCTCATGCTTTTTCCGATGTTGTCTGCATTCGTGCGAAGGCTTACTGGGGGCGCATGGTCTTAGAAAATATATAGCAAAAGCTTCCGGCTTTTTTCATATGGAGTCGGAATTTCTTAGTCTCCATATTAATAGGAAAAAAAATCTTGAATATTTTATCCCTTTCTTCAATAACTGAAACTTTTTCCATACCTTTTGAAGATCTTTATGCTGGGAAACTTCCTCTTGCGCAAATGATGACCGAAAACCGCTTTGCTTTTGCAATAACTCTGCTAGAGTGTGCCGTTGCTTTCTTCATTTCTTTGAATGTTTCCTCACTTTTGTTTTAATAGATCCTTGTATTTAAGCTTCATTAAAAGCTACAGCTTCTTCACAATCTTTGGTCCACCAGACATTCAGCATGCCGTGTTTTTTTTGTATATGATTAGATTAAGTATGGAACCATCTTGCAGCGAAAATATCAGTTTGTGGAAATTTGAATACATATTACCACACTCTCGTCTATTCCACAAACACTATTCTACATATATCTGGTAAGGAGAGTTTAAACTTGTCCCAATCGCAAATTATAATTGTATTTGGGGAGTTTGTCCTCTGGTAATTCCTAATATTAATACATTTCATTGACTGTTATATGATCGGCAAATGATACACTTCCTGAGAGTTGTCTCGTAAAGTTTGCCAAGTGCAACTCAACTCTACGAGCAACAGGTAGAAATCCAAGAGAAGTCCTAAAGCTCGGCCTGGTAGGGTGAAATATCTAGAATTCGGTTACAACTCCAATTGAGCAAAATACAAATCAGAATCGACAACATTTTCAACACAAACGGTTTGCTGTTACAGTAGAAACAACCCTTTTCCCAAAAAGGAAGTGTGCATTGAAATCACCGGCAATCAGCCATTTTTCCATTCGTGTCTTTTGTATTGCATGTAGCCACGCAGTTTTTGTCATTGCCCTTTCGCAGATATACGTGACAAACATTGAGAACAATGCTGTAAGTTCACACATGGCCCCGCGCATGAATATAAGTGTGGTATGATCAGATGGTGGCAGGTGATGGACAGTGAAAATATTCTGTACCTCTCTGATATAAATAGCCGTGGTTGATTTTATCTTTTGAATCAGAAACTCTGTTATGTACTGGAGGGTAGTAAAAGTGAGGTACCTTCGGTAATTTGGATTTGCATACATTTAGAGATGCAAAACCAATATATGATAGCTAGGGTCTGCTAATGTTGAATTACACCACGCATCCATTGTTAGTTACCGAGATCTGCATTCATTGTAAAATTCTCATTGATTTATCAGGCATGTCACTGCTGAAATATCAACCAAAAAAATTTTTTTTTTTCAACATAGTATAAAGAATAAAGAAAGGAATAACGTTCCAAATTGAACTCAAAGATGGGAAGGATGAAATGAATAAGAATACGTTTGAATGTCTGTTGGATTAAAGCAGGCCCCGAAGCCTTATAACATGAAGAGATAGAGAGAGAGAAGAGAGAGAGAGAAGAGCGAGTGGGAGAGAGAGAGAGAGAGAGAGATAGAGAGAGAGAGAGAGACAGAGACAGAGAACAAAGAGAAGAGAGAGAATAATCATTCAAGATAACGATTATTTCCAACAGTTCAAAATAAACAGTCAGACAAGATTGTGCCTGAGCTGAATTAGACCAAATCCTACATCCTTGTATAATGATTCTGTCCAGCCAGATCTTGACCTAGCGCCAGTTTCTAAGGCAAATCGTAATGTTCCCACCACGCGCCCTGTCTGGCAAAAAGGTAGATCACTATGCCTTGGGTAGGATGAAAAAACCGGGTGGATGCAGCAACGATGCGTCTTGCTGACTTCCTCGTGTCTTCCAGAGCAGCCGTCGAGGTGTCTTCCCAGGTTGCGGCGAGCGTACAGGCTCCTCTTCGGGTCGATGATGTCGTCTCTCAGCGTCCTGAGTTGGATGGAGATTGCCAGGTTGCTGAAAGACACTCCTGGAAATACCGAAGAGTTCAGAGGTCGTCAGAGCGTTAACAGATTCTCGTTTCATTTTTCCAGCTCTGAATACCTGACTGGAGCGATTTTGCTAATGATGATTTCCGCTCTGGTTTCGGTGGCAAATACCTTTTTAGTTTTGGCAAAATCTGCACTGTCAGTACGGCTGGATCTTTATTTTTGATGTCAGTAATTCACAGTGAACAACAATGGCATCCACTGGTCTTGCAGGGTGGTTAAGATGGCAATAATTGTCGGTTTCCATGTCTTGACATTGTAAGTTTCTTGAATATCGTTTCAAAACCATAAACAAACCCCAGTCTCTCTCCATCTATTCCTTTCAACAATGAGTCGTGCATAAGCACGACCCAGAGAACGTCCTGTGTCCTTCCACTCTCTTTCTTTTCTTTGTTTTGACGTTTTACGCTTTGACGTCATTACTATTTACGTTTTCTTAACTGTGTTCCTTTTAATTTTCTTTTGTTTCGTTGCTTCTTTTTCTGCTGTGTTTTTAGGTTCCAACAGCCCCGAATCTGTTGTTGTTGGTGATTTGGACTGGGGTGTGGAACGACCTTGTTGCATCAGCGAAGAGTAGGCCAACGATAGTTCGTGGAGCTGGTGTTTTGTCTCCGTTCAAGGTCTGTAGGCCTACTTACTGGACTTTTACTGAGATTAAGCGAGACATGCTTTGGTCATTTACCGTTTTTTCCAGTGAAGCAACTTTTATCACATAAGTTTTCTGAATCATGTCCGGGGTACGGCTTTCTCACATTACTGTGTCACAGGTGGATCTTCAAGTCTGACTTTCTCCGTCGCTGACAGTCTGGGAGCCGTTAATTTTATCGTGCAACCCGTTTTTTTTTTTTTATTTTCTTTCAAAAAACTTTCCCTTTTCGCAGCCATACTTTTCTTCATGGCTATTGTTGGTAACTGGGTTCTACATTGGGAGTCTGGTTGTTTTGGGGCCCTCCCAGGACTTCTGGACCTAGTGGTTCTTGTCATGTTTCATGTAGATTAGTCTAATTTCAGCAGGACCTAAGTTTAGGCTTTGCTAATGTCCGCCATCTTGAATCCGTCGTGTGTGTGTGTGTGTCTGCACGTGTGCGTGTGTGTTGTGTGTGTGTGTGTGTGTGTGTGTTTCTGAGAGAGAGAAGAGAGAGAGAGAGAGAGAGAGAGAGAGAGAGAGAGAGAGGGGCGGGGGGGGGGGAGGGAGACTTTACACTCAACAACAACAACTACACACACACACACACACACACACACACACACACACACACACACAATTATCACTATACGGCCACACTGCAGTTTTTATACGAAGCAGGCAGTTATCACTTGCATTTAATGAATTCATCGCCGAGAGTGTTAGTTCGCAATCATTTCTAAACAAGGGGGGTGACAGGTTGTTACATTTAGCAGAGAGGGTGGTTAGCGAGTCAAGAGATGGATCATTCCATTCTGATCAAGGGTAGATAGGATGTAGAAAAGTGAAGTAAAATGTTTGGACCGACCGACCGTATAGTGAGTAGAAAAAATGTCAGGTGGTTGAGATCGGGCGTGGGGTGGGGGTTTTCAGGTGTGATAGGTACAAAATTGAGATCACTGGTGTTTTCTTTCCAATTTGGATAAGGGACCACACACACACACACACACACACACACACACACTAAGAGGTTTTTATGACATTTAGTGTGTGTGTGTTTGTGTGTGTGTGTGTGTGTGTGTGTGTGTGTGTGTGTGTGTGTGTGTGTGTTTAAGTTTGCATAATTTGTTTGTTTGGTAGAGGAGGGAATAGGGATGGGGCTTTCTTTCATTTGAGAGAGAGAGGTTTATTCGTATTAAACAATCACACACACACACACACACACACACACACACACACACACACACACACACACACACACACAATCATTTTCGTCTAATATCACGATTAGTGGAAAGACGTTAAATGAATGACACACACACACACACACACACATACACACACATACACACACACACACACACACACACACACACACACACAATCATAGAACCATTTTCAGCTATCACGAGCATATACGGCCCAATCCATTGCTAGTGCGTGACAGCAGTCATTCGAGAAAAAAAAAAAGCGTGGCAAGTTGTTCAGGTAATATCAGCAGTCCCACAGGGGGATCATACCATTCTGATAACAGATAAAATGGGTAAAAAACACAACGTGAAACACTGACATGGAAGGACTGTATCCATTGCAAGTGTTTGACAGGAGTCATTCAAAAAAAAAAAAAGGGGGGGGGGGGGGGTGATAGGCTATTAAGGATGGTCAGCAGTCAAACAAATGGATCACTCCATTCTGACGAAAGGTAGGTAGGATGAAAAACGTAAAGCACAAAAAATAATTCGATGGTTGACTGACAGAGCCCAGTATCTCATATATGCGCGCTGGTGACCTACTCGTTTTTGAGTGAACCAGTATTTTAGGAAGAAGAAGATATATAACGCACAAAAAAAGCAGGCACACCAGCCACACACTCTTCATGTTTTTTGTTAATAAAAAGAAGCTTTCGCCTTTTATTTAGGCTTCGTCAGCATCTGCAACAAAAACAGTTATGTATATGCACACTCCCACCCACCCAACCACGCACCCACAGAACAACCATACACCCCCCTCCCCCTCACCCCCCCCCCCCCCCCCCCCCACCCCCACACACACACACACACACACACACCACAACATACTATATCATATTATCATGGCTCCCCCAGGTTTGACTCTAAAAGCTGAGCCCACTAACAGTATAGACATCTCCCCCCCCCCCCCCCCAACTCACCCACTCATATGCTACCCTCTCTATCCTTATTTTCACATAATATAAAGCCCCCCCTCCGCCCCCCCCCCCCCACACACACAACACACAAACAACACCCCAATGTAGGATGTGCATAGGGAGGGGGCATGAGGAAATCCTAAAATCACTTACATTCAGCCCTAAAACTTTCATTTTCTTTTGATAACTGCTTTTTGGAATTATAGATTAAAGTTATATAGTAGCGAGACCCCGCAAAACAACAGCAGTAGCACACGGGAAGTAATAGAAGCTGCCTCCCAATAGCAGTAAGGAGGTTAAGCTGAACCATTAGCATAACTCCCCTCACATCATACACAAAGCAAACTGCCATCCTAAATGATAATACACGTATAATGCACCTATATTATTTTAAGAATATTAAAATAAAAACCTACCAAAAACAAGTAAAACTTTCCATTTTTAAAAAAAAGGGGGAGACAACTGTACGCCCCGTTTCACACCCCCACACTGGGCCGAAGACACCACCCACTTCCTCACACCGCCATGACTAAAAACAAAATCCTCGCAAACATGTTCACTACAATCATTTCCCCCAGCCCACACTTGATCGGGTAAACAAATCAAACCATACTCCCCTCCTCTCCTCTCTCCTCTCTCTCTCCCTCCTTTTCCCCTACCCCTCCCCCCCCTTCCCCCCCCCCCTCTCTCCCCCCCGAGGGTTTTTTTTGTTTTTTTTATATAATATATATATTTATATATATATAAAAAAAATTTTTTAAAAAAAGAGCGTACTGGGTTCTTGCAGTCACCCTCAAAATATGGGGCCCTTGGGGGTGAGGGGTTGCGTTTTTTTTTGTTATTGCGTACATCACCCCTGAAACAAAGATTTATTTTTATCCCCTGCCCTTACTATAATGTATTGTGAGTTTTGGCCCCGCAAAACCATTTGAACAAAGGTGTGACAGGTTATTCCAAAGGGTTGTTTGTTAGCAGGTTTACATGGACATTCCATTCTGATAACGGGGAGAAGGTGAAAAACGTAAAAGTATAGCTACAGGTGGACTGCAGCCCAGGGGGGGGAATGGGGAGGGGGTCGGGTGGAGGAGGCTGGGGGGAACGGGTTTTGGGGTTTCATCGGGAATCACAGTTTTTTTTTCCTCTTTGTTTGGATAGGGTTGGCAGGAGAGAGGAGAGAGAGAGGAAGGAACTTGGTGTGGGGTGTGTGTGGTGTGTGTGTGTGTGTGTGTGTGTGTGTTGTGGGCGTGTGGGGTTGCGCGCGCGCGGGGGCCGCGCAGGGTTTTTGTGCAATGTGATTGTCTATATACCTGTTAAAAACAAATGTGTAGTCCTAGAAAAAATACTGAATAAAAAAAACTGACTTTGCACTATTTTGGGAAACCTTTTCTTTATACCCAGCAAACAAAACAAGAATTAACATTTATATGAAAAGAAAAAGAATCAATGATGGGATAAAATGACAGGGTGGGAGGGGGGGGGGTAGGGACTGAAGCCGAGGCCAAAAAAAGGCTAGGGGGTTGGGGAGGAAGGGAGGCCCCTCAAGGATTTTGGAAACGAGAAAAAGAGAGAGAAGAGAGAGAGGAGAGAAGAGAAGAGAGAAGAGGGGGAAGAGGGGAGGGGGGGGGCTTCCCGGCGTACTAAGTCCATGAAATGCATTAAAGGGCCCTCCCTTTGGAAATTTAAAAATTTTATTTAGCCAAAACGAATTTTTTTTTCTTTTTTTTTTTTTTTTCTGGGGGGGGGGGGGGGGGGGGGGGATGGGGAAATGGGTAAGGGACAGGAGAGTTCTAGATTCTAGGGGGGGATGGGTTTGGAAAAACCCCGGGGAAAACCCCCCCCCCCCCCCCCCCCTCCCCCCCCCCTTCCCCTTTTCTGTTTCAAATTTTTTAAAAAAAAAACAAGAACAAAAAATATTGCACAACATTGAAATGCCCACAGGTATGACCCAAGGGGGCCCTTTTTTGGGTGTTTCCCACCACAAATCTCGGCCCATTGGCTCCAACACCGTCTTCCATTTTCTACATCAATTCCCCCCCCTGTCTACAAGACACCGGGGATCCGACTGACGTCAAAAACGTTCCAGTTTCCGTTAACAACGAGTTCCACTT
>CM031611.1:75473570-75475913 GCA_018398815.1 Conus ventricosus
TTGAACTACTATCGTCTGATGATGGAAATATTCTTCGTCTGTTTGCTAAATATATTGCTGAATGTTATGATATCAGAGGGAAAAAAATGTCTGTTGCTGTTTCCCTGTGAGACAGTGCTTTGGTTCTTCGTATGTTATAGCTGGTCTTTTAGGCCCATGTTTGGTGATCTTTTGTTTGACGTTAAATTTATTATTCCCAGATAGATCAATACCGGGAATTATGTTTGTAATGTACTATTCATTTTTGTTTGTTTGTTTGTTTTGTTTCATGAATTCTTGACGCTGCATTGATGATAGCCCCCTTGACATGAAGACTGTATTTTGTCATTGTCAATAAAATGATTCTGAAGCGTCTCTCTCTCTCTCTCTCTCTCTCTCGCTCGCTGTGTGTACTAACAAGCATGAAGTTGAAAAGCATTTGGGGGGGGGGGGGGGGGGGGGGGGGTTCGCAGCTCTCCAACCTTCACTCTCTTCCGTTCTTTCCCGTTGAATTTCGATCACCGGTGATTTAAGGGGAACCTTTGATGGAACATAGATAGCACAGACATCTTTGACCGATCAGACGAGTAAACTGACGCCATCAGCTCTACTACCCTGAAATCGCTCTCAATTTTCTTTGTTCTTTTTGTAATTTAATTCAAATGAGAGAAGTAGTGCTTCCTCAGATGTGCTGTAAACATTTAATATTCTGAACTTAATTTATTAAACCCAACATGCGTTCTCATTCCATTACAAGTTTTACATACCACTTCAGGACGGGCGTTAGGTCTACTATGAATGAATTGCAATAACTGTCTCTCTCTATGTGACTCTCTGTCTGTCTGTCTGTTCCTGCTCTTTCTCTCTCTCTCTCTCTCTCTCTCTCTCTCTCTCTCTCTCTCTCTCTCCTCTCTCTCTCTCTCTCTCTCTCTCTCTCTCTCTCTCCTCTCTTTCTCTCTCTCTCATTTGTGGATAAACTGTCTAGAGTCCTCAGTTTTGAGTCTTCACCGTCTATGTCTGTCTGTCTGTCTGTCTGTCTGTCTCTCTCTCTCTGTCTCTCTCTCTCTTTCTCTCTCTCTCTCTACCTCTTCCACACACACACACACACACACACACACACACACACACACACACACACGCACACGCACACAGACACATGCACACACGCACACACATGCACACACACACACACACACACACACCACACACACACACACACACCACACACACACCACACACACACACACACACACAGAATTAACCAAGCAACAAACAAAGAGTATACGTAGGGACAAATCACTTCCACGCATTCCCTATCACACTCGCGCTCTCCACGTGACAGTCTCGCTCGATGGACGTCACTCTCCATGAAGCCGGTCAATGACCCTGACCGCTAGCTGGACGTTTCCGACACTTCAGCACTTTGGTTCATTACTTCTCCTTCCGTAACCAGCTGGTAGAGTCCGCAGCACTGGACAAAGCGACAGGTGTGGAGACCGGCACTGAGCAGTCCCCTGGAAGATGGAGAGGGACCTGTGCTGCCACTGACCACAATGGTGATGGGGAGACGTCACACTGGAACACCAGAGAAGAAGCGTTATCTGAGCACTGATGAGGAGGCCACACAGGGAGGACGGAACAATGATGAAATGACCTCACTGGGTTGATGAGGAGGCCACACAGGGAGAACGGAACAATGCTGAAATGGTCTCACTGATGAGGAGGCCACACAGGGAGGACGGAACAATGATGAAATGACCTCACTGGATTGATGAGGAGGCCACACAGGAGGACGGAACAATGATGAAATGGTCTCACTGTGTTGATGAGGAGGCCACACATGGAGAACGGAACAATGATGAAATGGTCTCACTGTGTTGATGAGGAGGCCACACAGGGAGGACGGAACAATGATGAATGGTCTCACTGTGTTCATGAGGAGGCCACACAGGGAGGACGGAACAATGATGAAATGGTCTCACTTGGTTGATGAGGCCACCCCGGGAGGACGGAACAATGATGAAATGGTCTCACTGTGTTCATGAGGAGGCCACACACAGGGGGGACGGAACAATGATGAAATGGTCTCACTTGGTTGATGAGGCCACCCAGGGAGGACGGAACAATGATGAAATGGTCTCATGTGTTCATGAGGAGGCCACACAGGGAGGACGGAACAATGATGAAATGGTCTCACTTGGTTGATGAGGCCACCCGGGAGGA
The DNA here is from genome assembly GCA_018398815.1 of Conus ventricosus. Lineage (NCBI taxonomy): Eukaryota > Metazoa > Mollusca > Gastropoda > Neogastropoda > Conidae > Conus > Conus ventricosus. Next base: position 75,475,773 of record CM031611.1, read on the forward strand.
CGGAACATGATGAAATGGTCTCACTGGGTTGATGAGGAGCCACACAGGGAGGACGGAACAATGATGAAATGGAGAGAACAGAACACCAACTGGCCATTCGCCTACCAGTTCGGGCGAAGTAACCCAAATGCCCTTCGTTTT
>CM031611.1:75476013-75478513 GCA_018398815.1 Conus ventricosus
TTAACGGCCCCAGAAGGGCCCATGTGTCGGTCCCCAAATTAAGATGGGAAGGCTTCCACGGAGACGGTCTGTCCAGCCAGACAGACTAAGTACCCTGACCGACGCCTCGATGTCTGGTCAGACTAGTCTCGACGCCTGGATCAGACTCATCCGGCCAATTTGTAGGACCAGTGCCCACAATTAAGTCGACGTCGCCGGAAAGGGAGAGGGGAAGGTATTGTGTAGTGGGGGTGAGATCAAAGCTAATTAATTAAATGACCATTGACCACCACAGAGAGTAAGGCGTGTAGGCGTGACTGTCATGATTTGAATATCCAATGGAATTAGAGGGAGGTAACTTCGGGTACGAGCGGTAAAAATACTGACCAATGGTACTCGCCCTTGGAAGATGGGTTTTTAGGATAAGATAGGGATGCGTGAGTGAAAGAGGAGGAACGAACAGACAGACAGAGAGGAAGAGGTTCTAGGTGTAAGCTCTGACGAGAGAAGAGCAGAGAGATGATGAGAGGGTGAAGAGAACCGAGCTGTAGCATTAGCACCATAGAAGGTCTGCAGAGGGGGGACTAAGGAGAGATGTGGAGAGTGGGAGTTGCTAACTGATGAAGAGAAGAAAAGAAAGAAAAGGAAAAAAAAAAAAAGAGAAAAGAATAGCAACCATGTCCATTTGATAGAGCAGACTAGAAGAGAGAGAGAGAGAGTGCAATGCGTTAATGCAGGAAGAAAGAAAGGAGAACAAAATCGATGTCTAATAGTCACTGTTCCACCTGAACCGGGTTCGACCTCATACCTGGCAGCGCCACTTTCAGCAGCAGTCCGACCTGGCGTTGGGCCTGACCAGTGCCAGCAGTGGTGTTGTGCTTGTGAAAGTGACAGTGAAAAAACAAAGAAAAAAAGAAAGAAAAGACAGTGATTCGTAATTAGTCTAAGATCACCTGGCCAGGTAAAGTAGAAATCTGTTATACCCGGTTAGTTAATGATGATTTAGATAAATGGTTTTGTGAAGTTCAAGGAAAGAGAGAAGGTTTTATTTTGTTTGATTCCATATGCATTGATGTTTCTTTCTATGAACATGTGTAGTAAAGTTATAGACTTTACTAGTGGTTTGATGTGACGAATGCATGATATATGAATGAGATTGTAAGCAAGCTGTGAGTGTGTTTGGGCTGTGCGCTAGTCCTTCCTCCACTGACATACCCCGAGGTTGACAGAAACATTGCTGTATGGTGATGCTCTTTTTATGATTTTCCAGGATATGTTATGGTTTATTTTTGCGTCTTTAAGTTTCCAAATGTATTTGCTCAATTCAGTTTGGTTTTTTGTATTTTTCTTTGTTGAATGACTGTTTGTGGTTTGCATATCTGCTTTGAAGTGGTTTTCAGTGATCCCTATGTATGCTTCTTTTTCATTTTCTGATCTCACGGTAGCCTGGTATACAATATTGTTTGTGAAGACATTATTGCTTAGTGGACACTGCTCTTTTTTGGTGTAATTGCAAGTTTTCCTTTCTTCACCCTTCTTTGCTGTGTTGATTTTCATTTTGTTGGATGCATCAATTAGGTTTTTGAGGTTGGGCATACATGAGTACGATAGTTTGACAGTGTTTTGTTAAATATTTTGGATAGTTTGTGTTCTTTTGGAAATGAAGTTGTTAGGATTTTGGAGAATTCTTTCCCTATGTTTGTTTTGAGTTTCCCGTCGTATGGGGGGTTGTACCATATGATTTTTTTTTTTCTATTTTTCTTGCTTTTATTTGTGTTGTTATCTGGGTTGTATTGTAGTCTGTAATTGTATCCCCTTCTTTGTAGTGCCTCCTGGTATTCTACTGCTGGATTGTTGAACACGTTCTCGCTGCATGACAGATTTGATAGTCTCTTGTTTATGCCGTGGGGTATGGTCGTTACTTTTGATGTGTACATAAAGAGGTGTGTCGTTGGGTTTCGTGTATGGTTTATATATGTGGTTATTGAGATCCAGTGTTATGGCTAAGTAGTTCACTGCCTTTTTGTTTGCTTCAATTTATTTTTAAGTTGTGATTTTGGAAGATTTTGCATAGTTCTTTCTTCTTCTTTCAATGGTTCTTGGGTTGTTGGTTAGTGCAGCACGGCCGTCATCTCTGTACAGTCCGACTTGATTACCGAGTTTTTTCTTGATGTTGGATAGCATGAATAGTCCACCCAGTTCGCAATATATATATATATATATATTTTATATATATATATATATATATATATATATATATATATATATATATGAAGTTGAATTAACTTTTCTACTGTCTCACATGCTGGAGATGAATATTTAAGAGCAAGAGACAGACTTTAATCCCACGCAATCTGTACCCATGAGTTTTTCTTACACTCGCAGGAGATACTCATGAATGTCATTTGGCATGACAGTACACATCTGGCAACCTATTCCGGACCTGGAAGCTGTCGGCAGGAACTGATGGGTCAGAGGGCACAGACTGGGCGGTGAAACGTCAGGGGAAGAACCAACCCAC
>CM031611.1:75488513-75493513 GCA_018398815.1 Conus ventricosus
GCTTCTCACATTTATAATATATTTCCCCCATTTTCTTCACTTTTTTTTTTTTTTTAAAGTTCAAATCTTTGCCAAGTCATTACTATAACGACTGAAGAATTGTTAGCCTGCACTTGTTTTCCCCCACTACCTAATTGTTCAGCCTTAAATCTTTTCATGAAAGATTCAAACAGAAGGAATTACTGCACTGCTAAAGGAAATAATCAACAAATTGCGCAACAAACACCACGCTTGTCGACCCTTTTGATTTTCTGCAGGCAAGACAAAGAACACTCAAGACAATGAAAACACAGGAAGTTTAGGCAATCACTTTTTGTCCTCAAGCTAGGTGCAAGCGCGCGCAGACACACACACGCGCGCACACATACACTCACGCACGCACTCGTGTGTGCACACACGCGCACACACACACAGACACACACACATCTATCTATTTAGATAGATAGATAGACAGACGTGCAGATCGATGGCTACGCACAATGACAGATAGACAGACAGATAAAGGGGAAAAGTGCGAGCAAAATAATATAAACCCTTCGTCATTAACACAGGGACGTGTACAATAGCAACAGATTTTATGTATCTGGAAACGTGATGCGAGGGAGACGGGAAGAGATGGGAGGGATGGCGAATATGGAGTTTAAGAGTAAATGATTATTTATTCAGAAACAGAAACAACAGATCTCATAATGCCTATTAAACTGAACCGCCGCCTGTCCAGCATCGACTTTTCGTCCATTGGCTGCGACTCATCAGTCAATAGGGCTAGCTGAGTTGATCCTTGATGCCACATGCTGTTCTCACCACCTTGAAGACAAAGTCTGAAACTCCAACTGACGCATACAGCAGCGGCGAGCAAAGGGCAGAAATGTGAAACGAGAGAAAGACGGATTTCATGCCATGGAGCTTACGAGGAATGTGTTTAACGAGTAATCAATAAAACAGAAAAGATTTGTGTTTTTCCTTGGAGGTCCAAAAAGGACACAAGGGATGTTAGAATGAGCCAACAGCCTTGTAGTCATGTGGTCAGCTCTTCTGTTTGGTAAACCATTCATTGTCAATCAAATCAATGTTGGCGGCAGCTTCGAACAAATAGTTGACCGAACAATACGCTGAAAAAAAATATACAGCTGAGAAAATAAAATATTGTGGATAAAGAATTTCTCCATGAACAACGAGTTAGTATTGGTTTACAGAAAAATAGAGCAAGCAAATAGAATTATAACATAAAGAGGAAAAGGATAAATAGTGACGCTGTAACTGCCCAACAGCAGTCGTGCATATGTATGTATATGTAGGAGAGAGAGAGAGAGAGAGAGAGAGAGAGAGAGAGAGAGAGAGAGAGATCTTTGTAGTATCTTTGAAAGAAAGAGACAGTTTTAGAAAAGTGGAAGAATGGATGTCCTATGTCTGCATTGTCGTGAACTGAAATACAACCGTTTTATCTCCTCCATTAGCATATGCTATTGAGACCATGGGAGCCATGAAAAAAGTCTCCATGGTTACACAGCATTTCCTGACCATCTGTCTATCTGTCTGTCTGTCTGTCTAGCTGCTTGGCTGGCTAGCTGTCTGTCTGTCTGTCTGTCTGTCTGTCTGTCTGTCTGTCTCTCTCTCTCTCTCTCAATTACAGGAACCAGGGCGGCTGACTGCTAAACAGGGTTCTATGTACGTCCAGCCCATTGTTGTGCCGGGTAGTGATGTATGGGTGTGGGAGAACTGCATCTACATAATGGCCGCTTATTGGCAGCCTGGCACTGCCTCCTTCCCACGCAGCCTCTCCAAGTGCAGGCACCTGCAGGAAAAGTCACTGCAAAGAGCATGGCCATAGTCTGAAAGTTGTTTATCAGTGAACCCGAAGGCCCCGCTTTAAACTATGTGGTATGCAGTGCAGTACGTTGTGAGACAACTTTCACCCCTAATCAGCTCTTTGATAGCAGTCTCTATACAAGCAAGTCAATAGTCTGAAAGTTGTTTATCAGTGAACCCTGAGGCCCGCTTTAAACTATGTGGTATGCAGTGCAGTACGTTGTGAGACAACTTTCACCCCTAATCAGCTCTTTGATAGCAGTCTTTATACAAGCAAATCAATAGGTAGATAAATAAGATGAATAAATAGATAAGTACATAAACAATGAAATGAATAAACAAACAAGTAAGGAGGTAAACAAATGATTAAGTACATGAATACATTTATAAATAGATAGATAAATAGAGAAGAGGAGAAATAAACAAATAGAGAAGTACATAAAAAGTTAAATGGAAACAACATGCAAAGCATATAAACATACTTTCAGTTTTTCTTGAATACGCATCAGATATTCCATAAAGTGGAAAACCATTTTGGGCCGTTATAGCCGCTAGTAACGGCTATTCAGGTAAACATCGGCAATCATCTGTGTGACCCATTATGAACATACCTACAAATTTTCAAAAAGATCAGCCTAGTACTTTCGGAGATATTCCATAAAGAAGAACAACCGCCATGGGCCGTTATAGTCGTTAGTAACGGATATAATGGACAAAATAAAACACTGGGTATCATCCGTGACCCATAATGAACATACCTACAAGGTTTCAGAAAGATCGGTCAAGTACTTTCTGAGATATTCCATGAAGAAGAAAAACCGTCATGCGCCGTTATAGCCGTTAGTAACGGATATAACGGTAAGATAAAACATCGCGCATCATCCGTGACCCATGGTGAACATACCTACAATTTTTCAGAAAGATTGGCCTAGTAGTTTTGTCTGGAGCGAGTGGAACACATTTTGACCACGGACGGACACACAGACAGACATACAGACACACAGACAGCATTTCTTCGTCCGCATTCTAAAGTACTCCCTGTTCTATAAGAGCTGGGAGTAGAAAAAGTACGTAAAAATCTGATAGCAGCAGAACTGCAATTACTCTATGTAAGATGTGCCAGCCATACCAACGTTCCCTGTGTTTGTTTCTGCTGTCCGTTGTAACCATGCTTCAAGTAAAAGCCTTCAATAAACGCCAACATGTGTCCGTTCATATCTTCACTTGTGTTTGATTTGTATAATTATGTGCCTGGCTGAGGTAAGTTTCGAACTTCCTGTTTGAAGGGAAGGTTTACATTTTTGTGTTGCGTCCCTTGTGTTTTGTGCATACACAAGGCAAAGTTGTGTCCTACTCAAGGTTGCTTTGGCCTTTTGAGTGTGTTGCTGTTGCTTCACTGTGGGATAAAACGTTGCCCTGCTAACAAGATTGAAAGCAACCAACACTTTTGTCATGCCTCTCTCTCTCTCTCTCTCTCCTCTCTCTCTCTCTCTCTCTCTCTCTCTCTCTCTCTCTCTCTCTCTCTCTCTCTCTCTCTTATTCAATAGAGGGAAAACCGTGAGATGATTTTTTTTCTGTAATGTCTCTATCTTTGTTTAATTCTCTCTCTCTCTCCTCTCTCTCTCTCTCTCTCTCTCTTCTCTCTCTCTCTCTCTCTTTTTTTTTTTTTTTTTCCAAATTGCATGTCACTATGCTACGTACCTTCTACGTATTTTCATACCATATGAAAAATGATTGTATATGTTGTGCCTTGTCACGTTTTCCCTTTTTTCATCAAAAAATGAGTATTCATTGTGCTTTGATGCTTCTTCCCATTTTTCATGTCCACCGCTCCCTTACTTCCCCTTCACTCCCCTCTCTCTCTCTCTCTCTCTGTCTCTCTCTCTCTGTCTCTCTCTCTCTCTCTCTCTCTCTCTCTCTCTCTCTCTGCTCGACTGCAAAGGTGCCCACTCAGTCCATTTTCTCCCCTCAGCTGATGACATTTCAATGCAGAGTGGATGTCAACCAGGGGCCGCAATCAATCCAGGAGGTAACTCAAGGGGCGATAATCACATGCCATCAAGCAGCAGGAAACACCCAGAGAGGTCAGAGAGAAGGTGAGAGAGTGAAAGAGAGGAGGGGGGGGGGGGGGGGGGACTGTAATGATGTAGGTCGCGGTTGGGATTTCAAAGGGTTTCGGGGGTTGAATGATTAAGCCCAACAGATGAATTGAAAATTAATGACATAAGAACGAGTACAAACCGAATATAAATCCATACAGCAAACTCTCTTGTGTGAACAGATTTGTGCTGTGTTGTATTATATCATATTGTAATCAATGAGTCGTCTTCAACTTCGTTGTCCCGTGTTGTATTGTGTGGTCTCTCATGTATTGAATCATTGAGTATAACATCATATACAAAACATTCCTCACGCCGTACTTCAGTGTACATCCAACGGAACTCTCCGAAGGGAGAGCACGTTGTCACGATACGAAGCCATCCAGGAGAAGACAACTCTATGTGCGCTTGTTCTTTCTGTCAGTTTACCTGTCGAAGATGACATTCCCCACAAAGGCAGAAACAATGAATCCTCTTTGGTTGCCGTTCGATCTTTTACACGCGCTCAATGCATACTGCACATCATCTAAAAGACAGAAGTTCAGACACACGCGCTCAATGCATACTGCACATCATCTAAAAGAGAAAAGTTCAGACACACGCGCTCAATGCATACTGCACATCATCTAAAAGACAGAAGTTCAGACACACGCGCTCAATGCATACTGCACATCATCTAAAAGACAGAAGTTCAGACACACGCGCTCAATGCATACTGCACATCATCTAAAAGACAGAATTTCAGACACACGCGCTCAATGCATACTGCACATCATCTAAAAGACAGAAGTTCAGACACACGCGCTCAATGCATACTGCACATCATCTAAAAGACAGAAGTTCCGACACACGCGCTCAATGCATACTGCACATCATCTAAAAGACAGAAGTTCAGACACACGCGCTCAATGCATACTGCACATCATCTAAAAGACAGAAGTTCCGACACGCGCTCAATGCATACTGCACATCATCTAAAAGAGAGAAGTTCAGACACACGCGCTCAATGCATACTGCACATCATCTAAAAGACAGAAGTTCAGACACACGCGCTCAATGCATACTGCACATCATCTAAAAGAGAGAAGTTCA
>CM031611.1:75498513-75506013 GCA_018398815.1 Conus ventricosus
GAATTTGAGACTTTTTTTTTGTTTAATGCTAATCGATGCGAATGAGGATGATGAAGATGATGCTACGGATTTCCATTTCGGTCTGAGACTGCATGGCAGGGCTGTGCTGTACGCCTGCTTTCATACTATATGCCGGCGTCAACCAGGCCCGAGAGATACAGACACCCGCAGTGTTGGTCAGGAAACTTGAACAACAATTTCAGAGACGCATCCATTAAGTGGATGGAATTCGACTGTGTGGTCCCACTCTTCCCAACTGAGCCCATAGCAAATTCAACTCTGGGTAGGAGCGGTCGGGACAGAAAAATCCCACATGGCTCTGATGGGATTCGAACCCACGACCTCCAGGAGTCCGCGATGCTAACCACATCGCGACGGCAGCTGGTGACTATCTTATAGTGTGTGTGTGTGTGTGTGTGTGTGTGTGTGTGTGTGTGTGTGTGTGTGTGTGTGTTGTCTGTCTCTTCTATTTACAGAAATTAACAAATTAACATGTGTGTCGGCCTACGCTACATACAGGTTTATGTAAAAGTCTACAGTTTACACTTGGACTTTGCTTACCATATTTTGAATGTTTATCTTTACTGTGACAACAGCTAATTTCCTCTGAGAAATTACTGTAAACGCTGCGTGCACTCTTGTCATGTTCCACGCCTTTGGAGCAAACTGGACGATGCTTGAGTGTGGGGGTGGGGGGGGGGGGGGGGGGGGGTCGCGAGTGTAGGGGAGGAACAAGGGGTGGATGCTGGGCGAAAGCGGGGGTGAGAGAAGGAAGGTGGCAGGGAGGTGGTATTTGATAGATGGAGTGAAAGAGTGAGCATAAACGAAAGTTTAATAACTTGACCGTGCATCTGTGCTCTCTCTCTCTCTCTCTCTCTCTCTCTCTCTCTCTCTCTCTCTCTCTCTCTCTCTCTCTCTCTCTCTCTCTCTCTCTCTGCTTATCTCAACAACAAATTTCCCATTAATAATGTTCGTAACAAACGTAACATCCGCATTCCTCTCCCAAGAACTAATCTTTTTATGTCTTCTCTCACTTATTCCGGAAGCAAATTATGGAATGATATACATGATCACATTAAATGCAAATCTAGCGTTTTGTCATTTAGGAAGGCATACCACGCACATTTGATAGAACAGTGTTAAGGCTAAACATGTTCTGTAACATAATGTACAACAACCTCAACTTGATGGGTCCTCTTATGCATTTTCATGTGATTTGAATTGATAATGTATTTGTACTGTAAGTGTTTGGTGGTATACGATGGTGTTTGTGTGGAGGAGGCGAGCATTTGATGTGATTATGTATACGGAAATGCTTTTGTGTGTGTGCGCGCGCGTGCGTGTGTGCGTGCGAGTGTGTGTGGTGTGTGTGTGTGTGTGTGTGTGTGTGTGTGTGTGTGTGTGTGTGTGTGTGTGTGTGTGTGTGTTGGTGCGTGCGTGCGTGCGTGCGTGCGTGCGTGCGTGCGTGCGTGCGTGCGTGTGGGTGTGTGTGTGCGTGTGTGTGTGTGTGCATGTGTGGTGTGTGTGTGTGTGTGTGTGTGTGTGTGTGTGTGTGTGTGTGTGTGTGTGTGTGTTGTGTGTGTGTTGTGCATGTGTTTGTGTGTGTTTGCGCGCGTTCACGTGCGCGTATGTATGTGTGAGTTTCACGTGTGTGTGTGTGTGTGTGTGTGTGTGTGGTGTGTGTGTGTGTGTGTGTGGTGTGTTTTTGTTCTTGAGGGCATGGTGTAAAAAAGCTGTAAGCTTATCCATTTTACCCTCATTAAAAATATTCGTATTCGTATTCGTATTCGTATTCTCTCTGTATATTCTAATCACTAAGCGATCTTGACCATATGTCTGTGGGTTTTTCTGCGTACGTCGTGTGTGTGTGTGTGTGTGTGTGTGTGTGTGTGTGTGTGTGTGTGTGTGTGTGTGTGTGTGTGTTAGACAAGTGTTAGTGTGTGTGTGTGTGTGTGTGTGTGTGTGTGTGTGTGTGTGTGTGTGTGTGTGTGTGTGTGTGTGTGTGAGTGAGTGAGAGTTGTGTGAGTGTGAGTGTGTGCGTGAGTGCGTGCCTGCGTGCCTGCGTGCGCGCGCGCGCGCGCGCGTGTGTGTGTGTGTGTGTGTGTGGCCGATGAAGGCCAGTTCCTTCGGACCAGTTCCTCAGACACAGGGCCTGAATCGGACACAGGGGTGAGGGGACCTCTCTCTACAGAGAGGAGAGTCGGAGGAGTGGGGGTGGGGGTGGGTGGTGGCGGAAGCGGGAGGGGGGGGGGGGGGGGGGGGTAACACGTCATCCGCCACGTCTCTGATTGTTCACACCCTGTGTGTCCATGAATAGTAAGTAGAGAAGGGAAACACAACAAAGGGGAGGGAGCAGTGGGGGGTGTTGGGTGGGAGAGTGAGGGGAGCGGGGAGAGGGGAGGAGGGGGGGGGGGGGGAGCTTGAATGTGTTAGTCGGAAAGGATGCGGAGAAGGTAAACACGAACACACACACACACACACACACACACACACACACACACACACAACACACACACACACACGCGCGCGCGCGCGCGCGCGCACGCATGCACGCACGCATGCACGCACGCACGCACGCACGCACGCGCGCACGCACGCACGCACGCACGCACGCACGCACGCAGTTCTGCAGTTCTTCCCGATTTTGCACCAAATCCCGCGATTTTGTCAGGCAGCCCTAAAATCCTCTTTATCTCAAACAAACAGAAGAGAATTACAGAGGCGGTAAGCACAACTCATTCCTACTTCTGAAGATGAACTTTGTTGGGGAAAAAAATACCTGCCGAAAATAATTTTTGTCTGATTTTCCGTGCCCCCCCCACTCCCCCGCTCTTCCTCCCCAGTGACTTTAGGCCAACGCCCAAGCCGCTCAACCCGGCTCCTGTTACACCGTCATACCCAGTGACTTTAGGCCAACGCCCAAGCCGCTCAACCCGGCTCCTGTTACACCGTCATACCCAGTGACTTTAGGCCAACGCCCAAGCCGCTCAACCCGGCTCCTGTTACACCGTCATACCCAGTGACTTTAGACCAACGCCCAAGCCACTCAATCCGACTCCTGTTACACCGTCAAACTCATTTTATCAATTCGCAGTCCAGAGCCGACAACCTACAACCGACAATCAATACCAAGTCGATGTAGGACAACTCACTACAGGAGACGCTGCACTGCTGCTGAGTCACCTTCCTTTGGTGTTCAGTGGTGACTGTTCTGATCCAGCCTACGCAGATCCACCTGCTACGTCCCCCATTCTTCTGATGCTAAAGCTAAGCTTTGTCGAGCTGCCAGTGTGAATGAGATCCTCTCTTAAGCGCGCGACATCATGTCCTTCCAACCACAGTCCCGGCCCGTGAACCTGTTGTTGTCGACCACTCGACACGAACTCGTCAGGAGCATGGGTGTGGAGTGGTCATCGACACCAAGGACAGCACGAGAGCGAGGCCTGAAGGGCCACAGAGTTTGAAATGCTAGTTGACAGACTCTTCTCTGCCTTTCATTGCATATCCCAGCGTCAACCACGACCAAGAGATGCAGACACCAGCAGTGTTGATCAGGAAATGTGAACAACAGTCTCAGAGACACAGACACATCCATTAAGTAGATGAATCTTTGTTGTCTGTGTGTGTGTGTGTGTGTGTGTGTGTGTGTGCGTGCGTGCGTGCGTGCGTGCGTGCGTGCGTGCGTGCGTGAGTGCGTGCGTGCGTGCGTGCGTGCGTGCGTGTGTGTGTGTGTGTGTGTGTCTTTCCATTTCCGCAGTAACATACACAACATGGGGTAAGAGCCAGCTAAGGTACAAACAATCTCACCAATGAATGCATCGGAGGGGAATCGGACTTCCCTGCCCGCACATTTGCAACACCAAGACTTGGTAACACTTTACAGCATTTTTAAAACACACACACACACACACACACACACACACACACACACACACACACACACACAACTTATACTTGCAGAACTCTTATACCTAACATCCCTAAAACCATGTGTGTGTGTGTGGGGGGGGGGGGGGGGGGGGTTGCGTGTGCATGCATGTGTGAGTGTGTACGTGAAGAAGCAAGCGCGCGCGTACGTGTGCGTGCGTGTGTATGTATGTATGTATGTATGTATGTATGTATGTATGTAAGTATGTATGTATGTATGTATGTGTGTATGTGTGCGTGCGTGCGTGCGTGCGTGCGTGCGTGCGTGCGTGTGTTGGTCGTGGGCGTGCGTGCGTGCGGCGTGCGTGCGTGCGTGCGTGCGTGCTGCGTGCGGCGTGTGGTGTTGTGTGTGTGTGTGTGTGTGCATGCACGGCGCCTCAATGTTTTGATAAAATGGTCAAAGCAATCAAGCATACTATAAAAATCCCACCCAAAAAAGCACAAAAATGTGGTAACTTAAAAAGTGTAGCAGTCGAGTTTTCACAAAAAAATTAAAAAACTATTGAAAAAAACATTCGACATGTCCCGGAAAGAAAAAATTAGTAGAAAGACTTTTCGGTTTAAAATCAAATTTTTTTCCCCCTGTAAAATAAATTGATATGAAAGACTTCAAGATATGACATTGTGACTTTCGCATAAAAAGTAAAGAAAAATTAGGAAGAAAGTCAAATAAAAGAGTAAATTTTACTGTAAAAAAAAACGGGTTTAAAAAATCTTTCAAAAACATAACAGTGTGATAGTCCCGTGAAAAGTAAGAGTGACAAGAAAAGGAAATTGAACGACAATCGTGTTTATAGTAGGTTTTTCCCCTGTGAAAAAAAAAATATGTTAGAAAGACAATCAACGATGTAATGTAAGTTAATGTTGTGTGTGTGTTTTTTTTTTTTTTTTTTTTTTTGGGGGGGGGGGGGGGGGGGGAGATACCTGCTCGTATGCGGATCGAACTGTCGGGAAAAAATAAAAAATAAAACAAACTGTAGTTATTCGATTATATTTCAGTCTCCAGCTCTTTGATCTTCTTGCATCATTGTAATCATCGTAACGCTTATAGAAACAGGAAATAGAAGGGGGTTCGAGTTTGGAAGGCAGGGGGATGAAGAAAAGGTGTAGGGTGGGGGCGGAGGGGGTGGTGTCAAAAACGGAAATATTGTTTGATAAAATGCCCCTGAGCGTGTGTTTGAGAGGTCGTGTAGAGGCCTCAGTCTGGTAGCGTCAGTACAAAAACCGTATCATGAAATTAACGTCCGGGCCATTTTGGGTATGGCCCCCGCCTGGCTCTCCCCCTCCCACTCATCCCCCCCCCTCCACCCCCCTTTTCCCCTCCACCATGTTGCCGTCCCCCCCTTTTCCCAACCCTTCCTCACTCCCTCTCCCTGACACAATCCCCGTGTACATCAGTTTTTGATGTGTCTTTTAAGGTTTATTTTATTTATTAAAAAAATTAAAATATTAAAAAACTAGTCAACACCCTGACAAAAGTGGAATACTATTTTTTAGGGAGGAGGGGGGGGAAAAGAGCTGGGGTGTTTGGGGTTTGGGGGAGAAAATATCAGTTTGACATCAGCTGGAGCAATCGTAAATATATAAAAAAAAAAATCTTGTTGTCTGTCTGTCTGTCTCTCTCTCTCTTTCCTCTCTTCTCTCTCTCTCCTTCTCTCTCTTCCCCTCTCTCTCTCTCTCACTCTCTTCTCTCTCTCTTTCTCTCTCTTTCGCTCTCTCTCTCTCTCTGTGTGTTGTGTGTGTGTGTGTGTGTGTGTGTCTGTCTGTCGTCTTCGTTGTCGCGTGCGTGCGTGCGTGCGTGCGTGCGTACGGCCCTGGGATGTGTGGTGTGTGTGTGTGTGGTTGTGTGTGTGTGAAGGTCTGTCTCTCTCTCCTTCTCTCTCTTTCCCCTCTCTGTCTCTTCTCTCCCTACCAAAACACACACACACACAAAAAACACAACCAACACACAACACGCCGCACGCAACACACACAACACACCCACACCCAAAACGCACACACACCACTTTTTCTCTCTCTCTCTCTCTCTCTCCTCCTCCCCTCCCTCTTCTCACACACAACACACACCAAACCACACACACACCACACACACACACACACACCCAAAAACCCCATGCATAATTATTGGCATTCACGGAATCTCATAGAGGGCTACACGAATAGCCGTTTACCTCGTCTTGTTTTATGGCATCACCAACAGACCATTAGATGAGGATGAGAGGAGAAGCAGAGACAGGAGACAGGGGGGATTCCCTCCGGTGTCCCACAGCCCTGTGCTTGACCATGCCCTCCACGTCGTTCCCTCCAACAGCCCCCCCCCCACCCACCCCCCACCCCCCGCCATCCCCCAGCTCTGTTTTATAATGGAGTCACTCCGGATTCCGTCGCTCGCTTTGTTGTTTAAATCTGATTGGTTCAGACCCCACCGTCGTGCGTGGGATAATCTGATTCGGGGCTCTCTCTCTCTCTCTCTCTCTCTCTTTTCTCTCTCTTCTCTCTCTCTCTCTCTCTCTCTCTCTCTCTCTCTCCTGTCTCTCTCTGTCCTCTCTCTTCACTCACTCTCTCTCTCTCTCTGTCTCTCTCTCTGTCTCTCTCTGTCTGTCTGTCTCTGTCTCTCTCTCTCTCTCTCTCTCTCTCTCTCCCCTCTCTCTCGGGTGTGTTTTAAGCAGTTTAATAAAGATTATGTGTGTATGATGGAACTGTAAACGTTTGTATATTTTGATATGATGGTCAACTTGTGAATAATTTATCACCCACACGATTTTGTTGTGCTGAATGTGAATTCTGTGTTTCTGGTGAGCGCCATAGTTCTTTACATTCATTTTGTTTGCTCTAAATAATGTATGTGTGAATCATTTTGTGACGAGGGGCCCTTTATGCATTCAGACTCTCTCTCTCTTCTCTCTCTCCCCTCTTCTCTCTCTCTCTCTCTCTCTCTCTCTCTCTCTCTCTCTCTCTCTCTCTCTCTCTCACCACACACCACACACACATGTTATATTTTATATTATATATATATATATATATATATTTATATATATTTATTATAAAATATATTATATATATTTTATACATATATATATATATATATTTATATATATATATATTTATAAATTTTATATTTATATATTATTTTTATTGTTAAGAGATATTATTTAAATGAAATATTAAAATCAACAGTTTTTTTCGGCCTCTCTCTCCTCTCTCTTTCTCTCTTTTCTCTCTCTCTCTCTCTCTCTCTCTCTCTCTCTCTCTCTCTCTCTCTCTCTCTCTCTCACTCATCAACAAGCTCAAAACAAGCTTGTTGATGTTAATATTTTTTTTTTTAAAATATCTCTTAACGATGTGCCCCCTAGACGGTTGAAGGTTTTTGTTTTTAAGGACATTTTTTTATTGTTCGCGATATATAATATAATATTTTTAGAGGGGAGAAAGGAGAGAGAGGGGGAAAAGAGAGAGAAGGAGAGAAAAAGAGAGATTAAATATATATTTGGTGTGTGTGTGTGTGTGTGGTTGTGGTGTGTGTGGTGGTGTGTGTGTGTTGGGGTTTTAAACCGCAAACAAGAGAGGGGAAGG
>CM031611.1:75516013-75518513 GCA_018398815.1 Conus ventricosus
ATTACATCGATAACCTTGTAAGTTTCAGCTAAAATCATCTTTTTTTTCATTATTGAAACACCCGACTTCAAACTACACTTTACCCCATAGAACATTTCACCTACGGTCCTTTATCAGAGATGTACATCGATACTATCTTTTTGTTTTCCTTTTCTTTAACAATGTCTTCATTGTCATGAGCAGATTAACTCATTTGAGTCGTCTCTCTTGCCTGGCTAAATGCTCCGAGTGGACAGAGAAAGATGCTGGTGACAGGTAGCCTGTGTGAAGACAGCAAACACAGAGACATGGAGGCGTCAGGAGTAGGGTCTGCCCTGAAGAGATGCTGTCGTCATCGTACGGAAAGGAAAGCCCTCTTGATCTTCATGGGTTGTTCCTGTCTCTAGGTGGAGCAGATAATGGAATGGGTCACCATGGGTAGTGGTCACTAAGGGCTGTTCCTGTCTCTAAGTGGAGCAGACAATGGAATGGGTTACCATGGGTAGTGGTCACTAAGGGCTGTTCCTGTCTCTAGGTGGAGCAGAGAATGGAATGGGTCACCATGGGTAGTGGTCACTAAGGGCTGTTCCTGTCTCTAGGTGGAGCAAAGAATGGAATGGGTTACCATGGGTAGTGGTCACTAAGGGCTGTTCCTGTCTCTAGGTGGAGCAGAGAATGGAATGGGTCACCATGGGTAGTGGTCACTCAGTGGAAAAAGACCGGAGTAAGTTTCCACAAACTGTTGTC
Organism: Conus ventricosus; assembly: GCA_018398815.1. NCBI lineage: Eukaryota > Metazoa > Mollusca > Gastropoda > Neogastropoda > Conidae > Conus > Conus ventricosus. The sequence continues at coordinate 75,516,740 of CM031611.1, forward strand.
ACTAGGTGGAAAAGAGGCTGCAGTGGTTCTCTGTAGACTGTCATCACTAAATGGGAAATGTAAAGGCCTGGACCACTGCAGGTTTTCGTCAGTGAGATGAAAATGGACTAGACTGGGTCTCTGTTGACTGTCGTCACTTTGTAAAGCCTGGGTCTCTGTTGTCTGTCGTCACTTTGTAAAGCCTGGGTCTCTGTTGACTGTTGTCACCTTGTAAACAAAGTACTGAAGTGGATCTACAGATTGTCATCACTAAATGGGAGACAGGCTGGAGTTGGTCTAGGTGGACTGTTGTGACTAAGTGGAATTGGACTGGAAAGGATGTCTGTAAATAATTGTCACTACGTGGAAACTACTCTGGAGTGGATCTCTATACACTGTCGTCACTAACTGGGAAACAGACTGTGGTCGGTCTGTGCAGACTGTGGAACAATAAATAGAAACTACACTGGAGTGGGTCTCTGTAGACTGTTGTAGGCCTATGCAGACTGTGGTCAATAAATGGAAACTACACTGGAGAGGATCTCTGTAGACTGTTGTAGACCTGTGCAGACTGTGGTCTATAAATGGAAACTGCACTGGAGTGGGTCTCTGTAGACTGTTGGAGGCCTATGCAGACTGTGTGCTACTCAGTAGGCTGTCGTCAGTAAGTGAAAAATGAACTGGAGTGGGTCTCTGTAGATAGACATCACTAACGGAGAACCAGAGAGGAGAAACAGACCGGATTAGGTCTCTGTAGACTGCCGTTACTAAGTGGCTGTGGCACTTGTCCTCTATTTCAGCCATGCCTGTGGAACTGGTCCTCTATCTAATTCTTGCTTGTGGCACTTGTCTTCTATATTCCAGCCAGGTATGTGTACTGGTCCTCTAGGTCAGCTTTGACTGTGACACTTGCCTTATATTTCAGCATAATTTATGGTATCTGCCCTCTCTTTCACTCTCCATGTAACATCTGGCCCCTACTTCAGCCTTGTTTGTGTAGTCTGCACCCCCGCTTTATCAGGTCTGTGCTGCTGTCTGTCGCTACTTTTGTCTTCATGGGTGAATTCTGTCGTTTCACTTTCAGCCTGATGCTATGATATGTTCACGATCGTTTCCTTGTATCTGTAGCTCCTCCTGTTCACTAGCTTGTCTGTCTGTCATTTTATTCATTGTTTGATTTCGTGATAAGGGCACGACATAAAATCCTGATTCCTAATGTGATTGGCTGCTGAATTTCAACTGATCCAATTCCGACCGGCCTCAGTGAATAAACATGTTGCTGCTCATGAATATAGTGACACCTGTCAATCGTTATGTTCAGTTCGAAATATATGTCAAATGAATATTTCACCTTATTTTTAATAATTTCAGTGTATGCGGATATCACACTCGTTAAGCATTATATGCACACGATTATGATATTTATAAAGAAATGACGTCTGATCTTTGATTGGTTTTGTAATATGATTCGTGATTTGTTAACAATTTTGTTAGATCTACATGATGCATTATTTGTTTGTCACGATTTTTCTGGATAAATCAAGTAACATTTATTTGTTGTAAACTATTTAGATAGTTGTCAGACTTGTTTTCAGATGATGTGATTTTTGTCCGTTGAATAGGAATAACGTTTATTGTATAAAGCCATTTGAGATGTTCTCCAATAAGTACCCTAGAGACAGATAAGAAGGTAGACAGTTAGATCAACAGAGAACTGATGGACATAATCTTACATTCTTCTCAATTTACCCTTTTCTGTTTGTTTTGGTTTCTTAGAATAGAGTCAGGAAGCGAT
>CM031611.1:75528513-75549274 GCA_018398815.1 Conus ventricosus
ATTATTGTTTCAGCCATCATGTCCTCAACTGCTGTCTTTCATACAGAGAGAGAGAGAGAGAGAGAGAGAGAGAGAGAGAGAGAGAGAGAGAGAGAGGACAGACAGACAGACAGACAGACAGAGAGAGGACAGAGAGAAAGACAGAAACAGAGAGAGAGTGATTTGTATTGAATGAAAATAGTGTGTACAAAAGAGTTTTCTTGGCATTCTAAGAACAGCAAAGTAAACACAATTGCAACATTAGGTGCGCGCAACACACACACACACACACACACACACACACACACACACACATACACACACACACACACACACACACACACACACACACACACACACACACACACACAAGAGAGAGAGAGAGAGAGAGAGAGAGAGAGAGAGAGAGAGAGAGATTTCTATCTATATTAAGACGTGATCGCATTCGTCAATTACATCAATTTGATGAGTTCTTTCACACACACACACACCAGCATCCCACCTCCATTCCCACTCTTCCTTCCTACACATTTTACTTGGTAAGGTAAAAAAAAAAAAACATTGAAATTATTTGAGCTGAAAAATACCTTCTATGTATCTAATGAGCAACAGTGCATCACTAAAAAAGCCATCACGGATAACTGTCTCTCTCGTGCGGGGGGGGGGGGGGGGGGGGGGGGGGGTAGGGAGGGAGGAAAGTTGAAAACGTGGGGACAGCAACAGGCAAGTGGAAGAGGGGTGAGGGGGAGTGAGATGGGGAGGTGTGGAGCCAGGCGATGCGCCTCATAGCACACTGGCCCTGTGACGTCATATTTCATGATGACGTGTTTGTCAAGGGTGCTTCCAGACTGATGGCCTTCTCCCCAGTGCCCCTCAATCACACGCTGAGATGTATGGCATCAACCCACATGGCTGTTCCAGACTTTCACACCCTATGGCATCAACCCACATGGCTGTTCCAGACTTTCACACCCTTGCCACTTGGCATTCCATTGTCACCCCACTTTCGTCTTTCCGACAGTTCTAGACATATTGCTACCTGGAGTTAGACCTAGTCTCCCAACAAAGAAAATGCACTACTCGCTCGTAGCTTTCGACAGCCATTCGGCCATCTTCCTCAGCGACGCTGTTACTGACTGAGTGAACTCGATTCAGATGACGCGACCATGGGACATACCCAGATGGCCGCATGGCTGCCGAAAGCTACGAGTGAGTAGTGCATTTTCTTTTGTTGGGAGACTAGGTCTAACTCCCTCCAGGCAGCAATATGTCTACCCCCCTCCCTCCCCCCCCCCCCCCCCCCCCCCCCCCAAATGTTGAAACTTCCCCAACGACTATTCTAGAATTGCACTACGGTGGTTACAGTGGATATAGAAGTGTCAATGAGCGTGCTACACTGAATTTCAAAAAGACTACGATTTGTTCTATTTTTCTCGATTTTCTTTTTCATCATTATTTGACCCAGGATGATGCGCAGCTAGTCTTTACTTCCACAGGTTAAAAACATACTGATACATCACTGATTACGTTTCTAATTAGTCTGTATACTAACAAGGACATTTGTTCTGTTATATCTCTAAATGTCTATTTAGTTTGTCTTAACGCCCATATGGAACGCCATTCTATAATATCACCAATGGTCTTACCAATCACTTTTTTTTCCTAATTACTCTTTACTTTCACAGGGAAAGTATCTCTCTCTCTCTCTCTCTCTCTCTCTCTCTCTCTCTCTCTCTCTCTCTCTTCATCCGTCTTTTATACACACACACACACACACACACACACACACACACACACACACACACACACACACACACACACACACACACACATACACACACACACACACACACACACACACACACACACACACACACACACACACGCGCGCGCGCGCGCACGCACATTTTAGGATTTTAAGACTGAGGGTTGGTCAGATATATACGTGGCTGATATCTGTGGTTTTAACATGCTGTAAAGTGTTACCAATACTTAGTGTCGGATCTTCACGGGCAGGGACGTTTGATTGCCATCAGGGGCATTTATTTGTGCGATTTTGTTTGGCTTCTGTTGGTTACTACCCAACATTGAGTATGTTACGGCAAAAGATGGAATACAAAAACCGCACAGCTAAGATTTCTCTGCTTAATGAATGTGTCCGTGCCTCTGGAGATGTTCACTGAATTTCGCGATCAACAATGCAGATGTCTGCGTCTCTCGGGTGTTTGTTGGCGCTGGATACACGATGAAAGTGAAGAGTCTGTCAGGTATTCTGTTTTACAATGGGACTCCACAGTATCAATTTCATCGTCATTCTCCAAATTGATCATCATTGAAAAAAAATCAATTTCTGCGGCTTAGTCGCCATGCTCTTGGGGTGTCCTTAGTTTTGATGACCTCTCCACATCCATGCTCCTGATGAGTTCCTGTCCAAGTGGCTGGCATCAACAAGTTGACGGGTATCATGTTTGGATGGCTGGGGGGGGGGGGGGGGGGGGGGGGGGGGTTAGCAGGTGGTCCTGCATGGGATGGATCAGAATAGGCGCCTTGGAACACCAACTAGATGACTTAGCAGCTTTGCAGTGTCTCTCTGTGAACACCAACTAGATGACTTAGCAGCTTTGTAGTGTCTCCTGTGAACACCAACTAGATGGCTTAGCAGTTTGGCAGTGTCTCATGTGAACACCAACTAGATGACTTAGCAGTTTTGCAGTGTCTCCTGTGAACACCAACTAGATGGCTTAGCAGTTTTGCAGTGTCTCTGTGAACACCAACTAGATGGCTTAGCAGTTTTGCAGTGTCTCATGTGAACACCAACTGGATGACTTAGCAGCTTTGCAGTGTCTCCTCCTGTGAACACCACTAGCTTTGCAGTGTCTCATGTGAACACCAACTGGATGACTTAGCAGCTTTGCAGTGTTCTCATGTGAACACCAACTGGATGACTTAGCAGCTTTGCAGTGTCTCCGGTTGTGAGCTGTATGTCATACAGAGAATGTAGAGGCATGGACTAGTGTAAGAGCAGAAAATAGATTAAGAGGACACTGGAGGGAGTGATGCATACAGAGAGACCAATGGACAGGACAAATGTAGAGCCATAGGCCACGGGGAGGGGAGGGTGTAGAGCCAGAGGTTAGTGGGAGGGGAGGACCTATAGAGCCAGAGGTCAGTGGGAGGGAAGGATATAGAGCCAGATGTCAGTGTGAGGGGAGGATATAGAGCCAGAGGTCAGTGGGAGGGGAGGATATAGATCCAGAGGTCAGTGGGAGGGAAGGATATAGATCCAGAGGTCAGTGGGAGAGGAGGATGTAGAGAAAGAGGTCAGTGGGAGGGAAGGATATAGAGCCAGAGGTTAGTGGGAGGGAAGGATATAGATCCAGAGGTTAGTGGAAGAGGAGGATGTAGAGCCAGAGGTCAGTGGGAGGGGAGGATATAGAGCCAGAGGTCAGTGGAAGGGAAGGATATAGAGCAGAGGTCAGTGGAGGGAAGGATATAGAGCCAGAGGTCAGTAGGAGAGGAGGATGTAGAGCCAGAGGTCAGTGGGAGGGGAGGATATAGAGCCAGAGGTCAGTGGAAGGGAAGGATACAGAGCCAGAGGTCAGTGGGAGGGGAGGATTATAGAGCCAGAGGTCAGTGGGAGAGGAGGATGTAGATCCAGAGGTTAGTGGAAGGGGAGGATATAGAGCAGAGGTCAGTGGAAGGGAGGATATAGAGCCAGAGGTCAGTGGGAGGGAAGGACATAGAGCCAGAGATCAGTGGGAGGGAAGGATTTAGAGCCAGAGGTCAGTGGGAGGGAAGGATATGGAGCCAGAGGTCAGTGGAAGGGGAGGATATAGAGCCAGAGGTCAGTGGAAGGGAAGGATATAGAGCCAGAGGTCAGTGGGAGGGGAGGACATATAGGGCCAGAGATCAGTAGAAGGGAAGGATATAGAGCCAGAGATCAGTTGAAGGGAAGGATATAGAGCCAGAGGTCAGTGGAAGGGAAGGATATAGAGCCAGAGGTCAGTGGGAGAGGAAGGATATAGAGCAGAGGTCAGTGGAAGGGAAGGATATAGAGCCAGAGGTCAGTGGAAGGGAAGGATATAGAGCCAGAGGTCAGTGGAAGGGAAGGATATAGAGCCAGAGGTCAGTGGGAGGGAAGGATATAGAGCCAGAGGTCAGTGGAAGGGAAGGATATAGAGCCAGAGGTCAGTGGAAGGGAAGGATATAGAGCCAGAGGTCAGTGGAAGGGAAGGATGTAGAGCCAGAGGTCAGTGGAAGGGAAGGATATAGAGCCAGAGGTCAGTGGAAGGGAAGGATATAGAGCCAGAGGTCAGTGGAAGGGAAGGATATAGAGCCAGAGGTCAGTGGGAGGGAATTATATAGAGCCAGAGGTCAGTGGGAGGGGAGGATATAGATCCAGAGGTCAGTGGGAGGGGAAGATATAGAGCCAGAGATCAGTAGAAGGGAAGGATATAGGGCCAGAGATCAGTTGAAGGGAAGGATATAGAGCCAGAGATCAGTGGAAGGGAAGGATATAGAGCCAGAGGTCAGTGGAAGGGAAGGATATAGAGCCAGAGGTCAGTGGAAGGGAAGGATATAGAGCCAGAGATCAGTGGAAGGGAAGGATATAGAGCCAGAGGTCAGTGGAAGGGAAGGATATAGAGCCAGAGATCAGTGGGAGGGAAAGATATAGAGCCAGAGCTAAGTGGGAGGTGAGGATATAGAGCCAAAGGTCAATGGGAGGGGAGGATATAGAGCCAGAGACCATTGGGATGGGAGGATATAGAGCCAGAGGTTAGTGGAAGGGGACGAGATAGAGCCATAGGCTAGTGGGGGGGGGGGGGGGGGGGGTTATAGAGCAGAGGCGAATGGGAGGAGAGGATAAGAGCCAGAGACAGTAGACCAGTGGGAGGGGGGATATAGAACCAGACACAAGTGAGAGGAAAGAATGTAGAACCAGAGGACATGGAAAGGAAGGATAGAGATCCAGAAATCTGACGTATGTATGAGGTTAACGGTGGGGGAGGGGGGGGGGGGGGGGGGTTGGCTGGCGTTTGTGAGTCGGGCTGAGACTTGGCCAGAAGACAAACAGCTGTGTCTGAAAAGCAGGTCGGACAGGAGACTTAAGAGGTGTTCGCAAGGATCGACTTGCTTCAGTCACGAAGGACATGTTCCTGAAGTGCTAGTTTTATTCTATCAAACTTACGCTCTTACCATGTGTTAACACTGGCAGTAAAGGGGGAAGGCTGGAAGTTTGGAAAAGCGAGGCGGGAGAGAAGTGCGTTTAACGGCTGGAGGAAGGGGAGCAGAGAGGGTGAGGATAGATCGAGAGACAGAAAGAGTATGGGAAGGGTTACCGCTAGAGAACAGACATTTGTCTGTTCTACACCACTTTCACCCTCACCAGTTTTCGGGCGAAAGTAACCAGGATTGGTATTTCCCCGTTCTCTGACAAGTAAGACTTCAAACTATGTTTTCCTAATCATTTTCGCGCATACAGTCATTTTCAATACTATCATTTTTGTGGAGACAGTCACAAACTAAACTTGGTGAGACACTGTGCGAACACCCCTAATTAGAGGGCTTGGGGTTTGTGGCAGGCAGTACCATGTAACGTGGCCCTGGACGGATCCTATGACCTGTAATTATGGCGCCATAAGGTAGCAAGCAATACTTCGCCACACGGAGCTATAGACATACGTGTTCTGCGTTTCACAAAATACGTCGCACACACAGACACACTAACACACACACGCACACTCTTTCTCTTTCTTTCTCTCTCAATTAAATGTCATAAAATTCGCACACTTCTTCTGACTAATTTTTAACTACAAACTTTGTACATAGACAGGCAGACACGGGGCTAAAACTGATCACTTAATTTTACGGCTCGCGGCAGTTTGCACCTAGCCTGTGCTGTGTAAACGAAGCACACTCGGCGGGGTTGCACCACATTGCATCAGAAATTCGAGATTGCCACATCGACGCACCGAATCGAGGCTGTCGCGTGACACGATGGGTTTGCTATTGTTGCTCGGACTATTGAACAAGAAGGCCGTGTTTTCACTGCGCTCTGTTGTGGCCACTGTGTTTTAATTGTGTTTTTTAAAATGGCTAAAACGTTACTGAAGAACAGGTTTGTGCACTCGAGACCATAAGTTTTACTTTAACTGCACGTTAGAGTATTTGTTGAAAGAATTAGGCGAAGCATGTTGTGAAACTGGAGAGATTGTTTTTCTAGAAAACGAAAAAGTGAACCAACTGCTTTGGAAATGAACGACTATCTTAAGGTTTGTTGGTTCAAGGAAATGAGATTCAGTGTTTATGTGGCAAGCTGATCTGTGTATTAAGATGTGTAACTTTTTACTTTTCTAATTCTAACCAGTTCATCTGCCTTTAAGTGTGCCCTTATGCAACTGAATGGCGATTTCGAATGTTTGGCAAACAAACTAGATAGGGTTAGGCAGACCTTAGTACATCTACCAGTATGGAGAGGAGTAGTGTGTGGCCAGCACTATCTTCATATAAATGCTTCAAATATACAATGACGGATGTACTACTACTGGCGATTAGAGCCGCCATAAAAGCTTGGCTACGGCAGTAATTGCTGTAACTCTGCCAATTTTCAAGCCTGGTTGAGAAAAGAGGAGCACAGCAAACTAGGCTAAGTGATAAGTTTTATATTTTTGACATAAAATCCGCACACTTATTCTGACTAATTTCTAACCTACAAAACTATGTGTAACAGATAGGCTGACACGAGGCCGAAACCTAATCGCTTAATTTACGGCTAGCGAGACGCGCGACCTTGTTCACACAGCGCACGGCAAGCGACCAAAAAAAACAATTAAAGCGGGAGATGGGCTTGCCAGGTGAGGGGTGGGGTTGGGGGGGTGTATTCATTTCAGGTTGACAGCGGCCAGGTGTCGTTAGCGAATGTTCTAGACTGTTACGTGTCACTCCCACTTTGTGGCCGCCACGTTAGCAAGACTGGGTTGTATTGTCATTGAAGGTGGTGTGGTGTAGTGAAGAAGATTCAGTGACAGGTGTCTACCTTGTAGTTTAGAAAACTTTCTCCACCTTGTGGTGTTTGTGAAACAACGGCAAGCAGACGACACGGAACACGACTCGGGCCGGAGATTCGGAAGTAGTTGAAATCCCGCACGCTGTTAGGCTGTATACGGCAGCCAACTTGCTGCTCTGACGTGGTTCTAATATAGTAACGATCATGCATGATCGGTAGCCATCTTGCTGCTCTGACGTGGCTCTAAATATAGTAACGATCATGCATGTACGGTTTCAAAAATAGTAAATGACGTGGCTCTAAATATAGTAACGATCATGCATGTACGGTTTCAAAAATAGTAAATGACGTGGCTCTAAATATAGTAACGATCATGCATGTACGGTTTCAAAAATTAGTAAATGATGCGGCTCTAAATATAGTAACGATCATGCATGTACGGTTTCAAAATAGTAAATGACGTGGCTCTAAATATAGTAACGATCATGCATGTACGGTTTGCTGCTATATGACATTTGCGCCTGCTCTGCTTCGGCTGTTGTTTGTTTGTGTGTGTGTGTGTTTTGTCCTACCCACGCACGCACGTCCCCCCCCCCCCCCCCCCCCCCACCCCACACGCACGCACGTCCCCCCACCCCACCCCACGCACGCACGTCCCCCACCCCCGCCCCCCCCACCCACGCAGCACACTCAAGTCATCCACAAGTTCTTAACTGAAGTTACCCAAGCCACTTCTAAGTCATCCTCAAGTTCTTACTTAAGTCATTCTCAAGTTGTCCTTAAGTCATCCCCAAGTACCCCAAGTTACTTCAAGTTCTTAATAAGTTCTTGATTAAGTTTTTGATTAAGTCACCTCAAGATCATAACTAAGTCATCCTTTAAGTACAACCAAGTTCTTATTAAGTTATCTTATAATTATCAAAAAAATACAATCTATGTTTTTATCTTAAATAGTAGATGTCTAATATAGTACACACACGCTTCAAAAAACGCGTCATCGTTGAGGATGTCTTGCTCAGCGTTCTCTGCATAGATCTTAAGGAATTTCTTACACCCTAAGCAACCGCATTGATTACAATTCTGGTCTAGGGAAAAATGTCTTTTATAGACTCCATGTCTTTATTTATTGACTTTATCATTTTATAATACGCCATGATCTATTTTTATTAAAAAATTTAAAATATTATTGCATTATAATGGATCAAATGATGTTTTGTTATTTGGCGGTTTTGGCGTGTTTTGTCTTCTGTATTTAGTGGTTCAGGTTGTTTTAACTTCTTTTGTTTTTGTTGCCATTGTGTATATATTTTATAACAGTAATAACCGCCCCACAGCAGCAAGGGTGCCAAAAATGGAAAACAGTTTTAAGTTCAATATTCCATGAAGACTTTGGTGCCCTTGAATCACATGGAGTTTTTATAGTGGCATTGAATCAACTTGTTCTGGCGTTGGCGGTGTTATGTTTTCATGATGAGTCATATTCTGCAACATTAATTTTTTTTGTTGTTCCACTCTGCTAATTTTTTTCCTGCTTCAACCGCCCAGGATTTTTAATGGTCTCCACCCGATTCAGCGTTTTCTGTGATTTTCTGGCTTGGTTACTTTCTCCACCTGATTCAGTGTTTTCTGGTTCTGCTGATTTTCCAGCTCGTTCTTTTTTAAAGGGAAAAAAAATCTTTTTTTAAAAAGTTTTTAATCCCATGATTATGGCGAAAAACAATTTTCCAAATTTTTATGTATAATCCATCCTGGACTTAATACTTTGTTAAAAGGATTTTGGGTTTTAAAATCATACGAAAGATCTTTTCAGAATCTGGGAAAAATCTACTGACAGTTTAGGTACAAACTAAAAACCGTTTGCCCCTTTTCACCATTCTAGCCCCCAGCGCGCTTCTAGTTTTGGACTTTAAAATGTCTTGCGGCGAGATTGTTGAATTGTCAATGCTAATTCATTCCGGGGAATGCTTTTTTTTTCACATGCTGCCAAAAAATACACCCTCCCCTTTTTGGGGCAAAAATGTTTGGTCATCAATTTGGCTTTCCTAAGTTCGGGAAGGGTTTGGGCCCGCCTTGTAGCTTAGAGATCATCGTGTTCATGTTTTTTTTTAAAATTTATAATTATTTTATTTTTAAAAATGAGCCCCGAAAAAATTTTCCCAAACCTTTGTATTTCTTTTTTGGGGTCTAAGTGTAGGATATCAATGTTGGTAAAAGTTTGTTAAGAATTTTAAACCAGCAGATCTTGGCAAACTAGACTTTGAGGATTCAGAAAAGCATTGCTATCATTGCGCTTGGGTTTGCCACGAAGTTTTCTAGTCAAGAAAGGGAAAAATTTCGGACAATATAATTGTAGAAAAAAATACTTTTTAAAAAAATGGCTTCCCCGAAATGATGATAGGCGGCCGGGTGGGGAATGCCTTGTTTTTTGGGGAAGAATTCGCTTTTAGTAAATGGGATAAAGGTGAGAAAAAAAGACATAAAAAGTGTGAGCAACTAGCCCAGCACAAGATCGCATAAAAAGCAAAAATTTGAGCAGTTAATTTTTTTAATAACACACTAAAAAAAACAGGGGCATGCAGCTTAACATTTAAAGATGTTGACAAGCAATAAAACAATTTATCTTGTAACAGGCAAACCCGATTGAGACTTTGCCCCCACCAAAATTCGGACTTTTATCTCCATCAGAAAAACAAAAGATGCAAGAAATCGGGTTTTATTGTTTTTGGGGATGACCTTTGTGTATTTTGTTGCAATAATATTGGTGAGTAAAAAATGAACAAAATCATTATTACCCAAAGGATTTGGAAAGGGGAATAACCAATTAAAAAGCTAAGAAGGGGCGGGGTCAGGAACAAACGAAAAGGAATGGTTATCTAAACAACGTTTTGGCAAATTTATTTATGTGCCTAGACAAATACAGAGCCCACATTTTGAAATACAATACCGAAACACCATAAAATGGATTTCAAATTTTTCCCTTGATAGGATTAGACGAAAAAGATTTAATACGCATCACAGCTTGAATAGCTTCAAGATACAAGGGGGGAAAACCATTAAACAAAAAGGTCTTCTGCTTTTTGCGTTCCCATCAATGATATCCAACGGGCCCCTTAAACTTTCCCTCGCATGATTCAAGTCGAGATGGAAAAGAATTTAAAGGCCAGTGAATCAATTTTTTTAAAAAACTTTGAGTTACATTAAAAGAGGCATTCCGGGATTTCACAGATCCGGTTTTAGTTAAAAACTTTAACAAACATTAGCGAAAGATTTTTCCCTCCATTACAGAGAGCGTTTGGGAAAATTCTCGCAACACAGAAGGGTTAAAAGGGCCCCCCCTTTATTTTCGGAAATAAAATAATGAAAAAATTTTAAAGGGAAAAACCCAGTAAAGCAATCAAAAGAAAAAAAATAAATTTGTGAAGGAGGTCTTCACCGGGAAACTTTACCCATTTGGGGTTTGAAAGTGGGGTACCTTTTTTTCCGGGGGGAAACAGAAGGGGACACCGACGGGAACCCGACAGTTTGGGTGTTGCCCATGAAATAAAAAGAATTGAAAAAATGAATCCCCCCGTGTATTATTAGGGAAAACTGACCAAAAAAAAACCAGCTCCTCAAGATTTTTTGTGAAGGAAGAATGCAGATAATCCCCCCGGACAAGTTCGTTTTAAAATTAATTTACGGTTCTCCAGTGCCAATTGCATATGAAAATCGGGAAATTAAACAAACACCCTTTTTGTGGTTCATAATGACTTCTTTGTTACAATGTTGTTTTGTTTCCCAGTAGATTAGATCGAAGTTTTAGTTGTCTGAGAAAATTATTGCCAAAATGCTTCTTTGTAGTTGTCGTGATATTTTTGACTGCCAACGCTGCGGATTTTCCCTTTGCTTTTTAATGATTTTTCCGGGCTCGAAATACGTACATTTTTGCCCTTAAAACCAACAAATCCTTGATACCTTTCCGATAATTTCCTTCATTTTCCCAAAAAACCTTCTTGTAGTAATTGAATGCAAAGGAGAATTTTAGGGAAATGGGACGGTCATACCACCCTGCATGCCCTTTGCCTTCGGTTTCCATGTCTTTATAGATTCTTCATGGGAACTAAACAAAACTATCTGTATCTGGTAAAGTACCTGGACCGGGATACGGGGGCTTAAAGTATTTCATAAAGAAACTCTAACATCAAAAGCTTTGAAAATTTTCAAAAACCAGTAAACCAATAAAAACAGGTTTTTAATTTGATTTCTTTTTTTTTCTCATTATCCCGAAAAGTGATCAAAAAATTTTTTCAAAAGTTGAAATTGGGTTTTGAAGTTATTTAAATTTGCTTGTTTCTTTGGTGACTAACTGACATTTTTACCTTGTGGGATTCCCCATAGTTTTCCAAAAACGGGGTTTTTTATACCAAAAAGTCTTTTTCCGACACTGTGGATTTATTTCTAGATCAGTGTTTTTCAATGTTGGTTTCATGAACTGTTCTTGATCAAAAGCAATTATGCATGAACTGCTGTAAACCTTAAAAACCGTGTTTTAAATTTTTAATCTTTAAGACAGACATAATTTTTTTTGCCCCAAAGTTGGGCAATTTGGGGGTCTTTTGGCCCATTTTTAAACTTTCTGCTGAAATGGTAGTCATTATGGGGTCGGGGTTTCCCGAGGATATTCTAAGTAAATTTAGAATAAACCCACGCTGTTGATCAGGCCGTTAAACTCCCCAACCCACTTTAATCCCTTTTAATATTATTCGGTCGCCCCTTGTTTTTTGAAGTTACGTATGGAAGTGATTGCGCCTTTTTGCCCAACCATACAGATTTTTGCATCTAAATCTAGATATTAGCCCTTTTTACTTGGATCATGTTGTCTAAGTTTTTGTTGTTTGTTTTACAGTAAGATGCGACGCTAAAATTTCCCCCCCCGCAAAAAAACCCGTTTCAATATCTGAATTGGTAAATCTGAAAAATAAATCAATTGTACCCCAGTAAACTTTAAGAAAGCGTCCCAGCTCATCCCCGGGCCAAAAAATAAAAAAAAATGCGCAGGACCAAACTGTAATGTTTCATCAGGTCTTTCTAAAATTTTCAAAGAGTCCGCCAACAAACATAATCTGCCATTAAATAGGATCATGATGTCTCCCCTCTTTTTTTACAATCTACTTCTGCCGCATCTTGAGCATGCTGGTAATCAGAACACTAATCCCCTTTCCTCTAAGTAGAAAAGAACGGCCTTTGGGTGGAAGTTATCTTGTCCCCCTTTCCCCAAACTGTTCAGTACAAAAGGGGAAAAACCCCCCTTTTTAACAAGAGTTGATAAAAATTTTTTTCCTTTAGGGGGCGGGCCTTTAAGCATAGCCGTGCCTCTAATGACCCCCCTCTGTGTTGCTGAGTCGTAAAAGATATTTTTTAGTTTTAAAGCACATTACTTTTGTGACTTTTCAATGCTGCTACCGGGGGTTGGTTATGTTTGCATTATAAGGTGAGGTCAAAACCCTCGCAAGTGTGAAGAATACAGGAGTTTCCATGTCTTGGGATCAAACTTTGGGTTAAGTTTGCATTGTTATGCCCCGCTCCTCAAAATTTTCCGCAAATGTATAGGTCTTTATTTTGGATTCCTGCGTTTTTTGTAAAGGACCAAAACCCGAAAAACCCAAAAATGTGTGGCGAGTATATGTTTTGGGTTTTTCAGTGTCATTAGATTTCAGAAAAGTTTGTTTTTTAAAACGTCATTACCCCTTTTTTGCATGCGCTTTAAAAATGTTTCCGGATTGGCCCTCTATATAATTCTGGTTTGAATGAACGCCATCCGACCTAACAAAAATAAAGGAAATGAAAAAATCTATGATTACTCATTAAGACTTTTTTTTCAAGTTTTTGGGGTCGGGCCCCTTCAAAAGGGAACAATAAGCGACCAAGTCTGCGTAAAAATTTGGGATTGTTTGCAGCCGTTTCCAGTTCTTAAAACAACTTTGATCCTTGGCGGGGGCGTAGTTGTTCTTCTTACGTCTACAAATTTTTTAAAAATGTTTATATTTCACTCGCGGCTTGCACAGTTGGAATTCTTTTTTAAACTTTTTCTGCAGAATTTTTGTATGTTAGTGTTTTTTAAGAATGGCCAAAAATTGTCATTGTGCGAAAATGTTAAGGGGGCACCTGCTGGCGAAAACATTTGGATAAGTCCCCATACTTTTGGGTGGTCGCCTATTGTTGGATGTTTTTGGACCTTTTAAATTTGGGGCCAAATTTGTTCCCTCCCTGTGTTTCATAACATTATTGGGTTGTTTGTTCTTCAAAATGATCAATTTGGTCACACTTACGGGAAAAGGGTTTCCATTGAATTAAATCTTGGGTTTTTCCCAAGTTAGTCACTTTTTGCGTGTTCGCGGACATGTGCAGTCTTGCAAGAACGCACACAGAAACATTTGTTGTTGAATTTTTTATGTTTAAAACCTTCTTTAAAACCACTTCCCAGGTAGCGGGGTGTAAGCCTTGCTACAATCGGTGTATTTTGCCCGTTTTTAATTAATCTTAAAAACTTCGCCCTCTGACCAACCAAGCCCCTCATTTAGCTTTTTCAGGGGGCAGCGCAAATGTGTAACAGTGGTCGCCCCCAAACCGGGGGGTTAAGTCTTCGAGAAAGAAAAAGTTGTTGTTTTTTTGAAACCCAGACTTCAGATTTTCTTCTTTTTTGTTACATAGTCATTAAAAACAGCTAACATTTCTTTAATGGGGGGTCTTTTTTGGGTTTTCCCGGAAAATTGAGAAATAATGAAAAACATTTCCCGTACGTTTGTTGGGTCAATGATTTTAAAACAATATCATTTAGTGTCTTGTAAACCTCTCCCCGATTCCTTAAAAAAATTTGTCTTTTCCTTTTTATATCTTAGCCTGCTGTCTTTTTTTTCTAAGCCAAAAAATTATTTAAATTAAAAAATAATACTTAATCAGAATCAATATCGACGGTCTTTTTTTCGCTTGGAACCCTAAAATAAAGTATAAACACCTTTTGGGGTTGTTAATGTAGCGTTTTTAAAAAAGAGTTAATTTCCGTTTACTTTTTTTAAGCATCCTTTTTTTTTCTCGGGGTTGGCTGTTGAGAAAAACTTGTCCCCGCCTTTCTTTGAAGATCAAACTTTGTCTTTGTAGTCATCAAAACGGTGTAAAAGTTAAATTTCATCCGTGATTTTGAGTCAACAAACCTTTATTTTTTGTCAGTTTAAAAGAGCTAAGTTTAGCTTTTAGTTGAACCCAAAAAGGGGGCTTTTGGGGGTTATTTTAATTTTTTGCCCGCCCCTTAACTAATGAACACAGGGGCCCAAAATTAAAAAGACAAAAACCCAAGGAAAGTGCGGGCGCACCCATACCTGCTGTAAAAAACCAACCTCGTTTGCTGATAGAGCACTTATATCGATGCCCCATTTTTAAATATGTAACAGCATTAAAGGCAGCAGAATACCTTCGTTTGGTTTTGCTGTATTTTGAAATTTGCTCATACTTTTCTGCATTTGTGTAATGTTGGTTAATCTGAAGGGGTTTTTTTGTTAAAGGGGGTTTTACTATCCTTTTTTGGCGGCGCGTAGGGACATTTGGAAAACCTGAACAGACATGCTTTTTTTAAAATAGAAAAAATTTTATTGTATTCTTTTTTTTTCTGTTATTTTCAATATTCACTGCGCATCATATTTTAAAAAAAATTACATTAAGCTTTTACGGCTTCTTTTCTTTTTTCAATTTGAATGTTTTTTTACGTCTCTCCCCCCCCCCCCTCCCCCCTTCCATGCAATGATTATCCCCTTTTTGACCTTTGGTCAATCCATAAACCTATTTTTGTTAAATAATCCAGCCAACATTGTGAAGTTTTAAATCTTTAGACATAGGTCTGTGTTGACTTCTACCCCCCCCCCCCCCAAACAATTTTCTTATTTCGTCAAAAAGATGATAAGGTCTAAGCCTGTAGCGTAGATTTGGGTTTGGACTACCATCAATTGTACTTGCCCCCTTCGCTATTTTAGGATTAAAAAAATTTTCACTTCCCCTTTTGAACGGTTTTTTTCATCTTCCACAGCAATAAAAACCTTTAAGCGATTTCTGCAACACTAAAAATAAAATTCCATATAGTGTCTGCCTGCTTCTGGGTTTTGTTGTATATGAATCACTTTTCGTAATTTTTTGTAATTTTTATGTATTGATGCCAACAGCCTTCAAAAAAAGGGGTTGCTCAACGTCAAAATCTAAGAGTTTCGAAATGCTGACTTGCTTCGGTGTTATGATCTGATAACACGTTTGTATTCATTAAAAATTTGTTCTATACAATCGTCTTTTAATGCTCCTTGAAAGTAGGTGCATGCGCTTTTAAAAACTCAAAATCTAAGGGAATAGAAAACGTTTCCCTACGCAAAATTTAAGCTGCATGCTTTTTTTTTGTCTTTAACATCTGCGGGTTTTTTCTGTTTTTGTCCTCTCATTTTTTAATTCCCTTGAAACGAAAAATCAGCCCCTTTTATTTTCGGTTTGCCCTAGACAGAATAGGTTTAAAAAATATGTCTGCATTGTGTAAAGAAAATACTTTTTGCCCCCCCAAATTTTTTAGAAATTTTCTTAACGATTGCCCGTCCCAAATTCGGGGAAACTGTCTGTTTTGGGGGTTTTTTCTGATGCGAGTTTATTTTGAAAGTAAGTTTGTCAGAGCCGGCACAAACACTTCATCCCTCCTAGGGGGAAATTTAACAGTAAAAAATTTGTCTGCATAATAGTAGATGGATTTTTGGAACAGTAATATTCCGTTTTTTTCCTTTCCCCCAAAGGGTTTTTTCGTCTTTTATGCGGGGCAAGAATCGAGCCATGTGCTTGCGACATTTTTTTGAAGCAAAAAAAAAATTAAATTTTTAAAAAATGGCAGGGAAATTTAAAATGAAGAAGATTTTTGATGTTTTTTACCTGGGGGACGAAAGAGTGAAAATGATCCCCTTTAAAAAGCACGCTCAACCTTCAATGCAGCGGAATTAAAGAAAGTACGGTCGAAACATTTTACAAAATTTTTGGCAAGAACCCCCCGAAATTTTAGACCCAAATGATTTTGAATTAAAAGATGGTTTTCTGTAAAAAACGACAAGGGCAACTTGTTTTTGGGTTACAAAAAACCCGACCCCAAAGTTTTTTGCCCTGGGTTCCCCAATTTGAAATAGCTCGTGTGAAAGACAAAAAAGCTTGGCATTTCAGACCAAAATTTTATAGGGATGCAGTTCTAAATTAAAACACACTACAAGAAAATCCCCCACGATAAACCAAATGCAAAACATGGAACTTAAAGAATTAAATCAATCAGAGGCAATTAATAAAAACAATAGAAGCAGAAACCCCTTTTTTCAGAAAAAAACAGCGTTAAAAAAAAATTAATGATTCCCCATTGCCATGCGAGAAATTTTTGCCCTTGATTTTATTTAAGAACCATAGAGGCGAATTAACAAAAAATTTAGCAAAACTAGGTGAACTAGATGAGCATATAAAAAAAGAAAAAAAAAAACCGTTGAGGTGAGACGCCCAAATTTGGGCCCGATTTAAAAAAAAGAATAAGACAAAACTAAAAAAACTTGAACAGAAAAGATCAGCAAGACTAGAAGGGAGACTACAAAACCCGGGCCAATTTCGAAATCAAGTGAAAGAAAAAGGAAACTATCCGGGGAAAAAATTTTTATGAAGACACAACGCTGCGAAAGAATCCAAACGCTGTTTTAAAAGCAAGGGTTTACATTTGCAAGCGTTATAAAGGGTTAGGATTTTCTAATAACTGGAATGGTATTACAGGCAGCGGGGCCAAAATTTAGTACCTCCACCCCATGCCTCCGCCTGATAAATCATGGGGAAAAAACAGCTTAAACACTTGCAAGTTATTAAAAAAAATTTGGGTAAAGCCGTGGACGCTTTACCCGGAATATTGGGGAGATTTTAGCTGGCTTTTGTCTATGCAAGCAAATATTTGGGTTTATGGCCGGCACTTATGGACATTAGTTCTTTAATAGTTGGGTTACTTTTAGTAAGAAAAAGACCCAAATAAACCTATCCAGTTAAACCAAAAACAAACGCTGTCTTTTCATATTTATGGTCATCGCGACGAGTCCCCGGCTTTGCTGAGTCTTTATGGCCTTTTGGGGTTTGGGCCGCGGGGTTGGAGACTTATTCTTGGGGGTCATTTGTTTTTTATGCTTGCAATTTAGGGCCCGAATTTTTTGTCGTTTTGTCCCAACCTTTTGTTTTTTCCCGCAACGAGAATTTCATTGTTGTAGTTTATTTGTTCCTTTTGGGCCTGAGGTCAGAAGGCGTTTTTAAACCCTCCACAGCAAAGTCTACTTTCGATCTTGCGTATTGTAAAATTTTTGGTACCTTTTAATCTTGAAGGCAAATCAAAAGTAGAATAATGGCGTCCTCAAATTTGCTAAGTATTTTTTTTTGCGCGCAAGCCCTAGAAGGTTTTTTGTTCGATCTTGTCGGCTTTTTGAACCTAAAACACCAAAAGTAAGTGCGAACAGGTCGTTTTTTCTTTTTTTCCTGTTTGTTAGGCCCTTTGAAGGGTTTAAAATTAAATGTTTCCCTGTGTTTTATGCTCTTTCTCTATGGACCCGGGTGAAAGTTGTGCCCGAAGGAAAGAGTGAAGGGGTTCCAGTCATACTTTCTTTCTGTCACGCCCAAAAAAAGGGGGGCCCAAGCCCTGTTAAATTTAGACTTTTTTCTAAAATCTGTTTAATGTTTAAATTGAAATTTTTAAGATTCTTTTCAAAAGCCTTATGTCTTTCGATTGCTAATGGATTTAAAAGGTTTGTCATTTGGTAATGGGCTTGCAGTTCAGTCAAAATAGTTAAGGTGTAATAGAAAGAAATCTTACACGACCAACCCAAAAGGGTTAGGGTGATTTAAGGATCACATCGACACCCAACCCCGTTGATCAAAAAAACAGCAAAGTTTAATGGTTCTGATAAAAAAGCATCGGATGACGAACCCTTTTTGCGCGATCTTTTTTAACAGGGGGGTTTAAAAATCTGCTTAATGGGGTACTTTCCTTTTTATGAAGGTGTCAGTCGGGGCAAGAAAGTCGAGGGGTTCGTTTTTTTATTTTTAAGTTGGTGGGCCCACAGAAATTTTCATCAGTAATTTGAAAGCACTTTTTTAATTTTTTTAAAAAATGTTTGTAACATAAAACTCAAGACCGTCCTTCGTTTTTAGAACATGTTTGAAAACGATTGCGGAAACCCAAAAAAGGTCGCACTCTGAAATATTTTACAAAGTGTATGGGTTTAATATAAGTGAATCAAAGAAGTAAAAGATTCAAAAAATTACACAACAGGGGGCAAAATTAGCCAGTTACAATACCTGATGGTTATTACGGGTTTTGTCACTAAAGAAGCAATGAGTAACTTTGACATTACCCAAAATTAAAATGCAAATCTAAAAACAATATTAAAATTTTAAACTGAAGAACAAATTTCTTTTTTTTAAAGCTAGCTAAAATGTTAGGCTTTGGAGCTAACATCAGGAGGCACTCAAAAATTTATTGTTTCACCCCAAAAAAATCTTTGAGGGGGAAAATCCGCCGATTTGCTTTCATTTTTACTCTATGTTATTTGGACGAGCTGAGCATGATGAAAATTTATGTGGAAAGGCCCCCAAATGTTTAAAGCTTTCCGTCAGGGGGAAACTGCTATTGCGATTATGAAATTATACAATTCCCTAATTTACAGTTTAAAAGATTAGTTTGTGGGAGGGTCGGATCATTTAATATAAAAATCAAAGACAAAGCGGGGGAAAGTTGTGAAATGTGATAACCTACACTTTGTTTTGGAAATAAAATAATACGTTACTAAAAAATAATGTCGCGGGGGCCAGAAGAACCGGGGTTACATTAGCGCCTGTGAGGTGTATAACTTTAGAATTAAAAGACCTTGCAGACGTTGCGGACTTTGAACAGAACGGCGAAATAGGCACTTTGTATGGTTTTGAGTACACTAAAGATGGTGATTATAAACGCAAAGAGGTTGAGGGACAACAAAAGGTTTCCTAAACTAGAGCAACTACGCAATCTAGAGGCAAATAATGTTGGCCAGTATGAATATAAAATAGTTCGAAAACCTGACCTCAAATGGCACTTAGAACCATATTTAGAATGGGGAAATAAAATTTGAATTCATAAGCCCATTTACATATTTTAGCCGTCAAAAAAGTTTTAGAAAAGCATTCAACTCTGGCCCTTTACATGTAAGTCTTATGCCAGACGACAATAGTCGGAAAGAAATTGAAATAACGCCGTATGGGAAAAAACAGTACATCCTCCACAGAAAAGAAACAGTTGTAAAAAAAGCTTCTACAAAATTACAGTTCTTTCCAAGCAGAAAATTAGGAGACACGTTCACAATGATATTTGAAATTTCTGTCTTTAAAGATGTGGAGAGGGATGGGTTGTGGGCGTTAGTGACGTCCTTATAAAAGGAATTAATATTAGCTGGCAAAACTTAGACTTTTAACGCCTTAACGTTGTTTGTCGTTCTTACAATGGCGGGGTATTAAATCTAACAACAAGCAACAAAATAAATTTTGATTAAAAATAGAAACAATCTTACAAAAAGAATTGGAAAATCTTACCTTTAGCCTCGTAGGTTTTATTTTACTGAACAATTTTTTGAGGGAGATTAAAAAAAATAACGGGATTAGATTAAACTTGTTATAAAACTATGGGCGTTAAATTTTATGACAAAAACCCCCTTTTGCTCATTGTTTGTGGGAGTGGTTGGGAAAAACAATATTTACCCTCAACCCTTTTTCAAACATTTTATCGTTTAATTTTAATCTATTGGGGTTTTGTCCAAACTTAAGGGAACAAAGCATTCATAATAGAATTTATAGGAAGATAATGACAAAATTTTTGACCCTACAAAAAACTGAGTGAGTGTTTGAACATTTTTATAACTTTTTTGAAGGAACGCAGCATATTTATTTAATGTGTTCGGGAAAAGACATGTTAAAAAGAGAAAACTTTTTATCAAAACTTGCTTTCAGTGGAAGACATGCGGGATAAATGTGTGGATTTTATGCAAAAAATTTAAATCGTTTAAAAATTTGAGAACAGTTAAAGACTGTAGTGTATTTTCACATGAAAACCCGGCCATTTTAAATGTTTGCTGAAAATGATGTTATTGAAAAGACCAGGAAAAAAAACAATTTAAAAAAAAATAAATCTAAATTTTTGAAAAATTTTTAAAGAAAACGGAAACCCTACACGTATTTTGTTTTTTAGATAATCGTTTTTTTTGGGTTATTGAAGTCTTACTTGTCAGAGAACAGGGAAATGCCGCTTCTGGGTCACTTTCGCCCGAAAACTTGGTGGAGGAGCAAGTGGAGTAGAACAGACATTTCCCTGTTCTCTCCGCTATTTTTCATATTACCCCCCCCGCCATTCCCCCCATCCCCCCCATCCCCCCACCCCACCCCATCCCCACCCCACCCCACCCCCGCCCCGACATCCGCTCCTCTGGAAGAGAAGAAAAGGTTGTTGTGGAGAAATATGGAGTGCAACGGAAAAAGAGACAGAGGGAGCGAGAGAGGGATGGAGGGGGAGAGAGATGGAGAGAAAGGAGGGGGCGAGAGAGGGATGGAGGGGGAGAGAGATGGAGAGAAAGGAGGGAGCGAGAGAGGGATGGAGGGGGAGAGAGATGGAGAGAAAGGAGGGGGCAAGAGGGCATGTGGCTAATGGAAATGGGGGGGACGGAGGGGGGGGGGGGGGGCGGAAGACATTTGATC
>CM031611.1:75554374-75556874 GCA_018398815.1 Conus ventricosus
GTCGTGTGTGTGTGTGTGTGTGTGTGTGTGTGTGTGTGTGTGTGTGTGTGTGTGTGTGTGTGTGTGTTGTGTTGTGTGTGTGTGTGTGTGTGTGTGTGTGTGTGTGTGATTTTAAATATGTTTTCTAATGACCGTTTTCCGAGTTCATTCCTCTACTTGAAAAACACGTCTAAACTCTCTCTCTCTCTCTCTCTCTCTCTCTCTCTCTCTCTCTCTCTCTCTCTCTCTCTCTCTCTCTCTCTAAGAAGAGGCTGTGACCTGTACTGAAAGCAAAATCTCTCTAAATCTCTCTACCAATAAATGGCACAGGGATATGCTTGCTAGATTTAGAAGTAGGACACTTGGACTAAATGCAAACAAAAGACGGTTTAATCCCGAAGGCATTGTAGACGATTTGTGTGTAATATGTACAGATGGTATGAGAGAAAATGAAGATCACTTTATATTCTATTCTGCAGCTTATAACGATATCAGAGAGAAGTCTCAAGTTTTCAATATCACTTCGACAGAAAATCATAACCTATATATAGTTTGTTGACCTCTGACGATAAAGTGATGACTCTACGGGTAATATGTTGCAGAGGCGTCTAATGTTAGGAAAATGAAATGCTCGGAAGAACTTCTAATGTTTGAGTCGTTTGTGTTCACGCATTCCGCAAGGTTGATGACCTTATTAAGAAAAGGTTTTGTTTTCTGCACTAGTATAGCTAAGTAGAAAGAAACTCGTGGAGAGCGTGGCAGCAGAGAGTCCTCAGAAGAGAAGCCCCCTTCAAGCAAGTGTTTCGGCCCTTATCTCCTGACACTCTAGGGGGGTTGGGCCACACCCGGTTCATGACTCCGGATGTCCCTCTGCTGCCCCTTTTTTTCCCCCATCTTGGACGAGCCATGGCTGGGATTCGAACCCATGACCCTCTGGACATGCTCATTTTCTACTTAATGACTCGCGCTTTAACCACTGAGCCACAGGGACACCTGATATTTGTAGGGAAATTAAGCCTTATGAAGTTCACTTTTGTTCCTCCTTGACCAGATCCAGCTTGAGCACCTCTCTGCCGCTTCTGCCATTGCTTTCAGGGCTCTGGTTTTTTCCTTCCCTGCAACTGAGAGCTGTTTCATGAGGCTGTATGCAGACGTTCCTACAAATCCCCTAGCTCCAATTTCTGCAGTGAGGACTTTGACCTGATAGCCTTCTCTCCTCAGGCTGTTTGCCAGATCAGCATACTTTTCAGTCTTGTAGATTTGAGCTGCCTCCATTCTGTTCTCATATGGCACCGTGAGCTCGATCATGATCAGCTGCTTGGTTGACTTAGAGTGGACTACTATGTCTGGTCTCATGCCACTCTTGCTGATGATCTCTGGGTGACTCTTCCATTCTGGAGGTCTGCAGTGCACTCCCAGTCATCTGCCCCATCCAGCAGACTCTGCCTGCATGTTTCGAGTGGCACTGTTGTTCTTGGCCATGATTTGCTGCCTCCTGCCGTGAAGAATGTTGCGGGTGCTTTTGGAGTCCTGATTCTCCCTTTTGTGGTGTTGGTACTAGCCCAGACTACTTGTACAATTTCTTTGAGCACTTGGTTGTGCCTCCATGTGTACCTTCCTTGAGCCAGGGCTACTTTACATGAGCTTAGAACATGCTCCACTGTTTGTTTTTTATGGCAGAGGGGGCATGCAGGATCGTCTGTTTTCCCCCACTTCACCAGGTTTGCATTTGAGGGCAGAAGGTCATATGCAGATCTGAGAATGAAGCTGATCCTGAGAGGGGCCATGTGCCAAATGTCATTCCAAATTAGACTTCTTTGGAGTGCATTCTCCCACGTTGTCCTTTGCCCTTGCTGGCTCTGCTGGACTGCTTTTTGGAGTCTTTTTTGGTCTTCTTCTTTTCTCATCTCCTGAATCATCATGTCTCTTTGGCTTTTCCTTTGGCCTTTGACCACCATTCAGTTTTGGTCACCCCCAGTCCTTGTCTGTTGGTCTGTGTGTGTCCTGTTATTTCTCTGATCTTGAGACTTTCTTTTGCAGAATCCATCGCCTCTTGAACTTTCCATTTTCTGCCTGTCTTCAGCTGGGGCTTGATTGCTTCTACCACCTTGTCTCCTGAGTCCTCCAGCATGCTTTGAAGTCTGATCTTCCCTGCTTTGTATTCCTCCAGGATGGATTTCAGTGGTAGTTTGAGCTTTGCTTGGCGACAGTACAGCGCGATGTCAGTCAGACAGGGTGGGACACCAAGCCATTTCCTTGTGAACTTGTTGATTTGGCTTCCATTGCTTCCACTGTGCTGGTGCAGATGTCGTATATCATCAGAGGCCATAGGAGCTTTGGTATCAGCATGAACTGCAGACACCAGACCTTGTATTTGCCAGGGAGCCCACACTGGTCAATGGTCTCCAAGCCTTCTTCCGCCATCTGCTTGGTTTCTTTTGCTCTTTGTGTGTCTTTCAGCGTATCATCATACCATCTTCCAAGGCTCTTGACTGGTTCTTCTGTGACTGTTGGAATGGCC
>CM031611.1:75561874-75566874 GCA_018398815.1 Conus ventricosus
TCGGATATATGAATGATTTCCATCGGATATTTCGGAATAGACTAATCGATTGCAGATGGCAAGAATGGTCATGTCATATTCAAGAAAGCGACCGTTTTGCTTTTTACAGACAGTTCAGAAGTGTGCATTGTGTTCCATCATATCTATCAATTAAAATGGACAATCATTTAAGGTATATTATGACAAAGTTCAGATTAGGTATTTCTGAACTTTTTGTCCATTATTATCGTTACAGGAAGCATAGCAAATGTGATCTTCTCTGTCCGTTGTGTAAAAATGCCGAAGAAAATGAGGTCCACTTTGTGTTCTGCTGTCCTATTTTGAATGATCTGAGGAATCAATTAATTGATCAAAAATATTCTAAGCATCCTTCTTTATTTCGACTTTCATTACTCATGGCATCCACAAACGAAGCCACCATAAAACGTTTTGCTGTTTTCTTGTACAAGGCGTTTAGGATTAGAAGTATAGTATGCAGTTAAGAATTAATTGTTGTGTACTGTTTAATATTCAGTTAGTCGATTACCTGTTGCACTTTGATGAATATTTGATTGATTTGTTCCTGTTTCTTTTTCGAAAAGATGTGTTCACATTACCCCCTTCATTATGGGCTAGGGCCTATATGAATAAAACATCCGTATCCGTATCTCTCTCTCTCTCTCTCTCTCTCTCTCTCTCTCTCTCTCTCTCTCTCTCCTCCCCCCCCCCCCCCCCCCCCCCCCCCCCTCTCTCTCTCTCTCTTCAGCAGCAACGGTGCCCATTCAGTCCACTTTCTCTCTTCAGCTGATGACCGATTTCAATGTAGAGTGGGTGTCAACCAGGGGCCACAACCAATCTAGGAGGTAATACAAGGGGCGATAATCACGTGCCATCAGGCAGCAGGAAACATCAGAGAGAAGAGGGGAGAACGGGGAGTGGAATGATTGGGTCTGTGATTGAGGTTGGGAGGAGTGTCGGGGGGTAGAAGGAATGAGCCCAATGGATCGGTTTTAAAAAGTTAGAAGTTAAGGTTAAGTTTAAAACCGAAATCGCCTTAATGGCGGGATAAAAAAAAAAACGGCCATACACACAAAACTCCACTCCCTTTGCTGGGCAGATGAGATTAATCCTTGCCTGTCTACACAGGGAATGTCCGCGGGAGTATCATCCTGCGTTCGCGAGGGGGAAAAAAAGAAAAAAGAGAGAGAAAACCGAAATCAGGTCCTATAAAGCAAACTCTTCTAAAGGAACGGGGTTGTGCTGTGTTCTATTGTATCATATTGCGTTAAAGTGTTATGATAGTATCGTAATCAGTGTCATCTTAGACTGCGTGGTTTCATATTTGTATGTTATCGTCTCGCACTAAGCTGCACCGTTGAGCATTGCATCCTCTAGAACATCTTCGTCACAAAGCACTTCTTGATATGTCATAATATAGGGCCATCTTAAAGGGAGAGCACACAATCATCTGATAGAAAAAGGCAACAATGTTTGCACTTTTCTTTACTGTCAGCTGACCTATTGACGATGACGTTCTCCACAAAGGTGTAAAACCCTCTCCTGATTGCTGTTGGAGCTTTTACATGCGCTAGATGCATACTACACCTAATCTACTCTGAAGGGCAAAAATCTCTTTTACATGCGCTAGATGCATACTACACCTAATCTAATCAAAAGGGCAAAAATCTCTTTTACATGCGCTAGATGCATACTACACCTAATCTAATCTGAAGGCACATTTATTTGTATAGCCTGCTCCTATATATGCGCGAGTCGTCAGTCAGGTATTGAAAACACGATACTTCAGTGGGTTAATAGAAGGGATGTAACTGTGAAGAAGATGTTTTGCTGAACACCGAGCCAGTGAAGAAAAGGCAATGATAGTAATGTTCTACGATACCATCAGCTGCACTCTGTTCTACGTCCAGCAGCATTTATATGGAGTAATTGGTATGTAATGGGTGTAAAAGTCGGCGTGTGTGTGTGAGTGTGTGTGTGTGTGTGTGTGTGTGTGTGTGTGTGTGTGTGTGTGTGTGTGTGTGTCCCCCAAGTCATTTGTTCTGCACTTTTATTTTTTTCACTTACATGTATTCATTTATTTATTTATTTTTTTTTTTTTTTTTTTTATTTATTTATTTATTATTTACTCATTCATTCATTTATTCATACCTTTATTCTTTTCATTTCTTAACAACACAGAGACCGCTATCAAAGAACTGACTAGGGGTGAAAGTTGTCTCACAACGTACTGCGCTGCATACCACATAGTTTAAAGCGGGGCCTTGGGGTTCACTGAAAAACAACTTTCAGACTATGGCCATGCTCTTTGCAGTGACTTTCTCTGCAGGTGCCTGCACTTGGAGAGGCTGCGTGGTAAGGAGGTAGTGCCAGGCTGCCAATAAGCGGCCATTATGTAGATGCAGTTCTCCCACACCCATACATCACTACCCGGCACAACAATGGGCTGGACGTACATGGAACCCTGTTTAGCAGTCAGCCGCCCTGGTTCCTGTAATTGGAGAGAGGAGAGAGAGAGAGAGAGAGAGAGAGAGAGAGAGAGAGAGAGAGAGAGAGAGAGAGAGAGAGAGAGACAGACAGACAGACAGACAGACAGACAGACAGACAGAAAGCCAGTCAGACAAACAGACAGACAGTCAGACAGACAGACAGACAGACAGACAGACAGCCAGCCAGCCAGCTAGCCAGCCAAGCAGCCAGTCAGACAGACAGACGGATGGTTAGGAAACTGACTGACAAGGAGACGGACAGACAGACAGTCAGACAGACAGACAGACAGAGACTGAGAGATAGAGAGAGAGAGACAGACAAACAGACAGAGAGACAGACAGACAGACAGACAGACAGACAGACAGACAGTCAGATAGACGGTCAGAAAATGCTGTGTAACCATGGAGACTTTTTTCATGGTTCACCATGGTCTCAATAGCATATGCTAATGGAGGAGATAAAACGGTCGATTTCATTTCACGACAATGCAGACATAGGACATTCATTCTTCACTTTTCTAAAACTTTCGCTTTCTTTCAAGATACCACAAAGATCTCTCTTCTCTCTCTCTCTCTCTTTCATCTCTCTCTCTCTCTCTCTCTCTCTCTCTCTCTCTCTCTCTCTCTCTCTCTCTCTCCCTTTTTTAAAATGTTCTAATATCATCTGGCGATGAAAAGACATTAAATAAACCACTGAACTGAACTGATCTCTCTCTCTCTCTCTCTCTCTCTCTCTCTCTCTCTCTCTCTCTCTCTCTCTCTCTCTCTCTCTCTCTCTCTCTCGCTCGCTCTCTCTCTCTCTCTCTCTCTCTCTCTCCTTCTCTCTCTCTCTCTCTCTCTCTCTCTCTTCTACGTATACATATTGTCAGGCAGTAATAGTGACAGTACTACTCTTTTTCTTTTTTCTTTTTTTTGTTTGCTGGCTTTGTCTGCAAGCCGTTCCTACATCGTTGTTGTTGGAAGCACTCTCTGTCCGCTATAGCATTCCCCAACTAATTCGTTCAACACATATTATACCACCTGTTAGAAGCTGCTGTCAACACCGATGTGACTGACTGTGCTTGATCTACCAACCAATGGAGCAGATATTCTTCACTTCACGCCCATCTTGTGCCGATTACGAGAAGATCCGTGACTGTTCGTTCTTCCTTTCATTGTCCTGAATGTTGTTTTTATCTTGCCTGAAGAAGACCCAAAAGGTCGAATCGCGTCATGTTTCGTCTTGTAATTTGTTTCTCTGTTGTTTCTCACCATTATTTCTTCTAAAAAAACAAATGTTTCAATTTTCGCCTGCAGGCACCTCACTTTGAAACTAGTGTCTTCCAAGTTCTGGAGTGATGGGTGGCAGTTTGGTAGATGTGTTGGAAGGGGTCCTTCGTTTCTTTGAGCTATGGTAATTGGCACACAAGCTGTAGATTGTCTTCTGTCCGTTCCCACCACCATGATTGTCCACGTCCTTGGCGAGCGCTCTTTGTTTCCTTGACCGCATGAAGCGGGGATTTTGGGATTTTCCAGTTCTCTGAAATATATCTTAAATAATAATAATGAATACTTATGTAGCGCCTATTCTCGGCTTGAGGCCAAGCTCTAAGCGCTTTACAATCCACACTCGTTTACACAACGGGCTGCCTACCTGGGTAGTGCCGACTGAAGAGCTGCCAGCTGGCGCTTCATTCAGTCGTTTCCCGTGTCATCCAGTCAGTATCGTTCAATATCAATCACTCATTTTCCTTACTTCCTTCATTCTTTTCCATTTCTCACGCAGGGTGCATGCTATGTGTAACGTGTCATCCATACCAACGGCCAAACTGGCCTACTCTTCCGAAAGTTGATGATGGGATTTTACGTG
The DNA here is from genome assembly GCA_018398815.1 of Conus ventricosus. Taxonomy (NCBI): domain Eukaryota; kingdom Metazoa; phylum Mollusca; class Gastropoda; order Neogastropoda; family Conidae; genus Conus; species Conus ventricosus. The sequence goes on from CM031611.1 coordinate 75,566,210, forward strand.
TGTGCAAGATGTTATGCGTGCGTTCACACACGGAACCTCGGTTTATAGTCTCATTCGAAGGACTGTGTGGGAAATGGAGTCAGAACCAATGTTAACTCCGAGGGAAAAATCCCCCTGAACCGAAACGCCCCGGCGGAGGTTCGAACCCGCAACCCCAGGATCACCAAGATTACGAGTCCCGCGCTCTACCAACTGAGCTATTCCGGCTCTTCACCTGTCCTAGATCGGCGTCTTGCCTGTATCAACGAAAGTCAAGCAGGTATGAGATAGTTTCAACTGGTTTTCCCTTTGTGATTTCTAGGATCGGTTTCATTGCTTTCCATTTTGACTTCTTTCTGATTGAAGAAGATTGCTCTTGGACGGTGTTGTAAGCCAATAATCCATGACATTGAGTAGAACTACGTGATGCTATCAGTCGTGTGGGCGTTGTTCGATGCCTTTAGCTGCCATTGCTTTCATAACAGACAGGTCCTTTTTCGCATTTAAGAACAGTGAGTGTATAAAAGGGTTGCTTCTTAAAGCCCATGATGAACTTCAGGTCATTCCAACCTGCTGTCAAATGAAGTTCTAGGACGGGTTTTATTTCATTAAAAAAATTAAGAAGGTCAGATGTCATCCAGCCTCCTCAATCGAACCTTTATCGTTTTCAATTCAACACCAAACGG
>CM031611.1:75574374-75585387 GCA_018398815.1 Conus ventricosus
TGGAGCGCGACCATTTTGGCCGCATTGTTATCAATAGCATGTTCTATAACGAAGGGCCGGTTATTGGGTTGTTATTGTTTTCATACATTTTTTGACGAAATAAAATTGAGCGCGTTCAATTACTGGATGCAAATTCTGTTGGGCCGCCGCACTACATTCCTTAAAAATTAGCAACTGATATCTTGACATTGCTGGTGACCCGTCTGTCACCTTGCTTATAAAGGTGAGTACTCCATTAAAGAGGCTATCTTAACCCCCCTATTGAAAAAACGAAGCACATCCAGAAAAGCGTGGTTTAGTCATCGAATGCAGTTTTATTCAGAACAGTTAATACTTTGCTGTGTTTTGCTCATCAACTGGGCCCCGGGTGTGGAGTGTCGTATGCTGATCATTTAATATCACCACGGATCTTTGGTTGAGAGTCAGTTAAGGTTTCATTTCTATTACACGTTCAGACGTATTTTTTTGACTGAATATTGCAAGCGCCATGCAATGGACAAACCGTTTAATCCAGCTCGCAACATTTTAGACATGAAGGCTTTTAAACGGATCATGTATCGGATTCAATCAATAACATCAAGACTGGCTTTAGACAATAGTTTGGATCATAAATCATGGCCTAGGAGTCATTTATTTTCAGGGCAGCACAGGAAAGTATAACTATGACCGGCGGTTCTCCTTTCAAAATTAGTGCAGACCTGGATCATAGAGCAAGAGCATAAAACAGCTTGGACAACATTTATCTTAGACACTTATAAGGGCCTCAACTAGGGCGGGAATGAAAGAATAAAACGTCTCTATTCGTACTTTCGTTTGGTGTTTGCTAGGGGGCGCAAGCCAGGCAAGATCGAGCTGTAACTGGATCCTTTACTGGCTTTGACCGCACAAAAACAATACTTAGCAAATTTAGAGGACGCCATTATTAATTCTACAGTTGATTTTCCTTCAAGTATTCAAAGGTACCCAAAATGTTTTACAATACGCAGATCGAAAGTAGAACTTTGTGTTGGCACTGGTTTTATACATGACTGCTTTGACTCAGACTCCAGGTATGAATAATAATAAATATAATAATGGAAATTCTTTATAGCGGGCAATGAACAGAAGGTTGAGGAAAAAACGAATAAAATTCTGAGCCAGTAATATTACAATACAATAAAAGAACGCCAAGATTAACGTCATCTAATTCCCGAAGTCCAAACCCCAACAGTCATTTGAAGACTCAGCAAAGCTCGCGGAACTCTGTTCGCGATGACCTTGAATATGAAAAGAACAGCGCTTGTTCTTGGATTAACTGGGCATAGGGATTACTTGGTCTTTATATTACTAAATAGTAACCCAACTATTACAGAACTAATGTCCATAAGTTGATCGGCCATAAAGCAACTACTTTGCTTGCAGTAGACAAAAGCCAGCTGACAATATCTCCCCAATATTCCTGGTTTAAAGAGTCTATAGCTTTACCGGCTAATTTTTTAATAAACTCGCAAGAAGCTCAAAGCTGTTTTTTTAAACCATGATTTATCAGGCAGAGGCGATGGTGGTGGAGGCACTGAACTTTGACTCTCCGCGCATGTAAATAGCCAACACCAGTGTACTTATTGCAAATCCTAAGGCCGTTATAACGCTTGCTAATGTGACTCCTTGCTCTCTAATACATGTTCGTATTTCGTTTGCTAGTGTCGTGTCTTCATATAAAAGTTTTTCGATAGTTTCTCTTATTCTATTCACTTGAGTACGTAATTGGTTCGGTAGTAGTCAGAGCTTTAGTCTTGCTGATCTTACTTGTTCAAGATTTTTTAGTCTTTGTCTTATTTTGCTTATCTCACGCCCTAATTTGGCGTCATCAGGCCTCAACGAGTTTTTTCTTTTTCTCTTTTTATATGCTCATCTAGTTCACTAGTTTTGCTAAAATTGTGGTTATTCGCCTCTGATGGCTTCTCAAAGCTGATCATACGGGCCGCTATTTTCTCGCATGGGTTGCGGGGAGTCGTGTTTAGTCTTTAAAGCTGTTTCTTCTGAAAAACTGGTTTCTGCTTCTATTGCATTTATTATTTTCATTTTTTTTTGCTGATTGATTTAATTCTTCAAGTTCCAAGTTTTGTATTTGGTTAGCTGTTGGTGTTTTGTGTGTGTTTTGAAGGTTTTAGAAACTGCCTCCTATTCTATTTTGGTCTAGCAATGCCAAGGCGATTTTGATCTTTCACACTGAGTCTTTGATATTGTATCTTGGCCTAAAAACTTTGATGGGTCTGGTTTAGTTGTAAGCCGAAAACAGATTCTCCTTGATCGCCCTTTACAAACAATGACCATCTTCTAATTCAAATCATTTGGGTCTATAAATTCGGGAGAGGTTCTTGACCTAAACTTTAGTTAAAATGCTCCGAACCGTGACTTTCTGTTAATTCACGAGCATTGTGAGCGCTGAGCGATGCGTGCTCAAAGGTATCATTTCACTCATATCGTCTCCAGGGTACAAACACACATAATCTTCTTCTTCTTCAATTCTGCCATGTTTTATAAATTAACTTTTTATTTTGTTTTATAAAAAAATGTCAGCACATGGCTCGATTCTTAACCCGTATAGAAGACTGAAAGAACCCTATGGCGTGAAGGGGAAATAAGCGGATATTACTGTATCCAAAGAATCCATCTACTATTGATGCGGATCAATTTTTTACTGTCAAATTTTCCAGACCAGGGGCGGATGAAGTTGATTGTGCCAGGCTCAGCACGTCTTACTTTCAAAATGAACTCGCTTCAACAACAGACCCAAACAGGACAGTTGTACAGAATCTGGGGCGGGCAAATCGTTAAGAATATTTCATATAAAACTTGTGGGCAAGAAATATTTTCTTTTCACAATGCCAGACATTTTTTAACACTATTCTGATCTAGGCTAACTGGATGAAAGGGCCCGATCTTGCGTTTCATGGAATCGAAAATGAAGAAGCACTAAAACATATGGAATAGGCGCCGAGATATTTAAGACGGCAAAAGTATGTAGCCGTTAAATTTGCGATGGAAATCCGCTTTTCATTCCTTAGTTTGTGAGTTGTTTTAAAAGCGCATGCACCATACTTTCAAGGAGCATAAAAGACAGATTGTCATATGAATCTAATTTTAACGAATCAAACGTGTTATCAAATTCATCAGACACCGATTAGCAAATGTACAGCATTTCTGACATATCGTTTAGTGTTTGACGTTGTAGCAAACACTGTTTAGCAAAGCTGATTAAGGATCAATATCTGTCTAGATTAAGCCAATATATATTACGAAAGAGTGATTTTCATCAATACTACTTATTCCAATTGCAGGGCAGAAACTATTATTGGAATTTTAGTTGTTACGCACCACAGCAATATCGCTTAAAGGTAATTTTATTGCTGTGTGAAGATGAAGAACCGTTCTAAAGAGCAGTGACAATGTTTTTTTATCCTAAAATAAACGAAAGTTGCATGACAATTGACGGCAGTCCTAACCAAATCTACGCTAGCGGGCTTAGACTTATCATCATTTTGTCGAATTAAGAAAATTGTTTGGGGTTGGTGGAGGGGTAGAAAATCCAACTGCAGATAGTGTCTAAGATTTAAACTCTTCACCAATGTTAGCTGATGATTATTTAAACAACAAAATACGGTTATGGATTGACTTAAGGTCAACAGAGGATAATGTGTTGTATCGGAAGCGGGAGAAAAAGTTGAGAGACGTAATAAAAATTCAAATTGCTAAGGAAAGAAGAAGCCGATAAAACCGCTTCTTAATTGATACATTTGTTTTTAATTATATGATGCGCCAAAGGCTTGTATATTGAAAATAACAGATTAGAATATGTATTATTACTAAATTATTTTTATTTTATAAATAGCATGTCGGTTTCAGGTTTATCCAATGTGCCTACAGGCGCCGCCAAAAGAAGAGATAGTTGAATCCCTAACATAAAACCTTCAGATTAACCTACATTACCAAATGCAACAAAAACTAGTGCAAGGACCTTTCAATATTACAGCAAAGCCAAACGAAGGTATTCTGCCTGCCTGTATGCTGTTACTTATGTTAATTCTGGTGCAACATCGACTATAAGCGCTCGTATCAGCAAGGAACGGTGTGTTGGGTCTCTTAGCACGGGCATAGGCTCACCCGCGCTGCTTTTCCTCTAGGAGGTTTGTCTTTAGCTCTCGGCTGTGTCATTAGTGTAAGTGCGGCTTGGCAAAAAATTTAAAAACTAAACTCAAAAGCACACAGCTATGGATCAACTATTAACGGTAAACTTAGTTCGTTTAAACTGACAATAAATAAAGACCGCTTGTTGACTCAAACATTCACGGATGAAGAATTTAATCGTTTTAGCCGATTTTGATGACTACAAAAGACAAAAGTTTGATCTTCAAAGAAAAGGAAGAGGACAAGTTTTTCTCAACAGCCTGACCGAGAGATAAAAAGGAAATGCTTAAAAAAATGTAAACGTGACATTAAACTCTGTTCTAAACAGCTCAAATATTAACAACGCCATAGGGCTTTTTATTCTTTAGTTTATGAGTCCAGCGCATAAAGACCGTTGATATTGGTTCTGATTAAGTATTTTTTTTTTAATTTAAATAAATATTTTGGCTTAGAAAAGAAAGACGCATGGCTAAGATGATATGAAGGACAAGGACGAATTTTGTGAATGTAATGCTTCGAGAGTGGCGTTTATCAGAGCACTGAAAGATATTGATTTAGAAGTCATTGACCCAACAAACGTACAGGCAAGTGTTGTTCATGCTATTTCTCAAGTTCCTGGCTAACTAACAATTAGACCCGCCAGTTAAAGTAATGTTAGCTGTTTTAATCGACTATGTAACAATAAATGAAGAAAACTAGAGTCTGGGTCTACTAAACAACAGACTATTCTTTCTTTAAGGACCTTAACACCCGGGTTGGGCAGGACGAACTGCTTTCACAGTTTGACCGCTGCCGCTGAAGAAGCTATAATGAGAGGCTCTGGTTGGTAGAGGGCGAAAGGTCTTAGAGATTAGATTTAAAACAGGCTCAGTATGCAACGATTGTAGGCATGGCTTACATTCCGTGCCCCGAGAGTTGGTTTTAAAAGAGAGCAAGTTTAAAAATTAAAAATTAGACAAAAAATGGTTCATGTCGGTGCGTTCTGGCAGGCTGCATCATGTCCGCGACCACGCAGAGAGAGAGTGGGACTAACTATCGGCTCAATACACCAAGATCTTATTTCATGGAATACCTTTCATGTTTGTGGTAGACCAAAGTGACAGTTTGAAGAGCAAAACAAACCAATAACTGTCAATATCTACTCATGGGATGAGGAAACAAATCTACAGCCGATTAAAGTTTCTGGTGTCCAAGAACAGTTCCAACAATTGGCGAGCCAGACAAAATTCCATGTTGACTACTACTATGTTTTCACCAGACGGGGCTGCCACATTACCATTGGTACGATACAATGAGTAACTAATGCAGCTACTTCAAATAAGATTGGCACAAACAAGAATTTATGCAGAAAATGTTTAACAAGAATGGCCATCTGCTTCAAGCCGGCAAGGAACCTAAGAAACATTGTATCGGCCCAGGTTGAACTGTAATAACAGAAAAACTAATTACGCCCCCCCCACCTGGATCTAAAGTTAGTTTTAAGATACTCGGAAACGGATGCAAACATTCTCCATACGTTGTTTACGCAGACTCGAGTCGTCCACTTATTGTTCCTTATGAAGGGCCAGGCTTCAACAAAAACTTCGAAAAACAGTCTTAATGAGTAATCATCAGATTTGTTCTTTGCTTTTGTTATTGTTAGGTCGGGATGGCGTATTCAACGCTCAGAAAAAGAATGATACAGAGGCCAAATGGCGGCTAGAAGATGTTTACAGGCATGCAGCAAGTGCGTAATGATTGTTCTAATAATTGTATGTATCTGAAATCATGATGGACGCCTGAAGCCAACAACAGATGACTCAGCCACTCATGTTGGATTTGTGGTTTAGTGCTAAGCCCATGAGTGTAAACCCCACAGTAGAGACCATAGCATCACATTTGCGGGAAAGTTCAGAGGAGCTGCGCCAACAAATGCAATCTTCAATGTAAGTTTGAACAAAGACATGGAAGCTGCCTGTATTCTTTCATAACTTGCGAGGTTACGACTCTCACCTTATAATGAAAGCAGGAGCGATGCCTTTAGGAATGTCATGCATCGCACAGTCATCGAAAAGTACATGTGTTTCTCTTTAAATAAAATGTCTTTTTTGACTCTATGCAGCAACCTGATGGGTTCATTAGACTCACTGGCTATGTCCTTAAAGTCCTGCCCAATAACGGAAGAATATTTTGACCATCTATAGCTTAGAAAGGGCGTTTTTACCCTTTGAGTACATGAATCAGTTGGGAAAGGTTTGTTGAAGATAATTCCACTATAGGCGCGTTCTTTTCTTGTTTAGAGGAAAGTACATTAGCGACTCCGATTACCAGCATGCTCAAGATGCTTGGCCAAAAGTTAGATTGTAAAACGATGGGAGACTATCATGACTCCTATTTAATGGCAGATGGATGTTGTTGGCGGAGGCTTTGAAAATTATAGGAAAGACCTGCATGATAACATTACAGTTTGGATCTGCGCATTATAATTTCTGCGCCCGGGATGAGTTGGGATGCTTTCTTAAGTTACTGGAAGTACAGATTGATTTTTTGTAGATTTACCAATGATTCAAGATGATTGAAAAGGGTTGCGTGTGGGGAATTAGTAGGCGGTCGATCATTACTGTAAAGCAAACAACAATTACTTGGACGACTATGATCCCAGTATAAAAGTTTTCTATCTATTCATGTATTTAGATGCAAACAATCTGTATGGATGGGCAATGGCGCAAATCACTTCCGTTACGCAACTTCAAGATTGTACACAGTACGAATATATTCAAAAGGCATTAAAGTGGTTGAACAGTTTAACGCCCCTCTGTCAGCAGCGTGGCTTCATTCTAGAAGTTGACTTAGAATATCCTCAGGAACTCCTTGACCTGATAATGACTATCCTGTTGCAGCAGAAAGTCTAAAGATGGATCCAAGAGAGCCACCTAAACTTGATGCCTGATCTTCGAGGCAAAAATATTATGTCTGTCTTTCTGACTTCTACAATTTTATTTAAGACATGGTTTTTTAAAGTAACAGCTGTCCTATGTATAATTGCTTTCGATCAAGACAGTCATGAAACCAAACATCATGAAGAACATGATTCAGAACTAATCACAGAAGCTTCAGGGAAAAGACTTTTTCAAGCGATGAACAACAGCTGTTTTGGAATGGGGACTATGAGAATCCGCACAAAGCGTAAAGAATGTTAGATGGTCACCAGAGAGGAACGAAAGCAATTAAGCTAACTTCAAAACCTAATTATCAGGACTTCAGAAGATTCATGATCAGCTTTTTGATTAATGTTGAAAAAAAAGAAAGTCAAATTGGACAAACCTGTAATTTATGGGTTTACTGTGTTAGAATTTCAAAGCTTTTGAGTTAGAGTTTATTTATGACTACTTAAACTCGTATCCGAGTCCAGAGTGCTTATAACAGATACAGATAGTTTTGTTATAGATTTCCCTATGAAGACATCTATAAGACAGGATATTAGAAGTAGCTAAAGGAGCGAGTGGATGGTATGGACTCGTCCGATTATCCTATAGAATTCGCCTTTACATTCATTACTAACAAGGAAGGTTTTAGGAAAGATGAAGGATGAATTATCTGAAGGTGATCAAGGAGTATGTGGGGTTAAGGTCAAAAAGTTCAGTATTTCGAGCCAGGAGAAAAATCATTAAGAAAGCAAAGGGGAATATCTCGCAGTGTTGTTGCAGTCAAACATATCACATGACAACTACAAAGAAGCATTGTTTGGCAATAAGACTTTTCATCATGACAACGTAAAACTGCGATCTAATCTACATGAGATCAACACAACTGTTGTAACAAAGAAGTCATTAGATAGAACAAACCACAAAAGGGTGTTTGTTAATCCGGAGTTTTCATATGCAATCGGGCACTGGAGGACCGCATAAACAGGGGGTTTTATTTTTTTTCTCAACTTTTATTATAAGATCATCATAGCTTCATCCAATTCATTTAAATTTCTTTTCTCATGTTTGCTTGACGCGTTCGAATTTTTTTTATTATTTAAAGATATTTTTTTCCAAATTTGGGGGTTTGAGTTGTAGGTGATCTGGATGATTTAGCATGCATTGATTAATCCTCGAAATGTTTCCTTAATAGCATTACACCCCTGAAATGATTCCCGTATCATTTTCAAGGTCTCTTCTTTTACCATTCTTGTTTCGTTCTGCGCTTCCTTCTGGCCTTCCATTTTAAAAACCAAATATGTTTACGAAAATTAATTAAAGCGGAACTGTGTTGGCGGAATTATCTGCAGTTCTTCTTTCACAAAAGATTTTTGAGGAGTGGTTGTTTGTTGTGTCAGTTTCTCGTAATAATACCGGGGGGGATTCATTTTTAAATTCTTTTATTTCGTACGGGTCAACACTCCAAATTGGATCGGTTGCCCTGATGCGAGTTTTCCCCTTCTGCTTCCCCCCGGGAAATAAAGGTACCTTACTTTCAAACCAAATGGTAATAGTTTGCCCGGGTGAAGACTCTCCTTCAAAAACATTTATTGTTTTTTTTTTTGATTGCTTGTACTGGTTTTAGTCCTTTAAAAATTTTTCTTTTTTCATTGCGCGCAAAATGAGGGCAGTCTTCTAACCATTCTGTGTTGCGAGAATTGTCAATCAGCTCTCTGTGATTTTGGTAGGGAAAAGTCTTTCGGCTAACTGTTTGTTAAAGTTTTCAACTAAAGTGTGATCTGTGAAAATCCCGGAAAGCTCTTCTAAATAGTAACTCTGTGTTTTAACATAATTGATTCACTTGGCCTTTAAATTCTTTTCCATCATCGACTTGAATATGCGAGGGAAAGTTAGTGGCCCTCGTTGGTATAAACGTTGTATGGCAAAAGCAACAGCAGAAGCACTCTTTTGTGTTAATGGTTCTGCATCTTTGTACCTTGAAGCTTGTCAAGACTGTGAGTGCGTACTTAAATCTTTTCGTCTAATCGTATCAGAGGGTAAATATAGAAGATCCATTTGATGGGTGTCGTTCGGTGTTGTATTAACAAAGTGTGGTCTCTGTATTCGTCTAGGCGAGGTAAATAAATTTGCCAAATCGCTTGTTTAGATAACCATTCCTTCGCTGTTTGTTCACTAACTCCGCTGCTTGGCTTAGCTTTTGTATTGCTGTGATACCCTTCCAATATCCTTTTGGCGAATAATAGATTTTGTTCATTTTTTATTCAGCCAATTTATGGGCAACAAAATACACGACGGTCATGCCGACGACAATAAACCCGATTTCTTGCATCTTTTGTTTTTCTGATGGATGATAAAAGTCACTGAATTTTGGTGGGGGCAATGTCTGGACTGGTTTGCCTGTTACTAGATAATATTGTTTTATTGCTTGATCAACATTTTTAATGTGTAAGCTGCATGCCCTGTTCTTTCAGTGTGTCATTAATAAAATCTAACTGCTCAAGTCTCTGCCTTTCATAGGCGTCTTGTGCAGCTGCTAGTTGCTCCATAGCTTTGTTATGTCTTTTTCTCTCGCTGTCATTCCCCAGTTTACTAAATGCAAAATTACTGCCGCTAAAAGCAAGCGCATTCACCACAGCGCCGCCTATCATTATTGCGAGTGAAGCCATTTTTTTTTTAAATGTATTTTTTTCTTACATATTTATATTGTCTGGAATTATTCCTTGCTTAACTAGAAATTTTTCCCGTGGCAACCGAAGCTGCAATGATAGCAATCAGCTTTGCTGAATCCTCAAAGTCTAGTTTGCAAGATCTGCTGGTTTAATTCTTAACAGGCTTTTACCAAGCATTGAGTATCCTACACTTAGTCCTCCAATAACAGCAGAATGGTATACAAGGTTGGTAACAGTTTTTTCGGTGCTCATTTTTATAAAATAAAATAATTATAATTATTAAAAACATGAACAGTGATGATCTCTACAGCTACAAGGCGGCCTAAACCTTCCTGAACTTATGAATGACCAAGTTGATGATCAAGCTATTATGCCCAAAAAGGAGAGGCTGTATTCTTTGGCAGCATGTGGGAAAACAAAACAGTTCCTCGGAACTGAATTCAGCATAGAACAGATTCAACAGATGTCTTCACAAGACATTATAAAGTATCATAACAGGTATGAAGCGCAGCTGGGGTCTAGAATGGTAAAAAGCGTTGGGCAAACGGTTCTTAGTTTGTACACTAAACTAGTCAGTAGATTTGCTCCATTGATTCTGAACAAGATCTTACGTATGATTTAACGCAAGATCCAGTTTTAACAAAGTCATTAGAGTCTCTAGGGTGTGATTTATACTATAGATTTGGAACATTGTTATCGCCATTAATCATGGGATTAATAACTTTTAATCATCTAGATTTTATTTCCCTTCAAAATGAACGATCTGGAAAATCAGCAGAACCAGAAAACACTGATCAGGTGGAGAAAGTAACCAAGCCAGAAAATCAGCAGAAAACGCTGAATCAGGTGGAGGCCATTAAAAATCCTGGGCGTGTTGAAGCAGGAAAAAAATTAGCAGAGTGGAACAGACAAAAAAATTAATGTTACAGAATATGACTCATCATGAAAACATAACACGCCAACGCCAGAACAAGTTGATTCAATGCCAGCTATAAAAAACTCCATGTGATACAAGGGCCCCAAAGTCTTCATGGAATATTGAACTTAAAACTGTTGCCATTTTTTGGCGCCATTGCTGCTGTTGGGGGCAGTTATTACGGTTATAAAATATATAAACACGCTGGCAAAAACAAGAGCCCAAACAATCTCCACCGCTAAATACAGAAGCGACACAACTGCCGCAAACGCAATAACAAGCATTTTGATCCTTAAATGGAATATATTTAAGAACTTATTTTAATTTTTTTATAAATAGATCATGCGTAATAAAA
>CM031611.1:75585487-75587987 GCA_018398815.1 Conus ventricosus
TTAAAATTTTAAAAACCCGTTTTTTATCGACCCCCACCCCCCTCTTTTGCCCCCCCCTTTTCCCCCCAAAACCCCCCCCCCCCCCCTTCCACCTTGTCAGGATCTGTTGCTCCCATCGTGGACTCGCCCCTGTTCTCAGCTAAAACCGCTGCCCCCCACGCCTCCCGACTTCACCCCCCCCCTTCCCCCCCCACCTCACTTCTTCCTGCCTTCCCCATCCCTCCTTTCAACCCCCTGACCCACTGCCTGAAGCCCAACCGTCCCCCCGCCCCCGCCCCCCCCCCCCCCCCCCCCCCCCCCAATGTTCAAGTTGTTTGCTTGATCTGGAGTTACGTCCACTACCCACAGCCCAATGAACTGTGAAACCAGGAACAGGGTCGTTTCAAGTCTCGTGAGCAGCTGTTCAGTCGACCGCAGATTTCAAACACAAACAGTTATTTGCAAGCTGTAGGCACGCGGTTTAAAGGGGTAAGCTTTTCTTTGTCTCCCCCCCCCTCCCCCCCCCCCCCCCCTCCCCCCCACCCCCCACCCCCCGGGGCAAACATTACGACCCTGACGTCCATCGCTAAGACACCACACACACACACACCCCAAAAACCAGCGTGCGCGCGCGCACGCAAATGCACCCACACACGTCTGTGCGCACGTATGCACACGTGCTCGCATGCAAGAGAGGGGAGAGAGAGAGAGAGAAGAGAGAGAGAGAGAGAGATAACAACAACAATGGTAAAAAATAGAAATGATGAGATAACAAGAAGTAGAAGAAAACAAAACAACAACAACAGCAACAACAAAAAAACCCAATGATAGTAAAAACCATCATAGATTTCGCTCTTATTATTATTATCATGATCATGATCATCATTACTTATCATCATCATCATCATCATTATTATTATTGTTACAATTACTATTATCGATGTTGTTGTTGCTACTTTTGTTATTGCTGCTGATGGAGAAATATTAGAAGAAAAAAGAAAAAAAGGGAGAAGCAAAAAAAAAAAAGATAGAGGAGCAATTTAAAAAAATGTGCCCTATTTTACAGCTGCAAAAGTTACTTGCTACAGACTGTTTTTAAAATCTTCCAATTGCCAGATATTCTCTTCATATAAGGAAGTGAATGTATGATGTAATAGATACCAACTAATGCAGTAGCATTTTGTGAAATTGCCAAGTGAACAGCGCGGGAGTATAAACATTCTGTCGTTTTTTTGAAAACATCTGAAGATTATACAAAGGGAATAAGTAACATTGAATGTTCACATTGTATGTAAAGACATTGTTAGAATGTCGGGGTGATGTGAATATCAGATCAAATTATATACCCCGCAACTCTCATCATTGCGTAAACTTATGTCCCATGGATTGCAGCCGTGAAGCATCAGAAGTGTCTCAAGCAGACTGATGTCGTCACAAGAACTTGATTACTGTCCAACTTTCTTCCCCCCCCCCTCTCTCTCTCTCTCTCTCCTTCTCTCTCTCATCTCTCTCCTCTTTCTCTTCTCTCTCTCTCTCTCTCTCTCTCTGCCCTTCCCCTTCCTTTCCCCCTTCTCCCATCCTTCTAAGTTTCCCTGCACGTCTCTTTCAAAGTATCGACCGTAATAACAGGGGGGCATTCATCATATTTTTGGTCTTTGTGGGCGAGGATGTTGATGATCTAATGCATTTTTTTTCACCGGTTGATAGTGGTTTTCTTTTTCATGCAAATTTTTTCCACACCACTGACATTTTTTATGTCTTTTTTTTTCCTATTGACCTCAGCCTACATGCACATAAATACACTGAACTAATTTCAGCCAGGTCTTCTGTCGCTATTAATTCAGAAGCTTCCATCCAGACTTCCATTATTTTTACTGCCCCTAACTAAAGAACCCTAGAAAACCCTGGGAAAAAAGCCAACTAAATCCCATCAAACAAACAAACAAACACACCAAACAAACGGATGCATACAAAGGGAAAACGTAAAACGTTTCACTAAATAGGTTTTTTTATGTTATGTTTCATCTTTTTATCAAATATAAAATAAAGCATACCTCCAACAGACTGATTTCTCCTGACTCTGGGTTGCAAGCTTTTTACCGACACGCTCTGTGTTTATGAATGGGTCGGAAACAGGATGGTTTGTTTGACAGTTTTGGTTGATGAAGTTTTTTCTGTAGTATTGGCGTATGGAATACAGTTATCCGAAAAATGGTGGTCGGTCAACGAAGACTAGCGATGCTGTACAAAAGAAATTTAGATCTGACAAATTGGCTGTCTAGACATGTGGAAATACGAAAGGAAAACAAACTGCCGGTAATTACAATACCATATGAATTCCTAATGTTATATTTGTGTACAAATGCATGTGGACATACATGAAAAACAAATATGCCAGTAGTTTATATTGGTTTAACCATATGACACCCAAATGTATATTGTGTGCAAATGCATATATCCAGTCAGCAGATTCTTTCTCCTACCCATATCACATGTGTTAAATTTTACTTCCACTTTCTTA
>CM031611.1:75592987-75597987 GCA_018398815.1 Conus ventricosus
TCCTCTTTTGATTCCTGCTCTTTTGATTCCCTAAAAAAGTCCTCTTTTGATTCAGTTTGTGAAGACTTGCACACCTTTACCTTCGAGAGCTGTACATGGATTCACTAACATGGAAGAGTCGGCCAAGAAGGCACTAAACGTAGAAAACAGATGTGGTGCTTGAAAATGATTAACTGGTCTTGCGCTTTCATTAGAATTTGTTATCTGAGATTCCGTTAAAATGCAAATTGGTGTCATTTTGCCATTCAGCAGAAAATGTACAGGACCAATAGTGGTAGCCTTGTGTACAAGAGTGTGAGAGTTTATTTCGTTGGGAAAAAAATGCATATTATATTATATATATATATACAAGAAACTAATAAATTCCAAGGATACGTACGAGCACCGTTCCAGCAACTTACAGAGCAGCTTGGTGTTGCAATGACTGCAAGAAATATTCAATTATAACAAAGCTTGCTCTTATGTCTTAGATTGAAGAAATAGGGGGAGATACGCATTCATACCTGCAGTGGCAGATGATTCTGCCTAACTAACAGTATGTGCTTGAGTGGGTGGATGGGGAAAAATAAATAAACGCTTCTCAAAATGAGCCTTCAGCAAGCTTATATTCTCCAAGGGGGAGAGACATCCTCCAATAGGGAGGGAAACTCACTAACATATAACTCCTGGTCATATACCGATATTTCGAAACTTGGTGGTTTCTCCTCAGTGACCGCGGAAAGTGGTAATTTGACTCCTCTGCCTTTTCAGTTTTAAGAAGAATGCAATCCAGAAAAGGCTGGTGTGCAATACTGTAGTATGTTTGTTGAGTTTTCAAAAAAACCAACCAAAGGTGCCATCTAAGAAGCAAAAGAAAATCATGAAAGAGCAAAACAAGCTACATTTCTTGTGAAAAGTAGAAAATATAAAAAGATATCCTCTAAGACACAAGTGCTGAGGGCCAGTTCTTGGAATGAATCCGCAAGGGACTAAAATACAAGAAACTAATAAATTCCAAGGATAAGTACCGAGCAGCGTTCCAGCAAACTTACAGAGCAGCTTGGTGTTGCAATGACTGCAAGAAATATTGATTATAAACAAAGCTTGCTCTTATATTATATATATATTATATATATATTATATATAAAGTTAGAGTCAAAACGCCACTCAGAATGCCAAGAGTGCTCAACCAAGCAGGGAGCGACATACCAGTTTAAAATAAGGTTTTAAAATGAAGAAAAGTAAAACCGACAAATTTGTTTCGAGCGCGTTGCTCTCCTCAGGATGTACAATCGGGGCACGCCACCGGTATTATATAGTGTGTTGTGTGGGTGCGTGAGCTCTGCGCGTGTGGCACGTGGCCTGTAGATTTTTCTTTTTTGGGGCGCGTTCAGGGGGGACGTGCCAAGGAATGGTTCATTGACAAAGATTTCCATTTATGCCTGCAATTGTTTACCATTTCTACTTTAGAGTTTAGGGATGCTAGATGGGGTTTACATAGTATCAGCCACTTTTCTGTAGTACATAAGTTGCATTTTTTAGAAATGTTGTTGTATGGTGTTGCTCTTTTTATAATTTTCCATGATATGTTGTAGTCTATTTTCTTATCTTTAAGCTTCCAAATATGTTTACTTAATTCTGTTTGGTTTTTATATTTTTCATTTTTGAAGGACTGTTTATGGTTTGCATACCTGGTTTTAAAGTGGTTTGCCGTAATCCCTATATATGTTTCTTTATCACTGTCTGTTGTTACCGTAGCTTGGTACACAATGTTGTTGTAGAGGCATTTGTTATTCAGAGGGCACTGGTCTTTTTTTGTGCAATTACAAGATTTCCTTTCGTCACCCTCTTTGGTTGTATTATTTTTGGTTTTATTGGAAGAATCAATTATATCTTTAAGGTTGGGCATACATGAGTATGATAGCTTGACGGTGTTGTTTTATTGAATATTTTAGATAGTACATGTTCTTTTGGGAATGATGTTTTAGGATTCTGAGGAATTCTTTTCCTACATTAGTTTTTGTTCCTCCACCCTCCATTTTGAAAACCATACCTAATGGTATAAACAAAAGATTATCTAAACTATCATGCAATGAGAAAGAATTTAACAGTGCAGCAGCCGAATACCAAGAGGCACTGAAAAAAAAGTGGCTACAACTATAAATTACAATATAACCCAGATAATAACATGAACAGCAATAACAAAAAAGGAAAAGAAAAATTATATGGTATAACCCTCCATATGATGGGGAAAAAAAACAAATGTGGAAAAGAATTCCTCGGGGAATCCTTAAAAATCTTTCCCCAAAAGAACATGTACTATCAAAAAATTTTTCAATAAAAACACCGTAAAGTATCTACCATGTTCCCCAACCCTTTAAAAGATATAATTATTTTCCCATAAAACCAAAAAATAAAAAAACCAAAAGAGGGTGAAAAAGGGAAAATCTTGTAATTGCCAAAAAAACCCCAGTCCCCTCTAAATTAACAAATGCCTCTAAAACAAAATTGTGTCCCAAAGCTAGGTAACAACGACAGTGAAAAGAACTATATGGGTTTAGGGGCAAAATTTTTAAAACCAGGTATGCAAACCATAAAACAGCCCTTCAAAAAGAAAAAATAAAAACCAAACAGAATTTAAGTAAAATTTTTTTGGAAGCTTAAAGTAAGAAAATGACTAAAATATCAGGGAAAAAATTATAAAAAGAGCAACCCCATACAACAAACTTTCAAAAAAAAGAACTTAGTACCAGAAAAGTGGCTGAACTATGAAAAAACCCCATTTTGATCCCTAAACTCAAAAAGTAGAAATGGTTAAAACAATTCCCGGCAAAAATGGAAATCTTTGTAATAAAACCCTTTCCTTGCAGCCCCCCTGAACGCCCCCCAAAAAAAAATCTTTCCAGGAAGTGCCACAGCGCAGAGCTCACGCACCCCCAAACAACACACTATAATTATAATCCCGGTGGGTCCCCCGATTTGTCACCCTGGGGGAGAGAACGCGCTGAAACAAATTTGTCGGTTTTACTTTTCTTTTTTTTAAAAACCTTATTTTAAACTGGTTTATATATAATATTAATATTTATATTTTTTATATATATTTTTATATATATTAAAATTTTTGAATTATAAACAAAGCTTGCTCTTATGCTTAGATTAAAGAAATAGGGGGGATCGCATTCATACCGATGCAGTGTTCGCAAAAACTAAATTTTTGTGTTTGGTGGGTGGATGGGGAAAAATAAAATAAA
The DNA here is from genome assembly GCA_018398815.1 of Conus ventricosus. Classification (NCBI taxonomy): domain Eukaryota; kingdom Metazoa; phylum Mollusca; class Gastropoda; order Neogastropoda; family Conidae; genus Conus; species Conus ventricosus. The sequence continues at coordinate 75,596,218 of CM031611.1, forward strand.
TGCTTCTAAAAATGAGCTTCTTTTGCTATATATTGGAGTTTATAAGCTTGCTGAAGGTTATTTGAAAAGCTTATTTTTTTTATTTTTCCCATCCCCCATGGAGCACATACTGTTAGTTAGGCAGATTAACACCACTGAGTAGATGCTTATCTCCCCCTATTTCTTCAATCTAAACATAAGGCAAGTTTTGTTTAAATTTTTTTTTCTTGCAGTCTTGCAACACCAAGTGCTCTGAAAGTTGCTGGAAGGGGTCTCGTCTTTCCTCGGTTTTTATTAGTTTTTTGTATTTTAGTCCCTTGCGGATTATTCAAAAAACGGGCCCTGCATTTGTGTTTAAGAGGTTATCTTTTTTATATTTTTATTTTACAAGAAAAAAGTAGCTTTTTTGTTTTTTTTCATGATTTTTTTTGCTCTTAGGTGGCACCTTTGGTTGGTTTTTTGAAAACTCAACAAACGTATACGGTTTTGACACCACCTTTTCTAGGATAGTTTCTCTTAAAACGAAAAAGGGAGAGGAGTCAAATTTACCCCTTTCCGCGGTCACTGAGGAGAAATAACCAAGTTTCGAAATATCGGATATGCCGGGTTTGTGTTTTGGTTTCCTCCATATTGGAGATTATAAGCTTGCTGAAGGTCATTTTTAGAAGCATTTATTTTTTTTTATTTTTTCCCCATCCACCACTGGAGCCCCTACTGTTTGTTAGGGGAGTATTTTTAAATACCATGAGTATGAAAGCTTTTTCCCCTATTTTTCAACTAAGAATGAGCAAGCTTTGTTTAAAATTGAATATTTTTAGTCATTGCAACACCCAAATGCCTGTAAGTTGCTGGAATGGTGTAGTTTTCCTTGGAATTTGTAGTTTTTATTTTATATAAATTTTTATATATATTTTATATATAATCTGTGTGTGTGTGTTATTTTGAAAATTATGTAAACATTTTGTTTCTTATTTTTATTAATATTATTTCATTTTATATTATTATTTAATTTTATCATTGTCTTTTTCATTATTGTTATTTCTCATTTAAAATTTTCTTATTATATCATCTTAAATTTTCTTATTATTTTTGTTGTTTATTATTTTTAAAATTATTATTATTACTTTAATTATTTTTTATCATTTTATCTTTTCTTATTATCATTATTGTTATTATCTCATTAATTCATGTTATCATCATCATCATAATTTTTCATTATATGTTGTTATTATTATTGTTGTTGTTGTTGTTTTTTTGCAAAAGGCACACTCGTCGGCGATCGTATATGCCAGCTTAATGTATGTCGTAAAAACGTCCCGCGGAAATCAGCCCCAAAACTGTTCGCAAGTGAACATATGCCAAGCGACATTAAAGACATGTGCAACAGCGCCTTACAAACTTTTTGTTTTGCACACCCACGCGCCCAAACCTTTGGTGCGTGGAGTGAATGTCCGAGAATAAGTCCTCATTTTCTTCCGCTACATTAGCTGGCGCGAACACAAAGAATAGAACCCTCCCCCTCCCCCCACACCACCCCCACCCCCCCCCCCCCCCCCCCACCACCCCCCCGTTTCTTTGCAGACCGCCCCTCGATGAATTCGAGAATGGCGGGCTTCCTGTTATCCACTACGATACACGCCCTATTTAATTCTCCCTGCTGGATGCTGATGGAGTGATTCAAATGACTCTTGTCATAGCTGTTCCCATGGTAGGCAGCATAATAGCAAACATACACGAGGACATCAGGAAAAAGGGCAGACGAAGTCAAATTAGTATAGAACAACATATACA
>CM031611.1:75610487-75614300 GCA_018398815.1 Conus ventricosus
GATCTCATGGCGCCAGTTATGACACGCTGAGCTTGGTTCTGTATCTTATTGAGATGGTCGAGGTTAGACTTTGCAGCTGATGCCCATGCTGACGTCCCATACTCAACTACAGGTCGGACTCTCCCTGTATAGAGTCTCTTCAGGATACGTTCGTCAGCCCCCCAGTCCGTCCCCGCAAGTTTCCTCATGATCGCCAGTCTCAACTTGGCCTTGCTACAGCATCTGGTGATCTGCTGTTTCCAAGTGAGCCTGCGGTCAAAGGTCACTCCCAGGTAGGTAGGTGTGGGTTCCTCTGCAAGCCTTTGGTTGTTCAGTGTCAGCTTCGCCTCTTGCTTCTTGCTGGATAGGCTGAAGACTGTGTAGGTTGTTTTGCTTGAGTTGACAGAGACAAGCCATTCCTTGGTCCAGTCGCTGATCTTGTTGAGCGCAGTCTGGAGGCGTACCTGTGCTGTGGTGGTGTACTCTTCAGAGCACCAAAGCACCAGATCATCTGCGTAGATCGCTCCTCTGACCCCTTTTGGCAGTTCTCTGACGATGTCATCTATGAAGATGAGGAACAGCGTTGGCGAAAGGACTCCTCCTTGTGGCACTCCCTGTCTCAGCACCTTCTTCTTGCTCTTTTGGCCCTGAATCTTTACTCGGGCTTGGCGGTTGTGTAGGTACTGGCTGATCCAGGTGTACATCCTCCCAGACACACCACATCGCCGTAGTTTGAGCCTAAGTCCGTCCTTCCAGACTTTGTCGAACGCCTTCTCCATGTAAAAAAAACCCTGCCAATATCGGCTCTTTACGCGACAGGCAACGAGGCACTGGGAGACAAAAGTTCCTGCCAAATACCCTCCAGTGACAGCCGAAGGAGGAGATGGGAGAGGAGGAGTAAGAACGTGTGTGTGTGTGTGTGTGTGTGTGTGTGTGTGTGTGTGTGTGGTGTGTGTGTGTGTGTGTGTGTGTGCGTGCGTGCGTGCGTGCGTGCGTGCGTGCGTGCGTGTGTTTGTGTGTGTGTGTGTGTATGCATGTGTGTGTGTGTGTGTGTGTGTGTGTGTGTGTGTGTGTGTGTGTGTGTGTGTGTGTGTGTGTGTGTGTGTGTGAGTGTGAGTTTGTGTGCGTGTGCGTATGTGTGTGTGAGCGCGCGCGTATGTGCGCGCGCGTGTGTGCGTGCATGATTGAAAGAGAGAGACAGGGACAGAGACACAGACAGAGACAAAAACAGAGATACAGAGATACAGAGACAGATACAGAGACAGATATAACTGGTACAATATTGTTCTGTAGTAATTACATTTGTCTGCCCTTATTTTCCGATCTTACTACGTATTTTTCTGTCACGTCTATACCAGGAAACGTCGTGACAGAAGTCTTGGGAATCACAGAATCAATATCCACCAGGAAGCAGTAAATATATGGTGTACTATGGTGACTAAGTCTGGCGATACTGAAGGTCATGGTGATGATGATGATGATGATGATGATGATGATGATGTTAAGAAATAAAATGACTGTGGCTACGTGTCGTGGTTTCTTGAATGATGACATCATATCAACGATAACAGTAATAACAATGATAATAATAATTATGCTGCTGCTGCGGCTAATGATGATGATGATGATGATGATGATCATGATGATCATGATGATCATGATCATGATCGTGATCGTGATCATGATGATGATCATGATGATGATCATGATCATCATCATGATCATGATCATGATCATGATGAAGAGAATGACGACTACTGCGAAGACGACGACGACGACGACAACGATACGACAGCGATACGACGACGATACGACGACGACGACGACGACGATGACGATGATGATGATGATAAAAGCTATATTCATACAGCTCTCAATTGTCTTGCAATATAACAACTCAGTGTGATCGCACACGTCATGCACGCGAGTGCACACAACAACTTAAATAGGAAAGGCGAGCACGCACATAGATTAAGGGCGGTGGGTGGGTGGGTGGGTGGGTGGGTGGGGGGTGTAATAGGTATCAGAAGGCGTGCAAGCAGAAGGAGAAGAGGGTTATAGACAGGGAAAAGGAAGGGTCTGAGGTTATGTTTTTAAATAGTTCCCAGTCCTGTTTGTTCACCAAGATGAAGAAGAAACTCCTTTTCAGCAATGTGGACTGAAGGGTGACAGAGCAACGACTGTCGGTTGACTGTTCAAGTCCAGGGTTTCAGAAGCAGAGTGTGTCTAAATGGGAGGGAGGTGGGGGGCGGGGGGCATAAAGGCGACAACATTCACAGAGATAGGAAGATAGGCAGATCCATGAATTCATTTACAGTTGAGAATGGTGAATGCATTTATCGTAGGTAGTATTAGATTTCATCCTCTTTTTTTTTTCATTAGTCAAAGACATTTAATTTCAACCAATAAGTGCGCAGGGTGAAGTAATGCAGAAAAACAGTTGACGCATCTGGCTGTAGTATGGAGGATGGATTTCATCTTAAGTGAGACAGATAACCACCACGAGAAGGGAGTGAAGTGGAGAAATCTTTCTGGAGACAAGTGGCAGAAGATGGTACGCGATGAAGAGAATGGATATATGATGCAGACAACGCAAGCACGTGAGAGTTACAGCAGAAACGATGCCGGAGAGAATGAGAGAAACATTCAGTCGGTGCACAAGTATTGCGGAACAGAACTGACCCGCCGTAATTGATCGTTACAGGACTGATAAGGTTGAGTAACATCTTTTTAGCCTTATTTTATTTCACCACAGGGAGGAGGTTTGTTTGCATTTATTTCTACCGCTTTGCCTGTTTGTCGAACACAAATTCACAAAACAGTACGAAATCAACTTTAACGGAACATGGTAGCAAGGCAGAATTTGGTCCTTGGACGAAGCCTTCAACTATGGGAGAAGATCTATGGTGCCAACTTCACTTCCAGTGCTCTTAAAGCAGATAGAAAGACAAACCACACACACACACACAGAGAGAGAGAGAGAGAGAAGAGAGAGAGAGAGAGAGAGAGAGAGAGAGAGAGAGAGAGAGAGAGAGAGATGACTCTCTCTCTCTCTCTCTCTCTCTCTCTCTCTCTCTCTCTCTCTCTCTCTCTCTCTCTCTCTCACTGTGTGTCATGTGTTGCCAAGTTTTGTAACGATGAAATCCTCCATGCTGATGTCTGAACAGATCGAGTGTCACTGTGCTTGATTTTTTTTTTAAAAAGCCTTAGTTCAGAAGATACAACAATAACAAGATGAACATTTTGAACAGAAAGAAAACTTATATCATGAAAATTGGTGAATAAGAAATATAGACTGAAAAGACGGAAGAAAACTGTAATAAGTATAAATAAAATTGTAATGAGACTGTAAACAGACATCGAGAAGAAGAAGAAGAAGAAGAAGAAGAGAGAGAGAGAGAGAGAGAGAGAGAGAAGAGAGAGAGAGAGAGAGAGAGAGAGAGAGAGAGAGAGAGAGAGAGAGACAGACAGAGACAGAGAGAGACACAGACAGACAAACAGACAGACAGACAGACAGACAGACAGACAGACAGACAGAGAGAGAGGGATGTTCCTGACAATTATCTGAAGTGGAAACTCTGCCAATTCCGGCTCTTTACATGACAGGCAACAAGGCGTTGGGAGACAAAAGCTCCTGCCCCACACCCTCTAGGCACTGCAGACCTGGTGGTGGGCAAGTTGGCAATGGTAGCTGTTAAAGTGAGTGTGCTTGGTAATAGGCAAGGACGAAAGAAATGGGAAGAAACACATAACTGTATCAACTAATTCATAAAGGAAATAGAAATGAGAGAGACAGACAGGCTGGAGAGAACAACACATAACTGCTACAAGGAA
>CM031611.1:75619400-75621900 GCA_018398815.1 Conus ventricosus
GAGTGAGAGTGGATCTTGATGAGAAGAGAGAGAGATGAGTCTGAGAGAGAGAGAGAGAGAGGGAGTGATAGAGAGTGAGAGAGTGTCTCCTCGTTATCTTTCTTTTTTTGTCCTTTTTTTCAGAATCTTATAATTCAAATGTGTTTGAAATTCTAAATATATGAAAAAAAATGAAACGGTCTTTTCTTTTTGTAAATCTTCGCGTGTTTTTCTGTTGTTACAAAAATATAAGTCAAGGACTTAAGTCCCCGTAAATCTTTGGATGAGAGAGAGAGAGCAGAGATGAGAGAGAGACGAGAGAGTGATGATTAACCAGTGAGGAGAGAGAGAAGAGAGAGACAGAGTGAGAGGAGAGAGAGAGAGAGGAATAATCCTACATCTCCTAAGATCGACACCTTTTTGGCTTTCTTCTTGAATTCCAAGGTGCCTTCCACAAATGAGAATCGGGACATATGGCTCTTCACTCCTCTCTCTCTCTCCTCTCTCTCTCTTCTCTCTCTCTCTCTCTCTCTCTTCTCTCTCCCTCTCTCTCTCTACACATCCCCACCCCCCTCACTTACCTCGATCTCCCTCTCTTTCTCATTCTCTCTCCACCCCCCACTCTCTCTCTCTCCCCCCCCCAACCCCCCCCCCTCTCCATTCCATCCCTCTCTCTCTCTTTCTCTCCCACTCCTCCACCTCTCTCCCCTCCCCCTCCCTCCGCTCACTCCCTTCTCTCTCCCTCCCTCCATCACCCCCCCTGTCTCTTCTGTCCTTCCTCCATCTCTCTCCTGTATGTGTGTGTTGTGTTGTATTGTGTTCGACCTGGTGCTTGTGTGTGTGTGTTGAGTGTGTGTGTGTGTGTGTGTGTGTGTGTGTGTGTGTGTGTGTGTTGTGTGAGAGAGAAGTGTGAGAGAGAGAGAGAGAGACAGAGAGATGAGAAGAGAGACACTTTGAAACTTGATATTTCATTGTCAATTAACCAAAGAGGTCTTTGAGACGACACGAGAGAGAGAGACAGACAGAGTGAGAGTGAGAGGAGACGCCGAGAGAGAGAAGACGATATGGGAGAGAGAGGAAGAGAGAGGAGGAGGTGAGAGAGGAGAGGGGGGGAGGGGGTGGTGAGAGAGAGGTGTGTGTGTGTGTGTGTGTGTGTGTTGTTGTGTGTGTGTGTATGTGTGTGTGTGTGAGTGGAGTGGAGAGAGAGTGAGAGAGAGAGAGAGTGAGGTGAGAGAGACGAGACTGACAGAGAGAGACAGAGAGAGACAGAGAAGAGAGAGAGACTCCGTGTGTGTGTGAGTGTGTGTGTGTGTGTGTGTGTGTGTTGTGTGTGTGATGTTTGTGTGTGTGTGTGTGTGAATTTCTCTTTCTCTCTGTCAACACACACACACACCACAACACACACAAACACACACAAACCACACACACACACACACATCCGTCTGTAACATACTACTATCCAAGCAGTGATGCAGTAATACTATGTACACAGAAAAAAAAACCTGACGAGTCCGTTGTTGACACAGACCAAAACGGCGTGGGCTTTTGTGTCCTGTCTTGCCCTTTGGGGCAAGTTACATTGGGACGCTCAGTTCAATATTTTCAGACATGATTTTTATCAACGGTAGAATGGCTACCACACCAGCAGAGGTCAAGGCAACATGCAACTGAGTCGATGTACGCCACAGGACCAGAAATCATCAAGCCGAATGGGCAGTGGGAAATAACCTCGACTTCCGTTCAGACAAAGAAAGGGCGACAAACTTGGATAAAGAGAATTGTTTTTCGTTTGCAAGACACTTGTCTGTGTGGTTTGTTTATATGGTTGTGTGTAATTGGATGCTGTAGTGAAAAAATAATAGCAAGAACGCAAGATGGTTGTGTTAACGAATCAGACTATTCGGCAAACTGTATCAATATTGCGGTCTTTAATCAGGAAAATCGTTAAGACAGAAACGTCAAAAGCGCTTCGTTTGTTTGTTGGTTGGTTGGTTGTTTTCCTTTACCCCTTAAGGGTTTCTCCTTATCTCGAGATACAAAGCCGAAACAAGGGGCAACTTATGGGAAAACAAAAGGGCATTATACTATCTATCACCATGTGCAGAGAAATTCTAGAAACGCGCAGTCGCTGAGTTCCCCTATCTGATATTGCATATCTTCTGGACATATAACACTCATTATCCACAGAATGTGAAGGTGGAAGATGGAATAACAGAAGAGGTGAGACGCTTCATTGCAGTACTGTACTATCTTACCTGAGCCATGTCACGAAGTAGGATGTTCGATCGCAGAGGTCCAGTCAAAAACATGTGGACCGAAAAAACGAAGACCTCTTGAAACGGGTCGGACAACAGAGTGAGAAGCATGGGACTCAGGCAAATCACAACGACTCTACAAAAACTTCTCTCTCTCTCTCCTTCTCTCTCTCTCTCTCTCTCTCTCTCTCTTCTCTCTCTCTCTCTTCTCTCACACAGTGACAGGAGATAGTGCGGTCAGGGGCACTTACCGGTTCTCAATGAAC
>CM031611.1:75629400-75639400 GCA_018398815.1 Conus ventricosus
ACGTCAGTGGTTACAGGGGTTTGATATTCCCCCAAACGAAACTGCCTTCCAAAGGGGACCTCTAAACTCCATGATTACTGAAAATGTGTTTGTTTACGGCCATTTCCTTTGGTTCTCTGAACCTCCAGCACATTCCGATCAGACACATTGTGACAGACGTAGACAGTTCGTTCTCTGGAGACACAAACGGTGTTAAAATGCGACACGATTTCTAGGAACGAAACACAATTTCGCACGCACATTGTTCTCTTAATGCCTATGTTGTAGAATAGTACACGCATCTTCCATTAAGAGCGGAGGTGTGATTTCTCTTTTCCAATAGATGTCGAGGACTGATTTCTCTCTCTCTCTCTCTCTCTCTCTCTCTCTCTCTCTCTCTCTCTCTCTCTCTCTCTCTCTCTCTCTATAAAGTTTTGTATTGTATAATAGTGTTAGTGTGTTTGTATCATAATCCCTGAAGGGACAAGGGCTAGATGAAAAAAGCATTTTCTTGTTTATCTGTTACCCTTGGGAATAAAGATTATTTTCTCTCTCTCTTCTCTCTCTCTCTCTCTCTCTCTCTCTCTCTCTCTCTCTCTCTCTTCTCTCTCTTTCTTATATTGTATAATAGTGTTCATGTGTCGGTTTTCCGAGTCCCTACGAGACAATGTCCAGAAAAAAAGCCACATCTTCTGCATAACTGTTACCCTTGGGAGTAAAGATTATCAAACAGTCCATCTCTCTCTCTCTCTCTCTCTCTCTCTCTCTCTCTCTCTCTCTCTCTCTCTCTCTCTCTCTTCTCTCTCCCCCCTCTCTCTCTCTCTCCCTCCCTCTCTCTGTCTCTGTCTCTCTCTCTCTGTTTCTCTCTGTCTCTGTCTCTCTTTCTCTCTCTCTCTCTCTCTCTCTCTCTCTCTCTCTCTCTCTCTCTTCTCTCTCTCTCTCTCTCTCTCTCTTTGACGGAGCAGTTCTACGGAATAGAACATCCCATCCTTTCCTGTGTAGGCGAAGTTCACAGAGGTCGTCTTCCAGCCCGCGTTGGCCGGCAAAAGGTCCATTCCCCTACTGACTGACGACCCCCATTCTGTCCGAAATACGGCCGTTCTGCCATGTCCGCCTACCAGCCCACCCTCCCCCTTAGTGTGTTTAGTCCTTAGTGGCAGTAAACCAGACTCTTGTGGGGATATATGTTTACAGTCGCAGCCTGCACTGTGTCCATTAAATTGTGTGCTTTGTACTATGAACAGAGACCAGCTGCCTGTTGTGTAGTTAGGATTTACATAATCTCTGAAAATACTGCCTTCTAGTTCTCTGATATTTCTTGTTGCTAACATCCCTTGACATCTTTTAAAATACAAACAATCAAGATTTACAGCCCTTGATTGCGTTGTATGCAGTACAATTCTCTCTCTAATCCCTTTTCTGGCCAAAGCTGGCAAACCCCGCAGTCAAAACGAACCAGCTCAGGAACAGCTTGTCCTGTAAGGTTGACTGTTCGGGTCCCGTCCTTTAGGAAGGTCACGATGGCCTTGGCTTTGTTGAACATGGACTTCATTGTGCTAACAGAGCGTCTTGCAGAAATCAAGAGCTAAATCGTGTTTTACACATTGATCTTTTTTGTTTATTTCTTGTAGAACATCATCAGCACAGTGTCTTGAAGTGAGCGCTGACTTGTCCGGAGGCCTACGAATATGGTTGAAGTTTGTAGACGCTGTGTTGAAAATGATATTTTCTTTCTATAGGGCATAGGGGTGGGGTGGTATAGTCCAACTGCCTCATCTGCAGCTGCCAACATCTGACTGGTATCATTTGTTGAGGATGCCATAAAATCACAGGCAGAATCTGTGTGCATTATTTTGATCCATATCTGAAACAAAGAATTTGTAACAATCCGAATGCTGTATTCTCAAGAGTGCTTTACCATTGATCTTGTTTCTCTCTCGCTTCTTTTATGAGATAGCTCGTTAATCTTTCGGGAATTTTCTTCAGTCAAAACGTCTGCACAATTCTTTCAGTTGCCACAGCGAATGTGTACGTCTCTCATTTGGTTATGTTTAGAATACGTTTCCAAGCACCTTAAGTAAGAACGTTTGGTGTTAAAGTCTATTAAATTTACAACGATCCTCTCTAAGTTTTGAGCCACTGTAGCTGAACTCGCACATGACACTATATAAAGTTACATTCTTATGCAACAACTGAAGCAAAATTGAAGAGAGAGAGAGAGAGAGAGAGAGAGAGGAGAAGAGAGAGAGAGAGAGAGACGAGAGAGAGAGAGGAGGAGAGAGAAGACAGACAGACAGACAGACGAGAAGACAGAGGAGAAAGAGAGAGACGAGAGAGAGAGAGGAGAGAGGAGAGAGAGAGGAGAGAGAGAGAGAGAGGAGAGAGAGAGAGAGAGAGAGAGAGGAGAGAGAGGAGTCGCCCCATCAGTGTCTCTCATGGGACAAATTCCACGAAATCTACTGAGGCACACTGAGTGAATTTATGATGATTAAAAACATGACGATCACAGAACACCACCACCCCACACCTCACACCATTCCTCGTCTCTTCCCCTCATCGCTTATCCTACACACCTCTATCTTCTTCTCCCCGTATTAGTTTAGTTGTTAGTCCGTCGGGCTCTCCCTCTACTGATGAAACAGGGGGTCTGTCAATACAAGCAGTTCCACCGCCTTTTGGAAGTCCACGCGCTGAAGGCTTCCTCTTTTCTGGGATTCTTCTCCTCTGTGTACCTTTTCCTGTTTCGGTCTGTTGTGTCTGTTGCCTATGTTTCTGTTCCCTTGCGGGCCCCCTTAATTCCTATCTTTGCTCTACGAAATCATGCATTTTTCTTTATCTGATAATGCTGTATGATATGTATTTTTGGTTTTTTAATCTGGTGACTAATAGTAAACATTCTACACACTATCGAGCATGGACACCTGCTATTTAATTTGTGGTGTGTGCTCGCCCATTTGACCTTTCATTCATTCATTCATTCATTCATTCATTCATTCATTCATTCATTCATTCATTCATTCATTCATCTATTTATGTATCTATGTATCTATTTATGTATGTATTTATCTATTCTTATTACGTACTTACTTACCTACTTACTTTTTTTCGGTGAGGGGAAGGGACATTTAAACAAATTTCATGATTAAAAATAAAAACAAACAAACCAAAAAAAACCCAACTGCGACCAATGAACTATGGGTAATACCTGCCACACTCAGCACACTCGAATATTGCAGGCCTACAAGGGGTTAGTAATGTAGGTAGTGTTGGGAAATGCTTTTATCACTGGTTTCTCTTTTCAGGATACAAACGACAAAGGATGCACAACTCTCTAAGCTTGCTAGGATTACAGTAACATAACATACATACAGTGAACTCAGGAACGCTCATAAAAGATGGTGTTCCACGGCAACCTCACGACGCAGATCGTGCTTTTGTTGAACCCTGTGTTGCATTCAGAGAGTAAGGTGCGTTATGATCCCTCTTTCTGTCTTGAAGACATTGACAATAAGGAAATGTACCTACACCTCATTTTCTAAATCTGTAGAATTTGTCAATAGCAATATTTTGAGGGGGGCTTCGTGGCATTTATTTGTGTTGGAACACTGCGACTTTAGGGGACACCTTATTGTTAGTACACGCTGGTCTTCACACATAATTATGCGTTCTGTCCTTTACGAAATATAAGGAAACTGGGAGGAAAAATCTGTATAATGTACAAATGCCATATCAATGCATTAGCTGGTCTACTAGGATTGAATGTTCCTCCGAAAGGAAACTGCCTTTGAGGGAGGCATGTTGAATTCCATGATTACTGAAAATGTGTTCATATATGACCATTCAGCCATGGCTTCTGAGCCCAAAACAAATTCCAAACAGAAACTTTAAGACGAAATCAGGTTGTTCTCTGGGGAAACAAACATAGTAAAAATGCAACGTGTTTTCTAGGAACAAAGCACAATTCCGCAGGCGTATAATGCTCTTAATGCCTACATTGTAGAACAGTCACGCATCTTCCATTATCTTAATGGAGGCGTGATTCCTATAAAAGCAGAGCCTCTCTCTCTCTCTCTCTCTCTCTCTCTCTCTCTGTCTCTCTCTCTCTCTCTCTCTCTCTCTCTCTCTCTCACAGAATGGAATATTATATCATTCCCTGGGTGGAGCCATCTTCCCTTGAGACGGTGTAGAACCTCAGTCTGCGGCGGTCACACACCATGGGTGCCTGCTCAACCATCCTCCCTCAAGGCACGTTCGTTTAGTCCTGAATGGCAAGAAAGCCAGCAACGGATGGGAACACACATCCTACAGTGACTGTCTGTGAGAGCTGTTCTTTAAAACATGTCCATAATTCTAGGAAACATGAACCAGCTACCTGTTGCAGCTAAGGATTTTACAATCTCTTTACACACTCTCGTATTCTTCTTGTACAAAGTTCCAGTCTTTTTTGCTTTTGCTGCTGGTATTCACTGCATTTGGTAATACGACACAGCGAGGTGTTAAATACTTTACATTTTCTGGAATGTGTTGAATGCGTAACATGTCCATTCCAAACACTTCTCACTTTTTGCTAGATTTCTAAACGTCCAAAAATTAATGCACGCAGAGGCAGGTGACCCGACATTTAGATGTTTCATCCCTTTAGGTTGTTCACGCTGGCCTTGGTTGTGTGAACACAGAGACTTCATCGTGCTGTAGAAAGGTTCTGCAGAAGTGACCAGCTCAACTGTGCTTACACAGTGGTTTGATCCTTTCTGGAACAACATTATCAGTATAGTGTTGACTTCTGCGGCAGACTGTCGACTGTGGTTGGACCTTGTAGACAATGGATGTTGAAAGAAAGAAAACATTCTCGTTTGGTACTCGAATACTGGCAGTAAGGTAAGGTAAGGTAAGGTAAGGTAAGGTAAGGTAAGGTGAGGTAAGGTGAGGTGAGGTGAGGTGAGGTGAGGTGAGGTGAGGTGAGGTGAGGTGAGGTGAGGTAAGGTAAGGTAAAGTTACTTGTAGCCCAACCGACCGCAAAGGGTCATATCTAAGGGGAAGATTGGAAGAAGCCCAATCAGAATGCCTAATCTGCGGCTCATTACGTGTGACAGGGTCGTTCGTTGAGGATGCCATAAAACCAGGTCCGCTACATTGCACGTGCAACCTCAGAATCAACATCTGCCAAGACTTTGTGTCAATCTGAGCTCTACTTTCTGAGCAATGCTACAGTATTCAGCTGCTTTTTTTTTTGCCTCGGATCTATTAGCAGATGGGGTAATCCTTGCCGTGAGATTTCTCGTCTCAAACCTTTCTGAACAATTCTATCGACTTTTCTATCAATTTGTCTTATTTTGAACATTTTTTCATATAAATATCTACAGTATTTCTGGTTCAGCTGAGTTTGCAGCTGAGTGTTCTAGCGCTGAATCCCTCAGTCGGCCTGAAAAAAAATGGCTTCGTTACAAACAAGCTCCATGTAGGACTGAGGAAGTCCGTGAAATTTGATATCATCTCCAGATCCTCACAGCTACAGTATCATCTCCAGATCCTCACAGCTACAATATCATCTCCAAATCCTCACAGCTACAATACCATCTCTAGATCCTCACAGCTACAATACCATCTCCAAATCCTCACAGCTACAGTGACAGACTTCAGAAGGTAAAGCAATACAAATCTGGATTCTAGTGCAGTTACTAAACCTTTTTTTTTTTGGAGAGAGAGAGAGAGAGAGAGAGAGAGAGAGAGAGAGAGAGAGAGAGAGAGAGAGAGAGAGAGAGAAGAACTGACATGAGGTGATAAGTCTATATGAACCAAAGGCATTGACAATATTCGATGATGCCTATCTATCTGCCAGTGCATTTTTTAATAACCACTTGCTTCCGAAAACAATTGCTTCGGTAAAACGAGAGAGAGAGAGAGAGAGAGAAGAGAGAGAGAGAGAGAGAGAGAGAGAGAGAGAGAGAGAGAGAGAGAGAGAGAGAGAGAGGGAGGGAGGCGCACAGACAAACAAACAGACAAAGAGCCAGAGGAACACAGACAGAGATAGAGAGACACAGACAGATATGGGGCAGGGATCGCAGAATCCGTGTCTCTCCTGGGACGAATTTTGCACGTTCCACTGCGTAAATATTTATAATGATGGAACACATGACGATCAATGTGTACCTCTACCATCACCAACCACCCACCGTCCCCACCCCCACCCCCACCCCCTTCGTGTTTTCTCCTCATCATCTACTTTGACTCTATTCTCCTCACCTTTCCCTCGGTATTGATTGATGTGTTTGTCTGTTCAACTCTCACCCACACTAGCTATACCGGGTCAGTTTCAGTACAAAATAGTCCCCCCCCCCCTTCCTTTCCAGAAGTGCTGTATTAGTAAAAAACAAAAAAAAACCCAAAAAAAACACACACACAAAAACACACAAACAAACAAACAAACAAACAAACAAACAAAACAAAACCACCCCACAAAAAACCGTTCATGTTTCCGTCACTCTTCTAGACTCTGCATTTTTCTGTTCGTTGTTGTCATCTGTTTTGTTTGTTTTTGTTTTTTTTAACTGCTTTCCGGTTTTTATTCCTGAAATTAACGTGTGCCTTTTTTTTTATTTGAGAGCAATTTTCATTAACGTGCCAGCGTTCTTGTTGCCATCTAGCGAGCAGGCAGTAAAGATGCCATATACAATGTCCATGATGGAAACTAACTTTCCATTTGGCAGTCTCTGTCATTCCATATGAAGATGGAAGATACATGTATGTATACATATAATTATATATATATATATATGAACGGGAACTAAAAATCAGGGAAATAAGCTAGTCACAAAAAGTTAAGGGCCGCCTTAGATTTTGGGGTACTCTAAGTAATGGGTCTGAATGCTCGTAAAACAAAGCGCAGCCTGTTTCATTCTGAGCTATTCTGACAGCTCACACACCACACTGTATGACCGAGATAATCTTTCAGACGACGCATTTTTCGGGTCGAGAATATGCGCTCAGCCAAAACACCAAAAATCCGTGAATAATGCATGAAGTTTGGCCAGGCGCAGATTACACAGCAGTTTTGAATTGAGAAATCGGCACAGTGCACGTGCAAGGCCTGCCTATGTTGAACACTTTTCAATGACAATTTGCCTGCGGTGGGTATAAAATGACCGCTAATCGGGGCTGCAATAACCATGCCTCCAAGACGAAAACTGTCAACACTAGATCGCGGCCGGGCTCTGGGATGGCTCCAAGATGGCATTTCTGGAAGAGAGGTGGCAAGACGTCTGGGAGTGGGCCACTCAGTCATTCAACGCCTTCACCAGCGATACCAAGACACTGGAAGAGCCGAGGAACGACCACGCTCAGGGCGGCCAAGAATCACCAACGGGCAAGACGATCGCTACTTGATGCTGACAGCAGTCCGCAGCAGAACCATCAATGCAACCACTCTGAGACAGGAGCTGAGAAGAACGACTAACATCAACGTAAGTCGCCAGACCGTCCAAGGTCGCCTTCACGGTTTCAACCTTCGCTCAAGAAGGCCCGCCGTCCGTCTCCCACTAACACAGCACCATCGACAGGCCAGAAGGAGGTGGTGTCGACGTCATCAGCGATGGACGAGGCAGCAATGGAGCACCATCCTCTTCACCGATGAGTCAAGATTCTCCCTGTCCCGAAATGATGGCCGGGTACGCGTCTGGCGTCGTCCAGGGGAGAGGCTTGCTGATGGCTGTGTTCGTGAGCACGATCGCTATGGAGGCGGCTTCCTGATGGTATGGGGAGGCATCCACCTTCATGGCAGGACACCCCTTCACCTTGTGCCAGGCAGACTTACTGGCGTAAGGTACAGAGATGAAATCGTGAGGCCGTTGATTATCCCCACTCTGCAAGCCATGGGACCCGGTGCCACCCTCATGGACGACAACGCCACTCCACACCGCACCCGTGTGGTGAACGACTACCTGAGGCAGCAGCAGGTTCCACGACTGGACTGGCCATCGCGTTCGCCTGATTTGAACCCTATTGAGAACTTTTGGGACCATCTGGAACGCCGCGTCCACGACAACCACCCTCCTCCTGTTGACCTCCACCAACTGTTCCAATTTCTGCTGCAGGAGTGGAACGCCATGCCTCAACAGACCCTTGTGACTCTGATCCAGTCCATGAGGCCTGGATGCGTGGAATGTGTGGGTGCAAATGGCGGACATACGCACTACTAAAGCTTTTCAATAAACTTTCTTGTGAATTGTCAATTTTGTGATTTTCAAAAAGAGGGGTTATGATGTTTGATCCTTGATTTTGTCCAGAAAAATTGAATTGACACAATTGCAATGGCATTGACATGAAAGCTAAAGACATGAAATAAAATACGGTATAAGCTGTTTTCCTGTGCGTTATGTCGTTTTATTTTGGTGAGAGTGTTTCTGTCTGGCCCTTAACTTTTTGTGACTAGCTTAGATTATAAATAGAAAATCATTCAACAGTGGCATGTTGGGACGATTGTGATCCATCTTGAAGACGGACCCATTCATTTCGTCTGCTCCGAGGCCTTTCGTCCGATCATTCGGACTCTTCAGGGAGACATGGCTGAATATGTCAGTGCTCCCTTGGCATTTGGATGTTTTTTCCGTTATTTTGGGATTTTGGTTTCTTTTCATTTTTTCGCAACAATTTTTTTTTTCTCAATAATCTGCGAACAATGAGTTCAGGATAATGCTCGGTGATTTGACCATACCTGAATTTATGTATCGTGACAATACTGTAGTTATATTGTCATGAAATGCTCTTAGTATTTGTTTCTGTCATCAGGAAATAAATGACCAAGGTGTATATCCTTCATAGCTTGCTGAAGATATAGTAACACAACAGGCAACCCCACACTGAATTTCAGTGAGTCTAACAAAACATAATGCTCAGGGGCAAGTTTATGTCGCCGAGGATGCTTCAGTTCAAAGCGGTATGCCGTTGAGACAGTGATGTGCATAATGATCGTTCTTTCTCGCTTTGATACAATACGAAGATCCAAATGTACTCACACTCCTTTTTTAGCTGCAAAATATGTTCTAAGCCGAAGTTTGAGAGTGTTCATAGTCATTATTCCTATTGAAGCACCAACGAATTAAGAAAGTGTCTGACTTTCAGTACATTCTTGGCTGCGAAGACAGTCATGTATTCTCTCTGTCTCAAATCATAAGGAAGCTGGGGATTCATTGAGAATAATGCTGTACAAATGCGAACCAAACATGTCAGCTGCTTTACTGGAATTTAATAGAACGTGGTTTACATAGGAGGCCTCTAAATTCCATGGTTACCGAACATGTCTATATTCATGACCGTACTCTTCTGGTTCTGTGAATCTGGAACTTTGTGACGAATGTAGACAGTTTGTTCTCTGGAGACAACAAATAGTGTCAAACTGGAAGCATGATTTCTCTCCTCCAATAAAAGTCGAGGCGTGATCTCTCTCTCTCTCTCCTCTCTCTCTCTCTCTCTCTCCTCTCTCTCTCTCTCTCTCTCTCTCTCTCTCTCTCTCTCTCTCTCTGACCGAGAGAGCAATTCTACAGAATAGAATATCACATCATCCCTGGGTAGGCGTAGCTCACACACTGCCGTCACCGCTCCGTCATCCCCGGGGACGGTATAGTACTCCATCCTGTGGTAGCAACGCCCATTTTCACCAAGGCTGCCAGACCTCCCAGTCTCTCCTGAGCACGTTTAGTCCTCAGCAGCAATAAAGCCAGCCTCTTGTGGGCATCTTCTGTGATAGCTGTCTGCAAAAACTGTTCATTCCATTTGTCCACAGTTCTATGGATCATGGACCTGCTGTAGCTAAGAATTTCATCATCTTTAGAAAACAGTTCCTTCCGGTTTCAGACAAAGTTCTAGTTCAAATCTTAAGTAAGTGTTAGCGAATCGCCAATTGTCTTGTGATTCGTTTGTCCATTTGGTTTTCGGTTCGCTAACATTTATTTAAGATTTGTTTAGAATTCCGCCTGTAGTCGTCGTCTCCTTTTGCAACTAGACCAAAGTTCTAGTTGTTTTCACC
>CM031611.1:75644400-75646900 GCA_018398815.1 Conus ventricosus
AAAATATAGTCGCAGAATGCTTCGCACCTTTCGTCTTCAGGTGCGTCGTCCAATAAATCAAATGCATACGCATCCTGAACGTCACCAGGGGCGACGAACATCAGACCAAAGAATCGCTTTAACCAATTGCCGATTTCAGATCTCGGTGTCATGTACTCTTCGGCCAAGTGGAGAGCGCCAATTTTCCTGTACCAAGCTTGGCCTAGGTGGAAATGACAACCTTTGACCTCGATTCCAGGCCAGACCGCTCTCACTGCTTCTTGAGCCCCAAGCTCAAAATCCATGTGTATCACATCGGGCTGCAGATGAAGATCATGCGCTGCGCACACATTCTGTATTTCTCTGAACATTTGCTCATATGTGTTGCGAGTTTTGGATGGAAGAAGCGTAAAGACACATGGTATGTATTGGCCGTTTTTGAAAGCATGTAGAGTATAGATCTGCAGGAAGTGCTTGGGGCATGTCTTAAAAGTACCATCGGAGAATAATTCTGCGCGCCTGTCGCACAGAAGCTCCAGGTTGATTCGAGTCGTGAACATGATCTGTCCTGTGTCGCTAGAATTGACGTATATCATTGGTTCGTCTCTATTTGAAGTCATGTCGTATCCTCTTACACATTCGTGGGTTTCCGCTCTGTTCTTAGGAAGCTTTGGCATATGTTTTCGTCTCGCAATGTACATGGCTTTACGTACTCGCTCCAAATCCCTCGAGTTGACGGTGTTGATGCACTCCTCGTCTGCTTGTCGGAGTTCGAGTCTCATCACTTTAGATGGTCGCTGGAACAGGTCATCGGCACCCCTTCTTTTGCACTTTTTTCTGAATTCACCGACGGTGATGTCTCTCTCGCTCTTGGCTGCATGATCTTTGTGCTGCGTCAGCTTCTCAATGACATTGTTAGTTTTGTCCGTCGTGCAGCGAGCAGAGCAGCCTCTGTTTGTGCATCTTCAAGAGTTTGCACTGTTCGATTGTCGATCCACTCGAAATAAGTAGCCGTCGATGAGCAGCGCAAGTTTGCCCTGGTTCGTTGTTGTCACCGTTATTCTCTGGTCCCTCTCTGCTATCTGGTCCCTCTCCGCCATCTTCTCAAACAAGTAGTACACAAGCAACAACGAACTGGAAAATGAATGACTTCTGGCAGACACAAGCAACAATTCTGGATAAATGCAATCCTTCACAATGTAATGTCCAACTGACGCGTTTTTAATAGCGTGTAGAGTTCAGGAATGCAAATCTCCGTATTTTTTTAACTGAGTAAATCTCTCTATTTTTTATCTGAGTGAATTCAACTAACATAAAACTATTTCGTGATTCCATTTCTTGCTGAATAAGCACGTGATATCTATCCATGCAGTCATCGTGAATCACGAAATGCAACGCAGTCAACTTGTTTGCTATAGAAAACTATGCGTGAATTCGTGTATTTATATACCAATTGCATTTGCGCGCTAAACGGTTGTAACCGTGCCGTGACCGTGCGCGCTTAATAGCGGAAAATGCGCGCTTTATAGCTTTTTTGTCTGCGCGCTAAATAGCAGTGCGCGCTTTCGTACGCATCCGAGACTGAGGACCGGCCACTGAAGACTGCTGAGCCACCTTAACCGCTTGAAGATCACCTACACTGACCAGTGTCCATGCGGCACTGGACCCCAGACCCCTGAACATGTCCTCCTGGGCTGTCCTACTCATGCAGCTCTACGACACAAAACCTGGCCGGGGGGAGCGGAGTTACAGGCGCAGCTTTGGGGAGCCCGTTCTGACCTGGAGAAGACCGCGGGCTTCATCATGGCGGCCGGGTTACAAGTCTGACGCACCCAGCTTCAATCGAACGCAGAGAGAGAGAGAGAGAGAGAGAGAGAGAGAGAGAGAGAGAGAGAGAGAATGTGCAGACCACATAGGCGTGAAGCCTAAGTATAAAACAGAACGTGAGAGCAACGTCTTCATATCCTCATCCTGACAGATCGTTATAGAACTTTTTTTTTTGAGGGGAGGGAGGGGATAGAGGGGGAATCTCATCAGCTAGCCCCTCCACCTTCTCTAAATGCCTACCCCCCACCCCCACCCCATCCCGCCTCCATTGCTCCCATCTCGCTAATTTCGCCCCCCCCAACCCCACCCCTACCCCTCACAAACACACAGAGCCGCATCCAGTACCAAAGTATCACAGCTCACAAGGACCAATTGATATTTAGCCGATATGAGGCAACCCATCAGGGGAGACACTGCACTACAGCCAAATTGGTAAGAGGTGATAGCCGAGAACCATGTGGACGTATTATGGAGATACCCGAAAATGGTTGACACCCGTACCCGTCAGTAGGACAAGAACAGGAGCGGAGTAAAGATAATAGACGAGGGGATGCGTGCGAAAATCGCGGTTTTCTGTGATTTGCAGACTGAGAAAAGCGCGCTTTTAGAACTGTTTAAAAGTGTGACTTTTAGAGAAGAGAGAAGGACATTTTCAAGTAAATGTTGACGGTATTGTTTCCCCACAGTATGGCTG
>CM031611.1:75651900-75676900 GCA_018398815.1 Conus ventricosus
ACCACCTCGCGTGGACGTCCCCTTTTCCGGGTGGCGCCCCCCTCGCCTCTTGAGACAATCCCTAGGAAGTTGCGTTCATCGATTTCGGTGACCATCTCTGTCTCTGCTATGTGTGGAACGTACGGGGGCATATCACTTGTGGCACTCGACCTGTGCGCGTGTTACATTTGGTGTGATTCTTGATAATACGAATGACCGACCGCATTAAAAAAAAAAAACGTAATTCAGAAAATATTCCTTTGAAGGCCCAATTTGTCACAGAACATTAAATGTGCTCCGTTCTAATCATGATTTCGTTTTTCTTTTCTTTTCTCTCCGTTTTTCTTTTCTTCTTCTTCTTCTTCTTCTTCTTCTTCTTCTTCTTCTTCTTCTTCTTCTTCTTTTTGTTGTCGTCGTTGTTGGTGTTGTTGTTGTTCGTGTTGTTGTTGTTATATGGCATGTACTCTGTTCAAAATTAAAAGTGAAATTGCCGATGCCCCTGGTTACTAATCAGATGAAATATCCTGTTCCTCCTTTTACGGGACGCTACATTTAGCCTGCTTTTCACATCCACGTTGAATAGCAGGGGGGCAATGTACACATAAAACTGGCAGACTTGAAAGAATCTTTTAATATGTGTTCTACTTACGCATTCTATTGGTTCTAGTTTTGGAACAGTTTATCATCTCTCGGGATTAAACCCTCTTCCACCTCTCCGTTTGAGAGCAGGGGACAAAGGCAAATTGGCAGCAGGGGACAAAGGCAAATTGGCAGCAGGGGACAAAGGCAAATTGGCAGCAGGGGACAAAGGCAAATTGGCAGCAGGGGACAAAGGCAACTTGGCAGCAGGGGACAAAGGCAAATTGGCAGCAGGGGACAAAGGCAAATTGGCAGCAGGGGACAAAGGCAACTTGGCAGCAGGGGACAAAGGCAACTTGGCAAACGGAAAGGATTCTGTAAGGATTTTTTTTTTCTTCTGAAATATGTCAATTGAAAGAATTCGCGCAAATGTGTGTGTGTGTGGTGTGTGTGTGTGTGTGTGTGTGTGTTGTGTGTGTGTGTGTGTGTGTTGTGTGTGTGTGTGTGTGTGTTGTGTGTGTGTGTGTGTGTGTGTGTGTGTGTGTGTCTCACATAAACGTCACATCAAAGTCGCACAAATGTGTTAGGCCCACACGTACCTTAGGCATCCACAGGGATTGGAAACTAGAGCCAACATCATCATCATCAAAGCTGAGCACCAAGAAATCCCAATACAAGCGGATGAAGAAACACAAGCATGAACACCTGTACGATGCGTGTTGTCCCTTTCTCAGATAACTACCCGGAGGTGTTTTGCCGTGTCTTTTTTGAGACCGAGTCCTACGGTGCTTGGAAATCTTGTTGACAATATGGCGGCACCCACCGTGATGGCACATTAGTGTGAGATTCAAGCGAGAATGAGGTCTGGACTTCGCTTAATTAACAAACATCTCGAGCAGGGAAGAAGTGCTTGACAGTGTGACATCCACGTGGACTTAATTATGCCAAATGAACAACTAATTATCAGTCCATGTTTGCAGCTGTCATGAAGAAAAGCAAGTCCTCAGGGTTTTTTTTTTTTTTTTTTTTTTTTTGCTGTCCCAACCTCTGCGCCACCTCAGAGGCAGTGCACACACGCCGCTCATTCCGACACCCGTCCACAGCCACAGCCCGGTCGGCCCCGCCGCAGCCCCGGCACCGACAGTCCACAGGGGGCAGTCAATGTCAAGTCGTCAAGAGGCAGCCCACCGGAGGAGACACTGCACCGCTGCCGAGTCACTTCGGTGGTGTTCAGTGGCGCCTGTTCTGATCTAACATACGCAGGACACCACCTACTAAGCCCCTACTGACGACAATAATTGCTTAGTCGCGGAGGCGGCGTGAGTGAGCTCTCCCTCCAGAGGGCGCCACCACGTCCGTCCAACGACAGCCCCCATGGACTCGCCGATACCGGTGACCCCGACGGAACCAAACCAAGACCACAGACGTGGGAGAGGACATCGAAACTGAGGTCACCATGAGAGCAGGGCATGAAGGGCCACAGAATTTGAGACATTTTTTTTAATGATGATTGATGAGAATGAGGATGATTAAGATGATGCTACGGGTTTCCATTTCGGTCTGAGACTACATGACAGGGCTGTACTCTACGCTTCCTTTCATAAAATATCCGGCGTCAACCAGGCCCGAGAGATACAGGCACCTGCAGTGTTGGTCAGTGAATTTGAGCAACACTCTCAGAAACGCAGAGTCCGCAGCAAACTCAACTCTGGGTAGGAGCCGGTCGGGGCAGAAAAACCACATGACTCTGATGGGATTCGAACCCACGACCTCCAGCCGGGAGTCCGCGACGCTAACCACTTCGCCACGGCGGCTGGTAAGTCCTCAGGGTTTATGTTTTGTCCTCAGACTGACTACTCACAGTATTCACTGCAGTTTCTCCTTTCTTGAAAACAAGTTAAATGTCCTATACGTAACATGGGTTGCTACACACGCAAATTGTCGCAGCTCTCTGATAGCACGTGTTGATAGCAAGAACCCTGAGGCTTGCTCGCTTCTCTCTCTTTATATGCTTGAGATCACATAGTTCGAGAGCGTTTTTTTCCCCCTTATCATCTCCCTTTGCTTGTTTGTTTGCTATGATAATCACTAAACATTAAAATGATCAAGATCATGCATTGCCCTACCGCATCTCCTCATCATCTTCACCGCCACCCCACCTCCCCTTCCTTGAAGTGCTATTCATTCGGTTCGCACATTTGTCATCACCACCACCACCACCACCAACCACCCTGACCCTGCCTTTCTCTTTAATGGCTGACTCTGATCTTTCCTGTCAAGGCGGACATAGCACCAAACGGCTCTCCCAACAGAGCGGGATTATTTCTGGGTTTCTTTTTTTCTGTTCAGCTGATTTCTTACTTCTTCAACTCTGCCTCTGTGATTCTGTTTCAGCCGTTCATGGCTGGTTGTGCTGTGCCGGTGGCATGGACGACGATCACACACGCACACACACTCTCTCTCTCTCTCTCTCTCTCTCTCTCTCTCTCTCTCTCTCGCACGCACACACGCACACACACGCGCGCGCGCGCTCGCACACACACACACACACACACACACACACACACACACACACACACACACACACACACACACACACCATTCTCTCTCTCTCTCTCTCTCTCTCTCTCTCTCTCTCTCTCTCTCTCTCTCTCTCTCTCTCTCTCTCGCACGCACGCACGTATGCACGCACGCTTGCGCACGGACGCGTGCATGGCACGTGATAGAGGCTGGGGGGTTGGTCCCACACAAAATGCTTTCGCCTCAACTCATCTGCCTCAAAGTCACATCATCGTCTGCCTGAAGACCGATCTGGTTTTTAGTATGAAGCAATACAATCTGGGATATATATATATATATATATATATATATATATTATATATATATATATATATATATATATATATATATATATATATATATATTTATATATATATATTATATATATTATATATTTTATATATTATTATCTTATATAAAACAAGAAACAAACAACACTTTTCCGGACTGCAAATATTTCGGCGACTGCCTTTATCGATTGCTTATTGACAGTGACGCATTGCAGAGCACGTAATCAGTATAATGACGTTTTTCTATAAAACCTACAATGACGTCAAGCTCACAATGATAACCACGTTCGCAAATTTTCAATTTCTTTCTAAGGCTGGGAGGAGAGGGGGGGGGGGGGGGGGGGAGAAAAAAAATCAGGGAGGTGTCAGGCCCCTCACCATCACCCCAGCCCACCCAGCTCCCCAGATCACCCGACTCCACACCCCCATCCAACTCCCCATCTCACCCCACACCCATTCACTCATTCGCCCACCTACCCAAGAACACCCGCCCCCACCCTAGCCCCCAAGTCACACATCCCCCAGTCCCTCGCCCCCCCCCCCCCCCCCAGGGTCTCCCTAATTATTTGTATCCCCCGATCGCTGGGGACCCAAGCACCAAAGACCCTTAAAGTCCCCCACCCCCTAACACCCAGGGACCCCCCCCCCCCCCTCCCTGCCACCCAAAGTCCCCAGCCCACTCTCCAGGCCCCCCACTCTTGGGTCCCTGACTCCAGCCCTGGGCCATCTCTTATTCTCCCTCACTCATCTCCCTCTCGACCGGAGGATAGAGTTTGTCATTTGCACATGGGGCCGTCTGCCTCAAAACCTCCCCCTTCCAATCCTATCGCCGTCTCTGTCCTATCTCCCCTCTCTCTCCCCTCACCATACCCCCACTATCTGCCCTTTTTACCTCTCTCCCTCCCCAACCAGTTAGGAGAGTCAGAGAGTGTTGAGACCCCGAGGATAGAATGTCCTGAGTTTGTTAATCCAGAACTGCTCCCTTGCGTGCCTGTGAGCAAGGTTGTCTGTGAAGACCTGCTCTATGGGCATGCACCTCATGTCCTGCAGTGAATGGTCTTTCCTGTTGAAATGGCTAGTAACATGGGTGCCTGTGTTTTGCAGTTTGTGGGTTCTGTGGAGGTAGAAGCGTGTTCTTAGGGCATTCTTTGTTTCTCCTACATACTGCGCCCCATGACATTGTTGGCAGTAGAGCAGGTAAATGATGTTTGAAGACTTGCACGTCATGCTATGTCTGATGTTGAAGACTTCTCTGGTGGTGTCGCTGGAGAAAATTTTGCTCTCCACCAGATGTTCCCTACAGATGACGCACCTGTTGTTGCATTTCATCACCCCAGCCTGTTCTTGCGTAGGCTTGACTTGGGGAAGGGAGGAGGGCATGACCAGGTTTCGGATGCTCCTGGAGTTTCTCTCTCCCACAACAGGCACTTCAGGCACAGCCTTTTTCATGCGTGCACTTGTGTGGAGTAGTGCCTGTTGCTCCCTGAGCCAGTCACGTAGTGGTGGGTTGGACGGGTGATGAGTGATGACGAAGGGGACCCTGGTGTTGACAGTTTTTGCCCTGTACATTAACACCTCAGCTCTGGGGAGGCTTCGTGCTTTTGTCAAAGCCTGTTGTAGCTTGCGCCGGTCTGTAGCCACGGCTGAGGAACATGCCCATGATGGTATCAGCATGTTTATCAAAGTCTTTAGTCTTGGAGCAAAGACGACGGAGCCTCAGGAACTGGCAGTAGGGGATGTTGTTCTTACAATGATGTGGATGGCATGAGCGATGGTGGAGGTAAGCATGAGTGTCTGTGGGTTTTGTGAACAGTTCAGTGATGATGAAGCCATCATCAAATTTGATGAGAATGTCGAGGAATGGGATGGACTGTCTGGATGACTGGACTGTGAATTTGATGGTTTGATGGAAAGTGTTGATGTGTTGGCAAAAGGTCTGCAGATCTTCCTCTGAGCCCTGCCACAGCAAGAAGATGTCATCGATGTAGCGTCTCCACATGCTGTTGTCGATGTGGACAGGGCTTTCTTCCAGCATCCTCTTTTCCAGCCAGCCCATGAAGAGATTGGCAATGGCTGGCGCCATGGGCGTGCCCATTGCCGTCCCACGTTCCTGCTTGTACATGCGTCCTTCAAAGGTGAAATAGGTGTTCTGAGGACGTGAGAGACGATATCTATAATGACGGAGTTCGGTGGGGTATGGTCAGGATGGTGGAGCGTCAGAAAGAAGGTGATAGCCTCTAGCATGTCGTCGTGGGGTATGTTGATGTACAGCCCTACTGCGTCTATTGTCACCAAAGTTGCTTCAGGACCAAAAGGACCCTCCCTGACGTTAAGGTCCTCAAGCATCCTTAGCATTGCAGTGGAATCTTGGATGTAGCTGGGGAGCCCAACGACTAGATTCTGTAGCCAGGAGTCAACTAGCTGGGACATTTTGACTGTAGGGCCTTCCACTCCTGACACAATTGGTCTTCCTGGGGGCTTATTGAGCGTTTTGTGGATCTTTGGTAGATGGTAGAAACGCTGTGTACGTATTTTGTTTGGTTCGAGTAAGGCCCATCTGTACGTCTGGTCGTCAATGTAGTTGTTATCATGGAGTTTGTTGAGAAGTTCATTGGACTTCTTGGCCACTGCACTGTGGGATCTTTGTCAACTTTGCTGCAATGTAGCTGGTTGTTCAGTTGTCGATTTGCTTCTTGGATGTAGTCCTGAACGTCCTGAATAACTACAGCTCCCCCTTTGTCAGCCGTGCTGATGCGTATTTCTCGGTTCAACACTTTCCCTGTAGCTGGTTCAGTGCCTTTCTTTCGTTCACTTTAAGATTGTCTTTCGGTCTCCCAGGGCATTGGTGGGTGGCCGCCTTCAGATCTAGGTTTTGGCAGTAGGTATCCAGAGCCGCGTTCTCTGCCTTTGCCTGGATCGTAGTGTGTTTTCTTGTAGAAATGTGGTGTAGGAGTTGGGTGGGTAGTGTCTTCAGTTTCCTCATCAAATGTAGCTCCTCTTTTAGCCTTACTAGTCGGCATACCTCTTTTTATATCATCCTCTAGCTGTTTCTGGTTGAAGGTCATGGGTGTGGGAACAAACATGGGGCCCAGACCGAGCACTTTTATCTGGTCTTCAGTCAGCGTTGTGCTGGAGAGATTGACCACCAGGTGATTATCCACTGTAGAGTTCTCTGGTTTTTGGTTGGTTTGGTGTCGCCTTTTGAATCGTCTGCATTTATGCTTGTGTTGACGTTCTTGCGTGTGTCTGTTTGGTTCTTTCTCTTGTGTTTGACGGAGACTAGCTAGTTTCTTTTTCTTCTGATTCCAGAGCTTGTCAGCCAGTCGTTTTGATCGCCATTTCAAGTCAATGACAGCTGCTTCAAAACTAGTAGTAATCAGAGTCTTGTTGTACATTGTCCATGTACTGGTGCAGTGCTGCGCGTTGCTCTGTGACCAAAGATCTGTAGGTTTGTAGGCATGAGTACATCACATCAAATGAAGCTCTACTCATGATGCTATCAATGTGTCTATGGAGATAGACACTCTTAGGAAGAGCATCCACACCAAATTTGATTTTCATTCCCCTTGGTACAATTCTTTCTTCTGTACAAATTGAAAGAAACGAACGTGTGATTCATATCTTATAAGCTAGTCAAGTATCAACCCCAGCGTTTGTCTGCCAGGATCCTGCTTAGTCATTATGCTGGATCCAGTCAAGGATGCAATGGAGATCAAGACGGAATTAATAAAACTGCATACGACTACCTTTCTAATGCAAAAACGAGGAGGGCGTTTGCGGAGTACATGCAGACACAGACACACAGACACAGACACGGACACAGACACATACACACAGACACAGACACACACACACACCACACACACCACACACACACACACACACACACACACACACACAACACAACACAAAACACACACACACACCACACACACACACCACACACACACACACACACACACACACACACACACACACACACACACACACACACACACACACACACATGAGTAGACTTGCATTTACGCTTGTGTTGACTTTCTTTATATATATATATATATATATATATATATGTGTGTGTGTGTGTGTGTGTGTGTGTGTGTGTGTGTGTGTGTGTGTGTGTGTGTGTGTGTGTGTGCATTTATGCTTGTGTTGACTTTCTTGATATATATAAGAACTTTGCAAAATTTGTCAAAGCCATAACCTAAAAATCACAGTAGAAGCCAACAAAAAACCAGTAAATTATTTAGACATAACATTAGACCTTAAGGATCATACATACAAACCATATAAAAAACCTATTGACACACCTGTCTATGTAGACATCAATAGTAACCATCCACCCTCCATCTTAAAAACCATAGCTAATGGTATAAACAAAAGATTATCTAAACTGTCATGCAATGAGAAAGAATTTAACAGTGCAGCAGCCGAATTCCAAGAGGCGCTGAAAAAAAGTGGCCACAACTACAAACTACAATATAACCCAGATAACAACATGAACAGCAACAGGAAAAACAGGAAAAGAAAAATGATATGGTATAACCCTCCATATGATGGAAGAACAAAAACTAACGTAGGAAAAGAATTCCTCAGAATCCTTAAAACATCATTCCCAAAAGAACATGTACTATCTAAAATATTCAACAAAAATACTGTCAAGCTATCATACTCGTGTATGCCCAACCTTAAAAATATAATTGATTCTTCCAATAAAACCAAAAACAACACAACCAAAGAGGGTGATGAAAGGATATCTTGTAATTGCACAAAAAAGACCAGTGCCCTCTGAATAATAAATGTCTCTACAACAATATTGTGTACCAAGCTACGGTAACAACAGACAGTGATAAAGAAACATACATAGGGATCACGGCAAAGCATTTTAAAACCAGATATGCAAACCATAAACAGTCTTTCAAAAATGAAAAATATAAAAACCAAACAGAACTAAGTAAATATATTTGGAAGCTTAAAGATAAGAAAATTGATTACAACATATCATGGAAAATTATAAAAAGAGCAACACCATACAACAACATTTCTAAAAAATGCAACTTATGCACTACAGAAAAGTGGTTGATACTATGTAAACCCCACCTAGCATCCCTGAACTCTAAAGTAGAAATGATAAACAATTGCAGGCATAAATGGAAATCTTTGTCAATGCACCATTCCTTAACACGTCCCCCCTGAACGCGCCCCAAAAAAGAAAAAAACCTGCAGGCCACGTGCCACACGCACAGAACTCACACGCCCACACACCACAATATATAACACCGGTGGCGTGCCCAGATTGTATACCCTGAGGAGAGCATTTTTTAGCTCGAAACAATTTTGTAGGTTTTAATCTTTCCATTTTAAAACCCTATTTTAAACTGGTATGTCGCTCCCTACTTGGTTGAGCACTTTTATCATTCTGAGTGGCTTTTTAACTCTAATCTTTTATATATATATATATATATATATATATATATATATATATATATATATATATATATTATATATATTATATATATATATATATATATATTGTGTGTGTGTGTGTGTGTGTGTGTGTGTGTGTGTGTGTGTGTGTGTGTGTGTGTGTGTACGTGCGTGCGTGCGTGCGTACGTGCGTGCGTGCGTGCGTGTGTGTGTGTGCGCGCTCGCGCGTGCCTGCATGCTTGCGTGTTTGCATGCGTGCAAGCGTACGCGCGTGCGTGCCTGCGTGTGTTCGTGCGCGCGCGCGCGCGCGCGCACGTGCGTGCATGCGTGTGTGTGTGTGTGTGTGTGTGTGTGTGTGTGTGTGTGTGTGTGTGTGTGTGTGTCTGTGTCTGAGTGTGCATGTACTCCACAAGCGCCCTCCTCGTTTTTGCATTGAAAAATGTCGTTTATGGAAATAGTAACTTGCGCAATAGAAGACCTAAATTTCCTTCACGTAAGAAATTTTCTGATGATATTTCGCATATGCAACAGATATTCGACGTACAATGCTACTGCTATCAGAGAAGTAATGTTTTGCGCATTTTTTACCCTGCTGATGATAATGTCCAAGAAGACATTGGTCAAATATTTTAACTGATCTGTTTAGCATTATACATAATGTCACGGTCAAAAATAAACACAACCAAAGTGTGGTCCGTCGCCGGCCACTTCAACTGGACATAAGTCCAAACGCAGACATCTTGGCGCCAGCAGACGGCTCCATGCGTCGCATCCAGCCAATTTAGCACAGCGAGGAGACAGCAGACAGTCTGAGTGGCTGGACCGACAGGTCTCGGTAGGTTTGGTCAGACGTCGCGGCGCCTACCCAGACTCATCTAGCCAATTTAGAGTGACCAGTGCCCACGAGTTAAGCCACACGGCGCCAGTTAAGTAGGAAAGGGGGGAAGGTAGTGTGTGGTGGGGGTGAAATCAAGCTAATCAATTAAATGACCAATTGACCACCACAGAGAGTAAGGGTGTAGGCATGACTGGCATGATTTGAACATCCAATGGAATTAGAGGGAGATAACTTCGGGTACGAGGCGGTAAAAATACTGACCAATGGTGCTCGCCCTTGGACACGGAGTTAGTAGATAAAGTAATGCGTGAGTGAGAGAAGGGGGAGAGGAGAACGAGAGAGAGACAGAGAGAGGAAGCGGTTCTAGGTCTGCTCGAGAGAGAAGGAGAGAGATGAGGGGAGGAGAGAAGAGAACCAAGTTGAGAGATTAGCAGAAGATAGTCTGCAGAGGAAGGACTAGGGAGAGATGTGGAGAGAGAGAGTTGCTAACTAATGAAGAGGAAAAGAAAGAAAAGAAAAAAGAAAAGAAAAGCAACCATGTCCATTTGATAGAGCAGACTAGAAGAGAGAGAGAGAGTGCATGCGTTAATGCAGGAAGAGAAGAAAGGAGAACAGATCGATGTTGATAGTCACTGTTCTATCTTAACCGGGGTTCGACCTCATACCTGGCAGCGTCACTTCGCCAAGCAGAACCACAGACCAACGCCAGTGCCAGCAGTCTAACCTGCCCAGACGCCAGCAGACCAAGACCAGTGCCAGCAGTTGTGTCGTGCTTGTGAAAGTGACAGTGAAAAGAAAAAAAAAGAAAAAGAAAAGAAAAGACAGTGATTCGTGAATAGTTAAGATCACCTGGCCAGGTAAAGTAGAAATCTATTTATACCCGGGTTAGTTAATGATGTTTTAGATAAATGATTTGGTGAAGTTCAGGAAAGAGAGAATGTTTTATTTTGTTTGATTCCATATGCATTGATGTTTCGTTCTATGACCATGTGTAGTAAAGTTATAGACTTTACAAGTGGTTTGATGTGACGAATGCATGATATATGAATGAGATCGTAAGCAAGCTGTGAGTGTGTTTGGGCTGTGCGCTAGTCCTTCCTCCATCGACATCACCAGAGGTTGACAATTTATTGGCGAGCCTGCCAGGATATTCTGGCCCATTTATTATAATTGTTCAACTTCTCAGAGAGGAAGCTGGGTGGGATTCAAGTATTGTAATCCTAAGACAAGGGGTTGTCTTACTGTATGTTCCCAAGATAGTTAAATACTAGGCTTGGCATTGCTTCCAAGATAGTTAATACTAGGCTTGGCATTTCAGCCCCAGAGTACTTATTTCGTAACAGATTGCCTATAATTCGCTCTCATAGTTGGGTCAGGCGCTGGGCGTCTTATAAAAACTAATTACGTTGTCCCAAGCTAATATTATCATTCATAGGATTGTGCTATTACGTCACTCGTGTCGGTAACCACCAGTTTGGCTGTCGTAGAGAAAAAAAAAATCTTGTTCAAAAAAAAAAAAAAAAGATATAATGGCGGAAGAAAAGAACACCCCTATTGAACAACTTGTGAGCGTCGCTCGTGATTTAGGCTATTCGGGAGAAGAGTTGCGAGCGTTCGTTGAAAACCAGCAGAAGATGGAAAGGGATGAGCGAGCAGAAAGACGACGTGTCGCGGTAGAAAAGAAGAAACAGAAAGAATAAAGCAGGAAACAGAAAGAATAAGGGAAACGCAGGAAACAGAAAGAATGAAGCAGGAAACAGAAAGATTAAAGGTTCAATTAGAGTTAGAGAAAGTGAGAATACAAAGGGAGACCCCCGAGGATGGGAGTTCAGTCTCCAGTGACTCTGTGCGCAGTTACGCCCCCCGACAAAAGTTGCCCAAATTCTCTGAAGGGACCGATTCGATTGATGCATACATCAGTCGTTTCGAAACGTTTGCGACCAGTCAGGGTTGGCCTCCAGAAGAGTGGGCAGTCATTTTGTCGGCGTTACTGACGGGTAAGGCATTACAAATTTTCACTGCGTTACCAGCAGAACAACAGTCTGATTTCGGCGCTGTGAA
This sequence comes from Conus ventricosus, assembly GCA_018398815.1. NCBI lineage: Eukaryota > Metazoa > Mollusca > Gastropoda > Neogastropoda > Conidae > Conus > Conus ventricosus. The sequence goes on from CM031611.1 coordinate 75,663,634, forward strand.
GGAATCGTTGATGAAGGATTTGACTCACAGAGGAGGGGTTCAGGAAGAAATTTCGTTCAGCTAAATTACAAGCAGGTGAGACGTACACTCAGTTTGGTGCACGTTTAGATCACTATTTTGAGAAGTGGTTAGAGTTGAGCGGTACGAAGAAGGAGTTCGCTGAGTTGAAAGAGCTAGTTATGAAGGAACAGATTTTGTCAGGTTGCGGCCCTGAGTTAACCATACATTTGAAAGAGAGACAGCCAGAGACAGCAGGGGATTGTTGAAGTTCGCAGAGGTGTATAGAGAGGCACGTTTGGGCACTAAGGTACAGGAGAAACAGGTGCTAGGCACAGGTGAGAAGAGTGCAAGGAGACCAGGGGAGTTTTCTGCAAAGTCTGCAAACCCAGTGGTGGGGCAGAAGGAAGGGCAAAGGGACATTAGGTGTTTCATTTGTCACAAGAAGGGACATGTGGCGAGGGATTGTCGCATGAGGTTCCAGAAGGCAGCAGCCTTGCAAGAGGTGGATAAAGGTCGCCAGGGGAAACGACCTGCAGTGGAACCAAAGGGAATTCAGTCTGAAGAGGGTGGAGTGCAGCCTATGGCTAGCACTGGACAGCAGTCAGTGTCAGGGATGGAGGGCACTAGGCTGAGTGGTTCGTTACCAGTGGAAGAAGGGTGGATTGGCCAGCAGAGGGTGAAAGTGTTACGAGACACTGGTTGTTCATGCGGGGTAGTACGAACAACGCTGGTCGAGAAAGGGGATTTGACAGGGCAAATCCAGACCTGTACTCTAATCGATGGCACTGTGAGGGAGTTTCCAGTTGCCAAGATAGAAGTACGTACCCCTTACTTCTCAGGCGAGTTGTCTGCGTTGGTGATGGAGAAACCCTTCATGATGTGATCATCGGAAATATTCCAGGTGCAAGGGATCAAGGGGATCCTGAGTTGTTGACTGCTACAGGGGCAGCAGTTCAAACACGGAGCAAGAAGGAGGAAAAGGTTGATAAACCGTTAGTCGTTCCAGCAAGGAAGTCAGGCATAGATGTGTCGCCTGATGAGTTTAGGGCAGCGCAGGAACAAGACCCTTCGCTCGTGAAGTCTTGGGAGTTGGCAAGAGGTGGAGAGAAACAGGAGGTTAGAGGAGGTGAGACAGAATTTCTTGTGAAAGGCGGGCTGTTGTACCGAGTGTTCACCAAGGGAAGACAGGTAAGGTGACCACTCAGTTAGAGGTACCAGCAGGTTATCGTGACACTGTCATGTCAGTGGGTCACGAGTCGCTCATGGCGGGTCATCTCGGCACCAGCAAAACAGCTGACGAATCTTTGATGACTTTCATTGGCCAGGAGCAATGGCAGACATCAAGCGTTTCTGCATGTCATGTGACGTGTGTCAAAGGTCAGCCACAAGAGGGGTGAAGAGGAAGGCACCTCTTAAACAGCCTCCTTTAATTGACACTCCATTCAGGAGGGTGGCTGTTGATCTGATTGGCCAATCGCGCCCTGTTCCAAAGGCGGGCACAGGTATGTGTTGACGCTCGTGGACTACGCGACCAGATACCCAGAAGCAGTTGCATTGAAAGGCGTAGATACGCAACAGGTCGCTGAAGGGCTGGTAGACATCTTTTCTCGCGTGGGGGTGCTAGCACAAATTCTCAGTGACAGGGGGTCACAGTTCACCTCAGGCGTGATGAGGGAGGTCAACAGGCTGCTAGGGATCACACAGCTTCTCACTACCCCATACCACCCACAATGCAATGGCTTGGTGGAGAGATTCAATGGTGTGCTGAAGGGCATCTTAAAGAAGCTCTGTGAGGAAAGGCCAGCAGATTGGGACCGCTACATTCCAGCGGCACTGTTCGCCTACAGGGAAGCCCCTCAGGAAAGCACAGGCTTTTCGCCATTTGAGCTGCTGTATGGGCGGACAGTTCGGGGACCAGTGTGCATTCTCAAAGAGCTGTGGTCCGGAAAAACAGGAGTCAGAAGAGGTCAAAACCACTTATCAGTATGTGGTGGACCTACGCAATAGGCTCGAGGAGACATGTAAGGTCGCAAGGGAGAGTTTGCAGGAGGCTAGGGTCGTTCAGAAGAAGCAATATGACAGGAAGGTGAGGAAGCAATTCCTCAAGGTGGGAGATCAAGTCTGTTACTGCTTCCCACGGATCACAACAAGCTGCTGATGCATTGGAAGGGACCATTCACCATCATTGAAAAGGTAGATCAGGACTACCGAATCGATGTGAATGGGAAATCAAAACTTTTCCATGCAAATTTGCTCCGCAAATATATTCAGCGTGAGACCCAGCACATAGGCGCAGCAGCAATCATTGATGGAGGTGAAGGAGACCAGCAGAAGAAGGGGGGATTTTGTTGCCTGAGTTTCCAGGAGAAGAGTCATACAGGGATGTGTCACTGTATGAAGGGCTAGACAGTAGGAGACAGGAGGAAGTTAGGGGGCTCCTAGAACAGTATAGGGCGTCCCTGACTGATAAACCAGGCAGGACAACTCTAGAGACATGTACTGTGGAGTTAACATCGCAAAAACCCGTACATGTGAAAGCCTACCCGATCCCATATGCCACCAAGCAAGTGATCGAGGAGGAGGTAGAAAAGATGTTGGACCTTGGGGTGATTGAACCGTCCAAATCATCGTATAGTGCACCCGTCGTCTTAGTGAGGAAAAAGTCAGGTGAGCATCGATTCTGTGTTGACTATAGACGTCTGAACAGTGTCACCAAGGTCGATGCAGAGGTCATACCGAACATGGAAGACCTGTTCGCTCAGATCGCCACAAGCAAGAGCCAGTATTTCACCAGGATAGATCTGAGCAAGGGTTACTGGCAAATAGCCTTGAGTGAGGACTCAAAGGAAGTCACAGCATTCTCCACTCCTATGGGGCTATACCAGTGGCGAGTACTTCCTTTTGGGATGGTCAACGCACCTGCAGTCTTCTCTCGGATGATGAGGAAGTTATTGACGGGATTGAAAGGCGTTGTGAATTTCATGGATGACATTCTGATAGCATCCGAGACATGGGAGGAGCATATGAGGCAGCTAGGAGCAGTTTTAGAGGTTGAGACAAGCCAATCTCACAGCCAGACCAACAAAGTGCCAGGTTGGTTTTCCAAGCCTGGAGTTCCTAGGTTTTGTTGTCGGAGGCGACACAAAGCAGCCGGAAAGAGGAAAGGTGGAGAAGATGATGAATTCAGAGAGACCAAAGACCAAAACAGAAGTCAGGAGTCTGCTAGGTTTTATTGGTTTCTACAGAGAGTTTGTGCCAAATTTCGCAGCAATCACGAGTCCTCTCAGTGATTTGGTCAAGGCAGGGAAACCGGCAGTGGTCGAATGGTCAGACGCTGCAGAGCAAGCACTGCAGACGGTGTTGGAAAGACTAGGTTCCCGTCCATCTTGAAGCTACCAGATATGTCCAAACCATTTTTGTTGCGGACAGATGCATCAGGCGGTGGGATAGGTGCGGTATTGTTGCAGGAGCATGAAGGGGTCGAGTTTCCTGTGAGATATGCTAGCAGGAAGTTGACAAAGTGTGAAGAAGGGTACGCAACTGTAGAGAAGGAGTGTTTAGCTGTTGTGTGGGCCGTGCAGAAGTTCCACAAATACTTGTATGGGAAAGAGTTCGTGATAGAGACTGATCATCAACCACTCAAATTCCTGCAGGAGGCGCAGCTGAAAAACAGCAGAGTTCTGCGTTGGGCAATGGCATTGCAGCCCTACAGGTATCGAGTGCAGTACATTCCCGGTCGACAGAATGTCGGAGCTGACTATTTAAGTCGTGTAGTCTAGCAAGCTGCAACTCAGAGGAAGTCAGTCATATCTGGGGTGCTTTGTTGATAATATGTGTTGATTACAGTTATGTTGATGGGATATGGGTTCATTCCCAGTGGCTATGGTTCATAATTTTTGTGTGAGATTTGTTCATGTAAATGTAGTTTGCTTGAGCATACAGTCGCTTGTGTATTGATGCATTATTTGCAATAAGTGAGGATGGAGATTCCTCAGTGAAGTGTCATGGATCATGATCATATTATATTGTACTTTTCATAAGAATTGTGAAGAGAAGATGTGGCAAATCCGCAGGTAGGGGAATTGCATAAGTGCGCACAGAGGTTGTTATAAAATGAGTTGAAATAACGCAAGAGCGCACGTCAATGATAACTCATTGGAGTGGTATTCACTAATGGTATATCTTTAATTTATAAACCGTTGGTTGTAAAGTATTTTTCAAATTTGCACGTGTAGCTGTGGTTCAGCAAATTCGGTTGTTGTCTTTTTTTTGTACCGTTGTTTTGAGACAATGCGGTGCATAGTCTTTTGCAAGGGGGAAATTGTAACGGTCAAAAATAAACACAACCAAAGTGTGGTCCGTCGCCGGCCACTTCAACTGGACATAAGTCCAAACGCAGACATCTTGGCGCCAAGCAGACGGCTCATGCGTCGCATCCAGCCAATTTAGCACAGCGAGGAGACAGCAGACAGTCTGAGTGGCTGGACCGACAGGTCTCGGTAGGTTTGGTCAGACGTCGCGGCGCCTACCCAGACTCATCTAGCCAATTTAGAGTGACCAGTGCCCACGAGTTAAGCCACACGGCGCCAGTTAAGTAGGAAAGGGGGGAAGGTAGTGTGTGGTGGGGGTGAAATCAAGCTAATCAATTAAATGACCAATTGACCACCACAGAGAGTAAGGCGTGTAGGCATGACTGGCATGATTTGAACATCCAATGGAATTAGAGGGAGATAACTTCGGGTACGAGGCGGTAAAAATACTGACCAATGGTGCTCGCCTTGGACACGGAGTTAGTAGATAAAGTAATGCGTGAGTGAGAGAAGGGGGAGAGGAGAACGAAGAGAGAGACAGAGAGAGGAAGCGGTTCTAGGTCTGCTCGAGAGAGAAGGAGAGAGATGAGGGGAGGAGAGAAGAGAACCAAGTTGAGAGATTAGCAGAAGATAGTCTGCAGAGGAAGGACTAGGGAGAGATGTGGAGAGAGAGGTTGCTAACTAATGAAGAGGAAAAGAAAGAAAAGAAAAAAGAAAAGAAAAGCAACCATGTCCATTTGATAGAGCAGACTAGAAGAGAGAGAGAGAGTGCATGCGTTAATGCAGGAAGAGAAGAAAGGAGAACAGATCGATGTTGATAGTCACTGTTCTATCTTAACCGGGGTTCGACCTCATACCTGGCAGCGTCACTTCGCCAAGCAGAACCACAGACCAACGCCAGTGCCAGCAGTCTAACCTGCCCAGACGCCAGCAGACCAAGACCAGTGCCAGCAGTTGTGTCGTGCTTGTGAAAGTGACAGTGAAAAGAAAAAAAAAGAAAAAGAAAAGAAAAGACAGTGATTCGTGAATAGTTAAGATCACCTGGCCAGGTAAAGTAGAAATCTATTTATACCCGGGTTAGTTAATGATGTTTTAGATAAATGATTTGGTGAAGTTCAGGAAAGAGAGAATGTTTTATTTTGTTTGATTCCATATGCATTGATGTTTCGTTCTATGACCATGTGTAGTAAAGTTATAGACTTTACAAGTGGTTTGATGTGACGAATGCATGATATATGAATGAGATCGTAAGCAAGCTGTGAGTGTGTTTGGGCTGTGCGCTAGTCCTTCCTCCATCGACATCACCAGAGGTTGACACATAAACTCTACATGGCTTTACATCTTGTTTTTGATATTTGTTTGTATTTTTTGTCTTGCGCACAGAAAACATTTATGAGCAGATCTGGCATGAGCTTACTTGATGTGTTACTCTCAAACACTGTAACGAGACCCGTAAATATGTGGATTCGAACCTTTCTCTCTTATCCAGACCCAGAAACAACCACCGCAACATTGGGACACTCTTCCTCACCCTCCATCTAACCCACTCGAGGGAACGGGCTCCGACAAAGATCAGACACAGACAAGTCTGTATTCATTTATGTACACAAAAATAATTTGACAAACAATAGCACCGTGGGACCGACAATATTTTCAGTTATTCCCTAAACGACTATCTTACAGACAATCACGGCATGGTTCAAAACAATATGTTAAGTGCGGTTTTGGAAAAGAGTGAAGAAAGACAGTGGTGGTGTTGACTGCCTAACTGAAAAGAGAGAGAGAGAGAGAGAGAGAGAGAGAGAGAGAGAGAGAGAGAGAGAGAGAGAGAGAGAGGAGAGCGGAACAGAGATAGACAGAGCAAGGCAAGAGAGAGAGAGAGAGAGAGAGAGAGAAGAGAGAGAGAGAGAGAGAGAGAGAGAGAGAGAGAGAGAGAGAGAGGGGAGACATAGACAAAGATAGAGCAAGGCAAGAGAGAGAGAGAGAGAGAGAGAGAGAGAGAGAGAGAGAGAGAGAGAGAGAGAGAGAGAGAGAGAGAGAGAGAGAGAGAGAGAGAAAGAGAGAGAGATGGGCGAGAAAGTATCTGAAATTGTGTACATTTGCGACAGAAAATTCTGCATGTATAAGACTATGTAGAAATGATAAGAACTGTTTCCTTTTGAGGATAGATGTTGAATACAGTCACTGAAGAAACTGGAATATGGTCATAGTCTTTTGTACATAAATAATATACATTTGAAACTGAAATGAAATGAGGCAGGGAACAGTAAACAATAAACAAGTAGACTAACTCTTGCTCCCATAAGAAAACCTAACTCAAAGTAACTTTTATTCAAGACTAGCACAGCCTTTTAACTTGAAAAAAAAGTCAGACAAATACAAAGACGAACAATCTCTCTGCGCTTGTTTTCCTCCAGTATTAGATTGTTCGTCTTCGTATGTGTCTGACTTCATTCAAGTTAAAAGGCTGTGCCAGTCTTGAATAAAAGTTACTTTGAGTTAGGTTTTCTTATGGGAGCACGAGTTACCCTACTTGTTTATAATATACATTTGGTTCTGATATATCTAATACGTAACCACTCATGTTAAGTATATTTATTTCACAACTTGAACCGGCTTTGCAGGACATCAGCCACTTACAAGAGTGCACGCTTTGATCTTCCCGTCACTGCTTCGCGTGTCACGTGACAGCTTGGCCGAGGTCAGACAAAAACTTGGTAGAGCAGAGGAACAAGTTGTGTAAAACCTTGATTCATTTTCTTTTGTTTTCTGACATTTTGCTCATCAGCCAATCGCAAGTAAAGATGAAAAGCGAAATCAGAATGCACGATGTGAACTTGAAAACTGGGAGTTTCTCAATCATTTTGAATCTCGTCTTTCCAGGGGCTTATAAGGATATGACGAGTTCAGCCCCTTTGGTTATAAACTGTTGCAAGCAATTCTGTTTATATCTGAGTTTGTGCTGTTGATCTGTTGTTGTTTTATTCGATGACATTTGATTTCAAATCACGTGGTAACAGCTTTGAAATATCTCTACGTGGATGTCTGACCTATACCTAAACTGACACTGCTTTGTTTGCAGCGAATAATGAGCACATCAAATGTCAACGCCGTCATGATGTCTTTCAAAATGTAAATAATTGATCAACAGTAATATGATCTCTTTCAAAACACTGGTCACAAATGAATCAAAACAACCTTGCGCATTATACATCCTTTCGGCTTAATAAGATTTTTTGTCGCTTTCAATTTTCTTCCCCCTATTTCTTTTCTATTTCCTTTCTGTGTTTTTTTTTTTAATTTTGTTTTTCATACTGGATTTTTTCTTTCATTTATCTTCTGTTGATTCGCATTTTAATTGGGTGAACTGCACTAGCCATCTATTCATGATCAACTTCACTTAGCCATCTATTTATAAGGAGTGAACTTGCACTAAGCCATCTATTTATAAGGTCCATTCAGACGCCTCAGTAATTAACATATGAACATCACTTAGCGCTTAACATGAGATCAACACTGCCATACAAAAGGGTTAACTGCACCTACATCCATTATAAGATTACCTAAAGCCCAGTACACTAACGAGATCACGGTTAACATAGATACTTCCATACAAAGCTGGTTCACTATGACCTGACATCTATACAGACGGGTTAAATTCCAACACTCCTTCAAGAGACACATAATGGACATCCAGAAGCAGTCGTGCCAGCTCTGAGCAGCGGTCAATGGGGGGAAACACAAGCATGCCCTCAATCATCATGCATGCCGTCACACCTCCAGATGGCAGTCCAGCCGCGCTACACGGTCATCTGTCAATGGTGGACCGGCTCATCATACAGAACAGCCGACTAGGGCTTCAACCCTTTGTCACCAGCGTAAGCACCGCACCAAGTGACGCTCTCAAAGAGAAAATGAAAGGCTTAACCGCATTGAAAGAGCGGAGGCAGCCGACCCAATCTTCCCTAATGAAGAGCAAGTGAGCCGCAAAGACGGAGGCAGCGCGAGTGGGGTGTGGTTAGGAGGGTGGGTAGGGGGGCGGAAATGGGGAGGGGGGCTGTCAGCGAGGTGAGGGGGTGGGGGGGGGGGGTGGTGGGGGGGGGGGGGGGGGGGGGGGGGGGGGTGAGGGGGGAGGGGGGGAGGGGGGGGGGGGGGGGGGAACACTTGCAGGTATAGCTAGGGCTGGAATCGATAGGTCTTTTGGCCCAGTGCCGGCTCTGCTGACATGGCTCTATTCTCTTTGATCCCAGTTCAAGCCATCGGCCACGGACCTCGCTCACACACTCACTCACTCACTCACTTGGCCGCACGGCACCGGACAGAAACTCTATATCCCCCCCCCTCCCCGCCCCTCCCCCTCCCCCTCCTCCTCCCCCTCCCCCAGTGCTGCGGGAGTGTAGTCAAGCGGTTAATATGCAGCGACAAAAAAAAAGGGGGGGGGGGGGGGGGGGCATAAAAAAGGACTGTTACCTTGCCGAGTTCTAGAGGAGTGGCTGGGACAACATGAAGTCGGTTGAGTTCTGCTTCTAGAATAAATAGTTTAATCCACACCTGCTTTCAACTAAACAAAAACAAAGGAAAAAAAAAAGTCCCGACCTGTTTCAGCTTCTAGAATAAAATACTTTTAATCCGAATCTGCTTCCAGCTTCTAGAACAAATAGTTTAATTAAGACCTGCTTTGTTGTTGGCAGTTTTTTTGTTTTTAAGTTTTGCGTTTGAGGTTCACTTTCTCTCTCCCTTCTCCCCTCTAACCCTGTCTTCTGTTCTTGCTTGTTGCATGCTGCTTGGTGCAAGCTCTTCTGAAGATGGTGAAGTCGAGGAAAACCAAGAAAAAAGACTCCGAGCTATCCCTGTCTTTTTGTTGCTGTGTAATTCTTTGTTGTCGACATGTTGAAGGGATAAACCACTCACTGTAGATTAAGGTCCAGTCGTGTTTCAGACCCCCCCCAAAAAAAAAAAAAGAAGAAAAAGAAAAACCAAATTGAATATGGAGAAGACGGGAGGGAAGGAGAAAAGAAAGAACAAAAGAAATTCTGCCTCCAGATCATGAATATGTAATCCATTTCTCTGTGGCACCCTGGTTTCTTGTGTTCATTCTTACTAAATACCAAAAAAAAAATCGTTTTTTTTTTCCCTGAACGTAAATTCCGAAGCAGTTCGTTTTATTCAGTATCTGATCGTAATCCATACCACGTATGTGTAATACGTGATCAGCTTACACCCCATAGCACAGAACACAACGGTGTACTGCATTATCTGACAGAATGTTGCGCACTTGCCTCACAAAGGTCATTATCAAACGAAGCTAAATGCTGTTATGAGTTGTGAAGAAGCAAAACCAAACAACACTACACGGGACCACCACTAAAAAGGCATACACTACAAAACTTTTAACTCGCTCTGTCAGAGAGTTTGGGAGGTCAAACTATCTATCTGATATGTCAAAAACTCTGCGAGAGTTGGTGTGGTCAACTTATCAGTCATGTCAAACTGAATGTGACTTTTCCACATTTTTGTTATTTATAAAATTGGATTTGCGAATACAATCTCGATTCCAATATTGCTTCAGTGTTAAGAGACTGGAGAGAAAGAACACAAGCACACAGTGTGCATTTTATCAACGAAAGCAGCCTTATGTCAAGTCAGGGGCAGTTTGATGTATTTTCTTAACAAACTGTATTGGTTGCTGATTAACTAAATAATGGTAGAAACAAGTGCATGCTAATAATTCCTGTGATGTTACATCAATGATTTGAAACAGAGCTAACAAGGGCTGAGGGCTGCTCTGCAGTGTGTTTTTCTACCCATCTCACCTTCTGTCCATAGACCATCTTTGTGGAAAATCATGAAAACGTACGGCATCCTAGTGAACGTTGTGTCGGCCATAGAGCAGATTTACATGAACTCCAAGTGCAGAGTCAGGACGGAAGATGGCTACAGTGACTGGTTTGAAGTTGTCACCGAGGTAGGGCAAGGTTGTATCCTCTCCCCTCTCCTCTTTGTAATTGCCACTGACTGGGTTTTGAAACACGCAACCCAAGGAAAGGGAATCAAGCGGATAGAAGGAAACAGCCTCTCAGATCTGGGTTTTGCCGATGACATTGCCGCTCTTGCAAGCGCCACTCAAGATCTGCAGGTGCTTGCAGAGAATATCAGCAAGTTTGCAGGCAACATTGGCCTAATTATTAGCGCCAAAAAGACTAAAAACATGCTTACCGGTAAACACCAAGGGCCAACAGACGTTCTCATCGACCAAAAACAAGTGGAAGAAGTAGAGAACTTCACATACCTGGGCAGCTCTATCAACAACGCCAATGACCTCGACCATGAGCTGAAGTGTCGTACTGGCAAGGCAACATCAGCATTCAATCAGCTTAACAAAATATGGAACAGCAAGAAATTCTCCCTTGGAATCAAACTGAAATTTTGCAACTGCTGTGTGATTTCAACGCTGTTATATGGCTGTGAAACCTGGCAACTGAAGACCACCCAGGGGAAGAAACTCGACGCTTTTGATACTAAGTGCGTACGTAAGGCCTCAGTATCAAATGGTCAGACTTTATACCCAATAAAGAGGTCAGGGAGAGATCCAAACAGCTCCCCGTGTCAACCATCGTCTGCAGACGGCGCCTCCACTGGCTCGGTCATGTCTTGAGATGACCCTTTTCAAGACCTGCAAACCAGGCCATTAAATGGACCCCAGCAGGCCAGAGAATAAGTGGACGACCCAGGATGAGCTGGCGACAGACTGTGGAGAGAGACCTCAGAATCTTTGACAGAGGATGGAGTGACACCAGCAGACTGGCTGAGGACCGTGCACAGTGAAGCGCCTTGACTGCCTCATGTGTTGCAAGACACGGAAACATCTAGGCGCGTTAAGCCTAAATAAGTCAACTTCTGTATCATATAAGTCGTTGCTGACACACACACACACACACACACACACACACACACACACACACGCACAGAGAGAGAGAGAGAGAGAGAGAGAGAGAGAGAGAGAGAGAGAGAGAGAGAGAGAGAGAGAGAGAGAGAGAGAGAGAGGATGTGGCTGTCAATGATTTATTCATCAGGCGTTAGCGCCTCTTGAAGGGATGACTGAACAAATCTCATTTCATTCATCACAGATTTCTATTTTTTACCACCACCACCACCACCACCAGCAACTGCAACAACAAACAAACATCAGGGACATGCTAGAGGAACGAGATGGTGAGTCACGATTCAACGAGCTGTGAAATCCTTAAAACCTAATTGCTTTATGAAATAAAAGGAACAGGTTTCACACGCAGCACAATATCTCATGGGCGACATCAACACGCCAAGCTTTGAACATCCATGATATTTGTATAGGATGATGATTTCTTTTCTCGATTTAACTGAGAGCTGTAAATCGTGTAACAAACTATGACTCACAGCTTTGAATCTTGTAACAAAATATAAATAAATTATTTTACCTCTCTTTACACGTCAGACAGATCTACCTATGCTTCTTATGAATTATCATCTTCATCGATAATCATCTTTGTTGATTGTGATGTATCCGGGCTAAAATTTGTCGTCATCTATTTCAAATGTGTATCTTTATTTAACATCAGACATGATATCATGTCGTGCATACCACAAAAGGCTGTGTATGAATTAAGTCTTACACTGTTTAACAGTATGGACAGCAACAATCAGTTAGACGTCAACGAAAAACACTTACAAATTCTTTAGAATTATCTGCAGCCTGGTTCTTCTCTACTACGCCTGGACAATTTTCGTAAAGAATGACACGTACATCTATCACTGATGTTTACCCACCCAGTACATTTGATTCTAACATGTCTCAAGAGAGAGAGAGAGAGAGAGAGAGAGAGAGAGAGAGAGAGAGAGAGAGAGAGAGAGAGAGAGAGACGTTAGACGAGTTCTTAAAGGAACGGTAGTCGTACAAACAGTGTACGTCAGCATTACGGCAAGTTGACATTCCAGGAATTGTCTATTACTCCAGCTGACATGATGCGAAATGACCGCCCCCTGGGTCTACCCGTGGATCTGTGGATCGATCATTCTGTTGTGTGTCTGGTCAGTGTTTTCCATTTCAGGGGGAAATGAGGAAGGCCCTGTGGAGGCGAGGATCCTACGATGACCAGACCACTCCTGTGGCTTCCTTCACTTCAGCTTTGGGGAAGAGACCCTCGTCTCCTCTCCCGCCTCATCAGCGACTCGCTGTGTCGTCACTTCCGTTTAAATACTTCAGGTTGCCGGCTGTCCCGATCCGCAAATTGAAGTTTTTTTTTTGGAGAATACTAAGCTTGACCCTTCTGAGACAAATGAGTCTTGTATCATCACTTTTATCTTGGGCTATTTTCGAGCGCTTTCTTGGAAGATTTGTTGTCACAGGCTTTCGGCGTACAACAAACGGCTTTCCAATAGGACAGAGACAGAGCTGCCATTTGTTGGTGGGCTGGGCAATTAGCAACATTCAACGAAGTGCAAAAAGGACCGACTCTACACTGCGAATGACTTTCAAATCAGACAAACGACAACAACCATGCAGTCAGCTGACAACGAACACCCTTGCTTTAACGTAAAATGTAACGGTGTAGCAATGTTGTCGATGGTTGTGTGGCCAAATAAATTGCAACAATCATTCCATTTGAAGCCAGTTACTAATGAAAGTTAAAATACCAGTCTATGTTTCTTCCCGGATGTTCAGTCGGTGTACTCGCCCTTTTTTTTTTCTTTTTATTTTAGCTTTATGCTTTTAATTTTCTGGGTTAATTGTTCAGAAAATGGGCCTGCTGAGCTGGACGGAATGTTGGGACATATTCATTTATTTGTTTCTTATTTTTGTTAAGGGCTTACAGATTATGCTGTTTCCGTCCACTGAAAGCTTTGGAATACGTTGTTGATAAAGTTTTACACATTGTTGTGCCTCTGGCTGTCAGAAACCCTGCTTCCAGACACTGGGA
>CM031611.1:75679400-75689400 GCA_018398815.1 Conus ventricosus
CTTTCAGGTTTTTGTTTTGGATGTGTTCACTAACAACGATTTCCATTTATGCCTGCAGTTGTTTACTATTTCTGTTTTGGTGTTTAAAGTTGCTAAGTGTGGTTTGCATAGTATTAACCATTTTTCAGTTAAACATAGGTTGCACCTTTTTGAAACATTGCTGTATGGTGATGCTCTTTTTATGATTTTCCAGGATATATTGTAGCTTGTTTTTGCGTCTTTAAGTTTCCAGATATATTTGCTCAGTTCTGTTTGGTTTTTATATTTTTCTTTATTGAATGACTGTTTGTGGTTTGCATATCTGGTTTTGAAGTGGTTTTCAGTGATCCCTATGTATGTTTCTTTTTCATTTTCTGATGTTACAGTAGCCTGGTATACAATGTTGTTGTGGAGACATTTATTGTTTAGTGGGCACTGCTCCTTTCTCGTGCAATTGCAAGATTTCCTTTCTTCACCCTTCTTTGCTGTGTTGATTTTCATTTTATTGGATGCGTCAATCAGGTTTTTGAGGTTGGGCATACATGAGTACGATCGTTTGACAGTGTTTTTGTTAAATATTTTGGACAGTTTGTGCTCTTTTGGAAATGAAGTTGCTAGGATTTTGAAGAATTCTTTCCCTATGTTTGTTTTGAGTTTCCCGTCGTATGGGGGGTTATACCATATGATTTTTCTTTTCCTATTTTTCTTGCTTTTATTTGTGTTGTTGTCTGGGTTGTATTGTAGTTTGTAATTGTATCCACTTGTTTGTAGTGCCTCCTGGTATTCCACTGCTGCATTGTTGAACACTCTCTCATTGCATGACAGGTTTGATAGTCTCTTGTTTATGCCATGGGGTATGGTCTTTAATACAGATGGTGGATGGGTTTCTTTTGGTGTGTACATAAAGAGGTGTATCGTTGGGTTTCTTGTATGGTTTATATATATGGTTGTTGAGATCCAGTGTTATGTCTAAGTAGTTCACTACCTTTTTGTTTGCTTCAATGGTGATCTTTAAGTTGTGGTTTTGGAAGATTTTGCATAGTTCTTTCTTCTTGTTTTCGATGGTTCTTGGGTTGTTTGTTAGTGCAGCAAGGCCATCGTCTCTGTACAGTCCGACTTGTTTTCCGAGTTTTTTCTTGATGTTGGACAGCATGAATAGTCCGAACCAGTTCACATGTTTCTGCACCATCATATGAACCCATGGTTACGTCGAATGTTGAGTTTCTGTTGGTTTTCCTGATCCAGGTTTCATTTCTGCTGTGTAGTAATGTTTTCTTGGTGTGGAGAATGATTTCCATTTCTGACCCTGTTATGTCTGTGTGGTTACTGGCAAACTTCAGGGCTTTGGAGAGTAGTTCCTCATCTATGGATGGGTAAAAGTCTACTATGTCAAATGTGATAAATACTGTATTACTTTGTTTATTGCACTAACAAACAACCCAAGAACCATCGAAAACAAGAAGAAAGAACTATGCAAAATCTTCCAAAACCACAACTTAAAGATCACCATTGAAGCAAACAAAAAGGTAGTGAACTACTTAGACATAACACTGGATCTCAACAACCATATATATAAACCATACAAGAAACCCAACGATACACCTCTTTATGTACACACCAAAAGTAACCATCCACCATCTGTATTAAAGACCATACCCCATGGCATAAACAAGAGACTATCAAACCTGTCATGCAATGAGAGAGTGTTCAACAATGCAGCAGTGGAATACCAGGAGGCACTACAAACAAGTGGATACAATTACAAACTACAATACAACCCAGACAACAACACAAATAAAAGCAAGAAAAATAGGAAAAGAAAAATCATATGGTATAACCCCCCATACGACGGAAACTCAAAACAAACATAGGGAAAGAATTCTTCAAAATCCTAGCAACTTCATTTCCAAAAGAGCACAAACTGTCCAAAATATTTAACAAAAACACTGTCAAACTATCGTACTCATGTATGCCCAACCTCAAAAACCTGATTGACGCATCCAATAAAATGAAAATCAACACAGCAAAGAAGGGTGAAGAAAGGAAATCTTGCAATTGCACGAGAAAGGAGCAGTGCCCACTAAACAATAAATGTCTCCACAACAACATTGTATACCAGGCTACTGTAACATCAGAAAATGAAAAAGAAACATACATAGGGATCACTGAAAACCACTTCAAAACCAGATATGCAAACCACAAACAGTCATTCAATAAAGAAAAATATAAAAACCAAACAGAACTGAGCAAATATATCTGGAAACTTAAAGACGCAAAAACAAGCTACAATATATCCTGGAAAATCATAAAAAGAGCATCACCATACAGCAATGTTTCAAAAAGGTGCAACCTATGTTTAACTGAAAAATGGTTAATACTATGCAAACCACACTTAGCAACTTTAAACACCAAAACAGAAATAGTAAACAACTGCAGGCATAAATGGAAATCGTTGTTAGTGAACACATCCAAAACAAAAACCTGAAAGCCCCAAAAAGCACGTGCAGCCAACCCGCACGTGCTAACAACCGCAAACGTGAGCCCACACGCTATATAACATCGGCGGTGGGCAAACAAAAATCATCCTGATGACAGCGCAACGCCGCTAGAAACAAATTTGTCGAGTTTTAACCTTGAGTTTTAACCTTCCTTTTTAACATCATTGACAAATATATATATATATATAATATATATATATATATATATATATATATAGATATATATATATATATATATATAATCTTAAACAAATTTTACATACCAGAATTTTTTACGTATCCATTCAGAAAGGCATTGAACGCACACAAAGAAAGATTGGTTTCACAAACGGAGTGCAGAGTTCTCACTCTATCAACATGAAGGATAAAACGATATCACGTTTGATTTCTACTACCTTCGCAGTCAGTTTAACGAGAGCTCTGATACATCCGTACACATTAATCCCAGTCTGCAAAGGAGAGAGAGAGAGAGAGAGAGAGAGAGAGAGAGAGAGAGAGAGAGAGAGAGAGAGAGAGAGAACTGTGTGTGTGTGTGTGTGTGAGAGAGAGAGAGAGAGAGAGAGAGAGAGAGAGAGAGAGAGAGAGAGAGAGAGAGATCTGAAATCTTTGAATCTGAATCTGAAATCTTTAATGAGGATAACTGAATAAGCATTTCAATACTTTTTTTTCATCAGGTCCTCAAAAGCAAAGCAAACCACATCACAAATTAAACAAAGGCCAAGAAAGAGCAGTAAGAGTATGTTAACAGTAATATCAGCTATGACAATACAATAAATAATATTAATAAAGAAAGGATCAGGATGCAATAAACAAAATAAAAACAAAGGGGGCAGAGTACATTAATAAATCAAGACATAATATCTATATATATATACATACACGTATACATGTACACTTACCTACTTGTACATATAAGTACAACTGAAAGAGAGAGAGAGAGAGAGAGAGAGAGAGAGAGAGAGAGAGAGAGAGACAAGAGAGAGAGAGACAGACAGAAAGAGAAAGAGAGAGAGAGAGAGAGACAGACAGACAGACAGACAGACGAGAGAGAGTGAGAGAGAGAGAGAAAAAGAGAAAGAGAGATGAGAGAGAGAGGGGTCATCAGAGAGGGTAACTGAATACATTGCAGATATATACCATTTACATGAACAGTAAGCAAATGGAATTATTATTATAACAGCTTAAATAAGTAACAATGGTAGCAGCTTTTGAATGATGCCAAGGAATTCTATGTTTTAATGCCATCAGGAATTTCGTTCCATTGTTTACCGCCTGAGTATAATTATAAGAGAAGTCATATACAGATCAGTTCTAGGACGGGGAAGTTGTATTCTCCCTTTGTCTCGTAGTTTAGTCTTTTGGAGTTTTTCGTAGAGATATGATGGAGCAAGTCCATTAACTATTTTGTAGAAAAATACTGCTTGATTGAATTGACATCTCAATTGAAACGGAAGAATATGTAATGATTTGTAGTCATGAATTGGTAGAGAAGATGATTTTAGAAGTATAAATTTGATAGAACGCCTGTAAATGCTTTCTAAGGGTTTAAGACAGTTTGTACTAGCCAGAGAGAGAGAGAGAGAGAGAGAGAGAGGAGAGAGAGAGAGAAGAGAGAGAGCGAGAGAGAGAGAGAGCGCAAAGAAAACATCTTCCTGTCTTTCCTTTCCGCGTTATGTTAAGAACTACATCTTGATGTATTTGATCTTTGGAATGTGTGCATTTCATCAAGGTTTTTCCGCTTTGCTGCTGATGATATGATTTTTTTTTTTTTTTTTTTTTTTTTTTTTGCCATCCCAGAATTCCGAAGAGTAAAACCTAGTGGAAGAGGATTCCATTTGCCTGGCCTACAGATTGGGAAGTCGCTGTCCATCTCTGTCCATCAGGCTGTTTCAGAATCATCTTTGTAAACACATTCCAAGAGCCTGTCGGGTTTACGCAGTCTTCCACCTAATGCTGTCTGTTCCATATGTGGTGAGAGTATTTCAATGTATTATTCTTGCTTTTTTTTTGGGTTCAACTGCTTTTCTCACATATCTTCGTGCGTGCGTGCTTGCGTGAGGGTGAAAAGCGTACGTGAAGAGAATGTGGATACGAGAAAGGATACGAGGAAAGATAGGTAAAATGTGCGTGCTTATTAGCTCGTTTGTGTGTGTGTCGGGGGGGGGGGGGGGGGGGGGGGGGGGGGGGGGGGGGTGGGGGGGTGTGGGGGGGGGGGGGGGGGGGGGATGAAGGAGATATGAAAAGAGTGAGGAAAAGGGTTTGTGAAAGTTTGTGGGGAGAAAGTTAGTGTGTGGAATGCGGAGGGGAGGGGGGGGGGGGGGGGGGGGGGGGGTGGGGGCTAGAGGAAGGAGATATGAAAAAAGTGAGGAAAAGGGGTGTGTGAAAGTTTGTGGGGAGAAGGTTTGTGTGTGGAATGCAGAGGGGGGGGGACGAGTCAGGGGAGAGTCTACGCTTGTGTGCGTTTAAGTACATGTGAAGATGAAGGAGTGTATGGTATAATAAGGTAGAGAGCTTTAATGTATCAGAACGCGTTACAAAAGGAAGTGATTTTTCGTCATCAACATCATCGTCATCATTAGCATAATCGTCATCATCATCATCAGCAGCAGCAGCAGCAGCAGCAGCAGCACCAGTAGCAGTCACAGCAGCTGCAGAGTAGCAGCATCAGCCTAAATTTATAACCTCAAACTATGAGCTGCTTTGAAAAAAAAAAGTGTGGATAATCCGACCAGTTGCTTTGAACAGTGATTGGCCTTCGAGGCTGAAGGGCTTGGAGCGAGTCACGAAGTCATTTCCTGTTAGAGGACTGTTGTTGATTTTTTGTACTCCAGCTCTTATAGAACAGGGAGTATTTTACAATGGGAACGAAGAAATGCTGTCTGTGTGTCTGTGTGTCTGTCTGTCCGTGGTCAAAATGTGTTCCACCCGCTCCAGACAAAACTTCTGGGCCGATCTTTCTGAAATTTGGAGGTTTGTTCATGATGGGTCATGGATGGTGCCCGATGATGTTTTTTTTTTTTTTTTTTTTTTTTAACAAAAATAGCCGTTACTAGCGGCTATAGCGGCCCAAAATGGCATTTCTTCCTTATGATATATCTGAGTGACGAAATACATTATGACGCATGTTTGATGTCGTCATACATTATGACGCATGTTTGATTGTGACATTTTTCAGCTTCCCCCCACACGTATTCAGATGAACTGGGAGTATGTTTATATGCTTTCCATCTTGTTTTTTTTTCTCTCTGGGCGTCTCCGCTGGCTCCGCGGCCAGGCAATTACTGTTGTCAAAAGGGGTTGCATGCGTATGTGAGATCTGAACCCCACCAAAGTAATCAAACAAGGCGATAGTGCAGAGTCTTCGCCGGTCAGTGGACCCATGACGGCTTGATTTTGATTTCTTCACGTGTGTTGGCGCTGTGAGGCTGCAACGGCACACACTGGCATGGAGGTATGTAAAGGAGATACAAAAACAAACAAGCAAACGAAACAGAGCACACACACACACGCGCGCGCGCGGGCCAGGGGAACACGGGGAAGGGAAAGGCGGGGGGAAGAAGATTATGCACAGGGCCTAGGAAGGACGATAAGAACCCAAAAAATGGATGATCCATTTGTATGATAGATCTAAGATTTAAAAAAAGAAGAAGAAAAGAACATGTTTAAAAGGGCAGTAGCAACAGCCGAGAAGATGAACTTAGCAATTGGTTTTGCAAGGTAAGCAATCGCTACAACCGTATTAGTGCAGGCACTCAAACTCAGTCAATATTCCAGTCGCTTGGTACAACGGGCCCAAAGTTACCGTTTCGGAAAGACAGTAGGTTTGAGCACAATTCGATGTTTAGTTATGAAACTCATGTGTTCCTATTGAAAAATGCATTCTTATTGTTCTCATAGTCATCACTTCAGTGACATTGATGTGTTTTACATAGTTACTGCCTTGTTCCTTCAAGCGGGTGTGTTGTCATCGTGTACCTAGTCAAAAACATGTCATCTTTCTTTCTTCCTTTTTTCTGAGTTGTAGAGTATAGGCCAATTTGGTTTCTCTGTAGTAGGGGTGTAAAGGCCTGAGGAAATACCAAAACGAAACAAAACAACAACAGTCTATTTTCTAAGACTTCGTTTTAATTCTTGTACATGAGGCAAATGATCCCCTCCCCCTTTCCTACAAAAAAAGAAAAAAAAAAAGAAAAAAAAAGAAAAAAAAGAAAAAAAAAAATAGCTTACAGAAAAAAAGAAAGTGAATGGGAAATTTAGCAGATATCCACATCCATTTTTCGCCAGATTTGAGGCGATAAGTGATTGTTCGTTGAGGTGATAAGTGATTGTTCGTTGAGGTGATAAGTGATTGTTCGTTGAGGTGATAAGTGATTGTTCGTTGAGGCGATAAGTGATTGTTCGTTGAGGCGATAAGTGATTGTTCGTTGAGGCGATAAGTGATTGTTCGTCGTTCCATTTTCATTGTCTTGAATTTTTCTTTTTTGGCCTGAAGAAGACCAAAAAGGTCGAAAACGCATCGTGTTTGTCATGTCTTTTGTTTGTTTCTTTCGTTCGGCGGCTTATCAGTTTTTCCTATAAGTTGATTTTTCAGAAGAAGAGAGAGAGGGGGAGAGGGGAGAGGAGAGAGAGAGAGAGAGAGAGAGGGCTACATAAAGCAATGCGTACCATAACATGCATTTCCTTTTCCAAAACAGTTTTTGAATGTTCTGTCCATTCTATATTTGTCACGGTCACTAGAAGTTCCGATCCATGATTTGATGAACGAATCAACAAGTCTCTGTTCAAGCAAATTGAAAAGTGTATCCATATCACCAAATCCGTACTGTAACCAAAACGATACTGAAACCAGTTTTTACAAGACTTCTTATTCCTTTGAAATTCAGCAGCGTTTTTTGCCAGCTCTGGCTAGTTCAAGTAATATCATGTAAGCTTTGTGTGGTATTTCCTCTGATATCTTTTCGCAAACAGTTTAAACCAGAATCTTGAGCGTGCAACGTAAGAATTAACATACAGGGTATATTCACCCAATTCTACGTATACTATCTTAGAGATTATACTTGCAAACTCGTATATGGAATTACATGTTCTTTTGTTATATGAACATGTCTGTTCAATTCCTAAACCTCTGATAAGTAGAACAGTATTGGCTGGTTCGTTATATCAAACAGTTTTAAAAGGTATTTGAAGTCATTCCTTATATTCTTGAAAAGCTCTGCATGACTATATAGCAGCTGTATTTCCTTTTGTTGCTAAAGCGTTGCGCCTTTTCTATTACTACTCATAGTTTTGAAATTAGACCCTAAATAACAATAACAATTTATCACTCTAGTCGTTTAGGCATCATAGAACCAATCGTCATGCCTTCACAGGAATCCACCTGTTATGGAAACCATAACTTTTGTCCTTCCGATGTTAAGATATAACCGCACGTTGCTGCAAAGTACTTGGAAACTATTACGTTGATTCTATAAACCACTTGAAGCAGTGGACGATATTTCTACATTATCTGCAAACACAATAAATAACCTTGTACTGCCCATTAATAGCTGTATACCATGTTTACCTTTTTCTTTACGTGTTTTGCCAAATAATTTTCAAACAAGGAAATAATGTAGGGCTCAAAACGTATCCTTGTCTTGCCCCTACAGGGTATTCAAATTCTTAGAAAAAAATGTATAGTTTTATCGCGCACACTACTATGATAGATAACACAATGCCCTGGGGAGGCCAAACTTTCTCATTGATGTTTTATATACTCGAAATGTTAGTTATGATGTATGGGGTCAAAGGCTTTCTAAAAATCAACAAAAACAACGTACAGTCTTGCTCCTTTTCTTCTCATACATATCTGGGTAGCAGCATACAATGTGAAAACACGATGAACGGCAGATGTTTTTTTTTGGTTTCCTGTCTGATTTTCTGAACTAAGTAATTATCTCCCGGTATCTCCAGATATGCAGTCTCCTGTTAAATATCTTTATGTAGCACTAGAATATGATGCACAGTAACACACCGGTAAAACAACGATCAGCATTATTTTAATACTTGTTAAACAATTTATTCAGTCCATTCACGAGGATGCACCTCTTTATCAAAAGCGGTAATATACACAGATTTTGTTAGACATTTTTAAACATCTTCTTTTGAATTTTTATAAATGTTGTCTATACCACTCGCTTAATTTTTTTTTCAAAGACTATCAATACCTTGAATGGTTTCATCTCCTGAAATAACCAGATTTAGAACATGGTCTGATTTCTCGAACACATCGATTTCGATATTACAGTGTTCATCGTATCCATCTCTGTTGTTTCGACTACAACGCTGTTAGAATGCTTGAATCAGTCATACAGGGTTATGTAGTTGTTTATATGTCATTGTGCCCGTATCATATTTTCCTGAAATGTCGTCCAGTTTCCGATGATTTGTTCTTTTCTTTCGCTAACACATTTTTTTTTTTGCTGCATCTATATTCCTTCCTTGTATTGATGCATGGCATTCTGCCTTCTTCTTTCCGAGTTCTTATGAGATAGTAAATTTTGCTCTCACCTTCTTTTCTGTTTTCTTTTCTTTTCATTTCTTTCTTTCTTTCATTCGTTTTTTGTTTCCGTCCATCTTTCTTTTTGTTTGTTTGTTTTCTTTTTTCCCTTCTATTTTTTTTTTACTCTATTAAATTTTTCATCAAAGTATTCAGACCTTATATTTTAATTGACTATGAACGAATTCATCATGCATGACAAGCATCCTCTTAACATTTCACTCAAATGTTAAGATCGCCCTCTAAGCCGAATATCTGCATATTCACCAATACCCTGTTTTGAGCGTCACATCATTTTAAAATTTTCATAAAACCACCCCCGCATTCTTCATTTCAATGCTTTTTAGCTTTTTTAAAATCATACGGCAGTTTGGTCGTGAGGTTGTTTTTTTTTTCTGTACTCACGTACATATACAATTATCCCTTTCTATTTTCACAGCTGACAGATGATCCAATTGAGTTAATGTTTTTTTCAAAATCTGTAGATGAAATACACATGAATGAAAACAAGTCTTAGGATCGAATAAACCAACCCATGGCGCTTACTCCAGGAGGTGCAACATATGTGTGTGTGAGAGAGAGAGAGAGAGAGAGAGAGAGAGAGAGAGAGAGAGAGAGAGAGAGAGACAGACAGACAGACAGAGAGGAGAGAGAGAGAGAGAGAGAGAGGAGAGAGAGAGGAGAGAGAGAGAGAGAGAGAATGACAATGAATACAGTTTAATGTCATCAGCAAAGCATTCTATTTGACATGGGGAACACTGCTTGAACAAAATTAAGAAAAATCAAAATTAAAGAGAATCAGAAAGCAAATAGAAATTAGTAAACACCATAAATAGCAAGCGACCAGCAGGCCTAGTCAATCAGTTGAGAGGACAATAGGACTTAATAAGAAAGAACATTAATTCTACTGAAGTATTGAAAAGCATCCTTTTTCGAAGAGTATTTGCTTCTGCGATAAATTGAGCAATAGATTTTAAATTGTTTT
>CM031611.1:75711900-75714400 GCA_018398815.1 Conus ventricosus
CAATTCAAATGAAAGCTGGATCGAAAAGCAGCGTGAAGACATTAAGAACTGTCTGGGTAACCAGGACACAAAGACAGCTGTTATGACTGTAAAAGACTTGACTAAACGAAAGCAAAGTCAAGTCAGCACAGTTCAGGATAAAGACGGGAACTGTCTTACATACAAAGAAGACATCCTAAAGGGATAGACTGAACACAGCTCTGCAGGCTACACTAAACAGAGCAAAGGAGATGGACCTGTGTCACCAGCACAGGACTCATGGAGTCAGGCAGTTGTTGTAATGCTCTGTTGTGACACAGTCACAGCTGCAGGGCAATGGCTGAAATCTGGGAAGGCTGCAAGCATCAACTGCATCCCTGCAGAAATCTTTACAGTTGGCGAAGAAACAATAATTGACAGTCTAACCGCTATCTGTAGCAAACTCTGGCAAAATCAGCACAAAACCTGTTACAGTCCCAAATCGTCACCCTTCTTAAAGAAAGAAAAATCTCCAACAACCTTGGAACTAACACGCAAGCACAGCGATGCTCAAGATTATTTTAAATAGATTCCAGCTACAAGCCCCTCGGCTTTCCTCTGCTCGCCTGAAAACTTCAGGCCAACGATCTTTCTCTTACCTGGCACCTGCTCTGTGGAATGGTCTGCCTTCTTCTCTGCGTGACACGGACTCTTTAAAGACTTTTAAAACCTCCGTAAAGACACATCTTTTTCCGGGACTGATTAACGATATCCACTTACCTCTGTGCGCGAGTCTGCTTATTTTGACGCGCTCGTGTGTCTTTCTACATGTGTGTGTGTGTGTGTGTGTGTGTGTGTGTGTGTGTGTGTGTGTGTGTGTGTGTGTGTGTGTGTGTGTGTGTTTTTTATCGCGTGTGTGTGTGTGTGTGTGTGTGTGTGGTTGTGTGTGTGTGTGTGTGTGTGTGTGTGTGTGTGTGTGTGCTTTGAGTTAGAATATTTGTGTAATATGCGCTTTGGCCTCTCGCGAGGTAAAAAGCTCTATAAATATCTTTTTACATTACATTACATTACATTACATTACATTACATTACATTACATTACATTACAAGCCGATACCATTTTTGATGAAGAAGAGGCTGGCTTCCACAAAGGCAGAAGCACCATAGAACAACTCTGTAAGGTGTGCACCGATTCAGTCATCTCAAACACCAAACGTTCTCCCACGAGACTTCAAGATGACATTCAAACGTACCTGGCATAATGGACCGCAATGAGGAAATTTAACGTGGGGCAAAAACTAACCAACACTATTCAACTCTTTGAGGTAACAGAGAGACTATTGGAGAGTGGTTCCAACATCACTTGCACTTCGTTAGGACTGTCCTCTACCCACACTCTTCAACAGGTTTTTAGACTTCATCATAACTGATGCACTTGAAGATCATGTTAGCACAGTCGGCACTGGAGAAGAAAGAACTATCACGAGGACCTCGATGGCTTGACAGGCAGTGAACAAGAACCCTCAAAGCTTGTTGAAAGACTGGAGAAAACACAAGGCGACATAAAGTTGTGACATGAATGTCTGCGCCGAGAAGACCAAATGGATGGCCTGCCTGCCAACAACACCATCACGACACGTTGGTATAGCAATCCACGTACAGAAAGCAGACCCTTGATGAAAAGGTTCAGTTACCTGGGGTCCACCATTAGCAATGAGGAGTCCTGACCAGAAATTCTCTCAAGAGCAGCAAAAACCTCGACACCGTCCAGAATAAATTATACATAGAAGTACAACAATATCTCCATGATCAGACTCCTGAGTGTGCTGGTATACCCCATCTTCCTGTGTGGATCTGAGACACGGACCTTCACAAAGAATCTGGAAAGAAGAATTCAAGCAGTTGACATTAGGTATTACGGCCAGGTGTTTAACATCAGATTTACCGATCAGGGAATCTTTATACAAGCGCATCAAACTATCAGGCAGGACACAGATGAGTACGGAGATTTACTGAAGTCTGTCAAGAAGCAAAACTACGCTGTAATAGCTTATGATTCCTATGTTTCGGTGTCATCGAAGAGTCTATACCATATCCCTTTGACCCAGTGCAGGTATTGAAACAAAGAGATAAATGCATGAACATTATTAAAAAGCAGATAAGGTAATAAAGAAAACAAGGAAACGAAGATAAAACCCCAACAGATAAATAGATAAATAAACAAATAAATGCGTGGGTTGGTAGATAAGCGAATACATGAAGATATCCTTGGGATAGGGGGCACAGGAGATTAACACACATGACAGATATCGGAAATGCTCATTAGTTCAGCGCGGTCAATAAAGGAAGAAGAAAACGAAGAGAGAGAGAGAGAGAGAGAGAGAGAGAGAGAGAGAGAGAGAGAGAGAGAGAGAGAGAGAGAGAGAGAGAGAGAGAAGAGACAGACAGACAGACAGACAGACAGACAGAGAGAGAGAGAGAGAGACAGAGACACAGAGAGAGGAGAGAGAGAGAGAGACAGAGACAGACAGAGAGAGAGACAG
>CM031611.1:75719400-75724400 GCA_018398815.1 Conus ventricosus
AAAAGTGTGTGTGTGTGTGTGTGTGTGTGTGTGTGTGTGTGTGTGTGTGTGTGTGTGTGTGTGTGTGTGTCAGTGTGTGTGTGTGTGTGTGTGTGTGTGTGTGTGTGTGTGTGTGTGTGTGTGTGTGTGTGTGTGTGTTTGAAAGTGTGTGTGTGTTTGAAAGTGTGTGATCTTGCAAACTTTTGACCCAGTGTGTGATTCTCTGTGGTGGTCCCTGTCGTGTCCTCTCTCTAGATGTCTTACCCGTCCTCCCCTCCTCCATCTATTCAGTCCGTCGCCTTGGTTTTGCAGCCATGCTGTCTTCTGTCAGTCTCTTTGTTATCGTGTCTTTCATTAGGAAACAGTAGAACTCTCAAAAGTAAGTAAGTAAGTAAATAAGTAAGTAATTCAAATTAAAAAAACACAAACCCAAAGCATTTTACAGAAGCGCTTTCGGGTTTTGCAAACCTTTCTCATCTGACATTGGAAGTCGGCGTCAAACCTAGTTGACGTAATGTGTGTTTTTTACGTCATTAATGCCAACCTCCCCCCCCCCCCCCCCCCCTCCCCCCCATTACTGTATGATAAATAGTGATGCCTGTTTGAAGTCTTGATTCAGCGAAGGGCAAAGTTCCCAGAGCAGATTGTTCACGTGAAAGCAACTAATCCCACACATTGAGACCAAAAGGGTAGTTGGTCTTCAACTCGTGTCTCCACATCCTCTATCTGTCTTTTTTTCTGACCGTAAGTAAGTAAGTAAGTAAGTAAGTGATACTAAAATGAATCGGTAAGGAAGTGGGTAATTACGTAAGACCGTAAGAAAGACCGTAAGTCCGTAAGTAAATAAATGATCTAAGTAATCAAGTGAGTAAGTAATTACGTCAGTCAGTAAGTAAGCCAGTCAGTCAGTAAGTAAGTAAGTAGGGTAAGTACGTAAGTAAGTAAGCACAGTAAGTTCGCACGTACGTAGGTACGTACGTAAGCAAGCACATCCGTAAGTAAGTAATAAATGAACAAGTAAGTAAGTGAGTAAGTAAGGAAATGCGTAATATACACTTAAATAAGTAATAAGTAAGTGATGTTAAGTAAAGAAGTAAGTAAGTGCGTAAGTAAGTACGCAAGTGAATACTTAAGTTATACGTAAGTAATAAAACGTATGCAAGCAAGCAAGCAAGCAAGCAAGTAAGCAAGCATGCAAGCAAGCAAGCAAGCAAGCATGTATGCCTCATTTCATGACATTGCAAGCCATCGTCACCCACATTCCCCTTTCCTTTTCCCCTTTCCCTCTCCACCTCCCTCTTCCTCTTCTCCTCTTGCCCAACTTTCTCCCTTTGCGGCCCCCTTCCATTTTCCCTACCCCCCCCCTCTCCACCCCCTTCCCCTATCTCAGCCTCAACCTATACCCTCCACCCCCCCCCCCCCCCCCACACACACACACAGCCCCCGTCCTCTTTGTCCCTTTCCCATCCCCATCCTTTAAAGACCCGTCTATTCGCGTGATTTTACTATATATTGTACACATGTTTGGAGAAAATACGACGAACTTCGATTAAAAAAACAAACAAAACAAAAACAAACAAAAACAAAAACAAACAAAAAAAGGAGAAAAAACAACCAAAAAAAAAAAAGAAAATCAAAACAACCCACACCTGTAGAGCTGAAGTTTTGAGCAGAAATTGCGTTTGAGGATATAACCATGGCAGGGGCTCTGACCAAAGAGCGACAATTCTTGCTTACTTCCGCCTGGGAAATCGCGTCTGGCTGTGTCTGCTTCTTTAACGACATGCCCTGAAATATTCGAAAGAAAGAACCCACAAAAAAAAACCAAAAAAAAAAACGGGGAAATAACACGACTTAATACCAGAGTATGCGTACGACTGTACTGAGACAGGTTTGAAAGCAGTTTGTGTTAAGCAAGATCCAATATTTACGATGAGACCCCCCCCCCCCCCCCCCGCCCCAACCTCCCCCTTCCCTTTTGTTTAACTTTTACTGTGATTTGAACTGTTGTATAACCTTCTTTGTAGAAAATGCAGTCGTGTTTTGCTGAACACCTATAACAGTTTTAATGTAATCCGGTCAGTCCGTATCTTTATCTCCCTGCACCCTCCTCTACATCCCGTGTCCCCCTTTCCCTGCTATCCCCTCTCCCTTCTCCCCCCCCCCCCCCTTTTCCTCTCTTTAGGCCCTCTTTTCTACCCCCTTGAAGGACAAGAAAGTGTTGGAACCTGCGATTGACATTTTCCTCCCAGGTGAGCTATTCCGGCTGACAATAAGTATAGTCGTTTAATACTTTATGAACGTCGGTGGTGTGGCGTGTGTTGACTTGCTTTGAATGCAGACATCGTTTTGCTTTGCCATACGATCGAGTTTCAGTGCAACAAATGCTGGACTTTCTAGCCCAGAGAAACGATTCGCGCGATATGCTAGTACGTTAATGAGTCGCCGTGCAAAGTTTGGAGAAGATTAGACAAAACTGTGGATTTGTGTGACCAATAACAATGATTAGAGCGACTGGACACCGACACACAGCCAACCAACCAGCCAGACAGACAGCCAGAACGTGCTATAAATACGAGATGACTGTTTTCCACGTTTTAAGAGAGAGAGAGAACAGCTGTTCGTCTTCATGAAATCAATGGTCAGACGTTATAATAGTGACAGCTCCCTGCGGGCTTCTGGTGCTGGAAGTTTGACAGAGTGGTCTGGGTGTGGCTGTGGATGGGGTGTGACAGAATGGGTAAAGTAAAGGTAATGCAACAGTGAAGACTACCACCTCAAAATGAAAAAAAAAGCTTCACACACACACACACACACACACACACACATACACACACACACACAACACACACACACACACACACACACGCGCACGCACGCACGCACGCACGCACGCACACGCACACGCACACACACACACACACACACACACACACACACACACGAGTTCATCAAAAACAACAAGAAAGGAACTGATCTTGATCTTTACTTTTGCCACCTTTGGAATGGATCAGTGTACAGAAGTTGACCTATGTCCATGGTTATGCTAAAGCTTCTTCCAATATCATTTCGCCTCCTGAATTTCCTGTCCTAATTGCCTCTGTTCACCCCTACCCACGCCCCCTCCTTTCTTTTTTCTTTGTCTCTATATTTCTTTTTCTTCTGTATAGTTTCTCTTTTTTAATTGTCATCTTGATGCTTAGTCTTCTGTCTTTGTTTCAGAAAGTTTTTCATCATGTTTGTCGTTATAATTCACACAGCTCTTGTTGTTGTCGTTGTTGATGATGTTGTTATTGTCGTGGTTGTTGTTGTTACTGTTGTTGTTGATTTTGTTGTTATTGTCGTAATTATGACTAGGCAGAGAGACTGTAACCATTGCAAGGGCTGGACGCTGAGTAGCTAACTTTCTGTACTTTTCCCCCCAGATATCTCTTTGTGTATTTTGACTAATATTTCTCTGTTACTTTCCATCTCAGGATTAAAAAACTATGTAATTATTTGACTTGCCCACGTTTCGCGTGATCCTAACGGATCTAAAATGTCGCAGGCTTGGTGGCGCTGGATTTTCACAGTATGTTTTCCAATTATGTACGGTTTTATTTTCTTTTGTATTTTTCCATTTCCAAGGACATGGCTTTTTTTTTTACCTTCCATGTAAATGACAGCCCCGAAAAGATCCTTTAGGTAAGGCTGTACTCAATAAATCACCACCACCACCACCACCACCACCACCATCGTCGTCGTCATAACAGTTATGCTGATACCGATGTGGAACAATGCTTAAGAAAGCTCCGTGTCTGCTGAGGAACAGCAGATAACTCTAAAAGTGGGTTTTTACAACCGTTTTTGTGTGTGAAGCAAATCTTCCGTTTCCCGAACCGCCAAAAGGAGTTCCAAGGAGATCGTGCCTTCTAATACTTAGGCCTCCATGTCTGGAATAGCTTCCCATTCTGTGTCTGCCAGGACCGGAGTGTCTCTTCATTTAAATTCCGTTGAAAAACTCGTCTCTCCTCTTTCTGACAATTAACTGTGCCAGTCCGAGCCGGGTTCCGATTGGGTGTGCGGGGCTCTGTCTCTGTCTGTCTCTGTCTGTTTGTCTGCCTGCCTGTCCGTCTGTCTGTCTCTCTCTCTCTCTCTCTCTCTCTCTCTCTCTCTCTCTTCTCTCTCTGTCGTGGTTGTTTAAGTTTAAGAATGAAAATGATGATGATGATGATGATGATGGTGATGATGATAATGATGATGATGATAATGATGATGATGATGATGATGATTTTTATTGTTGTCGTCGTTTTTTTTTTTTTTTTTTTTGCTGTTGTTGTTGTCTTGTTGTTGTTCCCGTTCTTCATTGTGAGTTTATGTGCACACATTGCTTAACTTACATGCATTACCTTTCGATCAAATTTAAAATATGCGGACACGCACGCGCGCGCTCGCACACACACACACACACACACACACGTCAATAAACAACCTTAAAACGATCCGTCCTATTTCATTTCATGCATGGCCTACAGGGGAAGTAAGTGGAGGGAAGAGCAACTCTTTGCCAAGAACTAGATTGATATTTATATTGTTTTAACAGGACCTGTGAGCAGGACTTTCGCTGCTTTGCACGAAACGTGACACTTTCACTCGTGCTGTTCTTTAAAACGCATATTGCATGAATGGAAATAAAGTGAACTAGTGGCAGATGGTGAAAGTAATATTGTATGTCAAAATGGTTATAACTTTACGTACGAAGAAGGCGGGGCCGGATCAGCTATATGAGAAGTGTGTGTGTGTGTGTGTGTGTGTGTGTGTGTGTGTGTGTGTGTGTGTGTGTGTGCGTGTGTGTGTGTGTGTGTGTGTGTGTGTGTGTGTGTGTGTGTGTGTGTGTGTGTGTGTGTGTGTGTGTGTGTGTGTGTGTGTGTGTGGGGCGGGGTTTGTCACGGGGAATCTAGTGGTCCTCTTTCAGTGGGGGAAGGGTTAAATCTAAAACTAGAACAGAATAAAAGATTTGTAAAAGAAGAAAAAAAATGGAG
>CM031611.1:75729400-75732398 GCA_018398815.1 Conus ventricosus
AGGTGGCACCGGCCAAAGAGGTTGAGTGTGCGTGGGCGGGAAGGTGGCACCGGCCAAAGAGGTGAGTGTGCGTGGGCGGGAAGGTGGCACCGGCCAAAGAGGTGAGTGTGCGTGGGCGGAAGGAGGGGAGGAGGAGTCACTGGAATGGGGCAGGAAGGAGGTAACAGACCAGTGAACTCTGTTGTGTCTGGCATCAGACTGATCCTGATGGATGTTGGTAGAGCGCCTGAATCGTAATCTTGGTGATCCTGGGGTTGCGGGTTCGAACCTCCGCCGGGGCGTTTCGGTACAGGGGATTTTTCCTCGGAGTTAACATTGGTTCTGACTCCATTTCCCATACAGTCCTTCGAATGAGACTATAAACCGAGGTTCCGTGTGTGAACGCACGCATAACATCTTGCACACACGTAAAACCCCATCACCAACTTTCGGAAGAGAAGGCCACTTTGGCCGTTGTATGGATGACACGTTACACATAGCATGCACCCTGCGTGAGAAATGGAAAGAATGAAGGAAGTAAGGAAAATGAGTGATCGATATTGAACGATACTGACTGGATGACACGGGAAACGACTGAATGAAGCGCCAGCTGGCAGCTCTTCAGTCGGCACTACCAGGTAGGCAGCCCGTTGTGTAAACGAGTGTTGATTGTAAAGCGCTTAGAGCTTGGCCTCTAGCCGAGAATAGGCGCTATATAAGTATTCATTATTATTATTATTATTAATTATTATTATTATTATTATTATTATGATTATGATGTTGCTCTATAACATCTACTTTCTCCACGTCAAACTTCCAGTCTGGGAGTGTGGATCGGTCCTTAGCTGGTTTGACAGAGGACCTAGAATGCTGTGTAAACTCCACCCCATACCTCTCGGAATGGAGGTTGGGGATGGAAGGAAGAAAAAGAGGATGGGGATATGTGACGCAGGTGGGGTGGGGGAGGGGGGTGGGGGTGGGAGCGGGAGGAATAACATGGCTTGTCACTAGTCTGATCAGCCTGTAAATGTCTACAGTTTTCAGGACGCTCTTGCTCGTCTGTCATGTGCACCGAGACACTGTGATATGTAGATGCTTTAAGAAGAGATGTACAAGTATCAAGATCGACGATTCCACTTGCAGGATGGTTTATTGATGATGACCATAATGTCGATTAGGAAAAGAGGAGTGTGTGTATCTCTGTTGGTGGTAAAGGGAATGGGAATGAAGGAAGGAGAGTGGACGATGTGATGGGGGGAGTTGAAGGACTGGCAATAGGAGAGAAGGAGGAAGTGCATGTGCGTGTGTGTGTGTGTGTGTGTGTGTGTGTGCGTGCGTGCGTGCGTGCGTGCGTGCGTGCGTGCGTGCGTGCGTGCGTGCGTGCGTGTGTGTGTGTGTGTGTGTGTGTGTGTGTGTGTGTGTGTGTGTGTGTGTGCTTGTGTGTGTGATGTGATGTGTGTGTGTGTGTGT
Organism: Conus ventricosus; assembly: GCA_018398815.1. Lineage (NCBI taxonomy): Eukaryota > Metazoa > Mollusca > Gastropoda > Neogastropoda > Conidae > Conus > Conus ventricosus. Next base: position 75,730,850 of record CM031611.1, read on the forward strand.
GTGTGTGTGTGTGTGTGTGTGTGTGTGTGTGTGTGTGTGTGTGTGTGTGTGTGTGTGTGTGTGTGTGTGTGTGTGTCACTGACACTAACATTGACACGATTTTATTGCCATTAGCAAGTAAGCCTGTTGGCAAGGGCGGTTACAATAACTGCATTAAAAGGCATCGATAAAGACATTAAATATATAGAAAAAGAACGCATACAATAAACAAATATTTCATATTTACAATCGACAGCGTCCTCTCCTCCTCAGCACACCCACACATACTTTCGACCACAGCGCAAGCACGCACAATCGCCCCCACACACGCGCGCGCGCGCGTACACACACACACACACACACACACACACACACACACACACACACACACACACACACACACACACACACACACACACATACACACACACACACACACACACACACACACACACACACACACACACACACACACACACACACACACACACACACACACGCAGGCACACACACACACACACACACACACACACACACACACACACACACACACACACACACACACACACACACCACACACAACACGTCCGCGCACCACACTAATCCATTTTCTTTGACCATCAAGCCATGCAAAATACAGAATAAGTGTAGAATGTGGATTTTACCATCGTCACAAAAATTCTAACTCACCAGATTATGATATTCTTTCTCCGAAAATCACTGGCTTCTGCTACATATTTTGCAAATGATACGATATTTCTTTCGTTCCTACTTGAAAGGATTGCGATAAGATCTTTTCTCTGTGCAGCTGGCTCATTGAAAATGTTGAATGTGCTGAGAATATGTGTATAAGCAGGACAAGTAAACACAAAATGTACTTCGTCTTCATCGTTATTTCTCTCCACATACATTGGGCACGCTTTATTATCTGATGCTTCGAACCATTTTTTGTTTGTGTTGAGGCCCAGTGTTCTAGTTCTGAATTTCGTTAAGTTGTATTTATGCCATTTATGTGTAGCAATCATAAAATATTGTTCCATTTCTAAATTACTCTTAAATGAAAGATACCATTCGTATTAGCGTTTCCATCCATGCTGAAATGCCAATTTTGTCTGCAGGAACAAATTAAAACGATCCTTAAACTCCGAAATACACTGTGCAGAATTTCCTACTTTCTGACAAAGCCAAACGATCCCCAAACCATTTTCTGTTAGTATATTCTGTACACAAGAAACCCAATTAAATTTTCCCAAGTCATGTTGTAGCAAGAGCATTCTATACGCTTGACTGCAGATTCTGGTCGTCGGTAGTTGAACTAATCTTAACCAATACTTAATTGCTTTGACATACGTTCCTATAAACAGAGGATGTCATCCACTCTCACCATAAACTATTCTGTTCGATGCATGTAATGGTACATGCAAAATACGCTTTACTGCATACGTGTGAACTTTTTCCATAATACGTGTGTTGTCGTACAGACCCCATACCTCTGAAGCGTATGTCAGAATTGGTTGTATTTGGGTATCGAATAATTTCCAAAACAAAGCCCTGTCCGCTGTGTTCAATC
>CM031611.1:75734998-75737498 GCA_018398815.1 Conus ventricosus
ACTGCAAACCTATGATAATTCATGTTTTGAACAGTTATACGTGTTTAAACCTTATATTTTGATACATTTTTAGAGGCCCCCAAATACGGTTAAACTCTCGTCGACTTTCGATATGAATACAAAAGAATCCTGCAAAAACTGACATCGACATTAAACGTTTGGTCTGATCTGAAATGTTCATCATTTCCAAAAATTACCCAACATTTTCTTGACATGAGCTGTGTTGAATTTCTTTTTTAAAAAATCCATTGAAAATCAGAAATAATCATTCACAAAATGGTACGTGTGGAAATTGGTATGGATGACACGTTACACATAGAATGCACCTTCCCCAAAGATGGAGTATGGCTGCCTTAATGGCGGGATAAAAAAAAAAGGTCATACACACAAAACTCCACTGCCTGTCTATACAGGCAGTGTCCGCAGAAGTATCAGCCTGCGTAAGCAGAAAGAAAGAAAGAAATCTTGAATGTTGTCACCTACCACCCAACAGGTAGGGCAGGTGTATGTTTACGACTCCCATAAAGAAACGACTGAATATAATCCAGGCCATATTTGATGAATAATTCGAGTTTGGAATCATTCGTTTCATACGTTCGACTCCTGCATGATTTTAAGTTTCTTGACATTGACCGGGACAGGGGGCGACACATCCTGCCATCAGTCTACAACTCCCTAGTTCGGTCGCATGACGTGAGCTCGACTCACGGACGTGCGCACCGAACACGGTTCACCCCGTCAGTCGACCAGTGCTGATGAAGGCTGCCGGATGGTAGCCGATAGCTCCGCTTTCGCCCGTCAATCTTGAGATACCAGGTACGAATGTTTAATCATTTCTTGACATTGTAATTAAGTGTTGTTTTTTTTTCTGTTTCCATCTTTCCCGTTCCCTATCACTAAGGAACGTCACACTGTGATATCCCAGTGATGATTATTGACGAATTCTGTGAAGAAGAAGAGGACTTACTGTATTGCCGAGCTAAAGAGACAAACGACAATAGAAGACCTGACGCGTTTTGATCTCTTTGATCTTCTTCATGCAAAACAAACGACATTCAACACGATGAAAAAGAAGAACGAACAGTCATCATTTATCTGTTCTTATCAACAATCACCAGTGGCCTCTCTTTCATTCCACACCCATTGTGCGCCCCCAGCTTGAGGAGGTAAGTCGTTGTTTGTTCTTCATTTTCATTGTCTCGCCTGAACAAGACCAAAGAGGTCGAAACGCGCCGTGTGTTGTCGTGTAATTTCTTTGTCTCTTTCGTTCGGCTGAACAGTCCATCTTCTCTTTCGAGTGTCTTTCGATTTCCCGCATGCCGTCACCTCACACTGGAACCTAATTCCTATGAGGTCATTTATTTCCCCCTGATAGATTGTTTACTGTAAATAGTGACTGTCCTTCTAGCTTGGCTACCGGTCAGTCCTTCAACACCATCATCGGCAATCAGTCTAGACGATCAGAAAGTATAGAAGTAAATCAGTGATGAGCACATAATGATAATAGTGATACTGATAATAATAACGACAATGATAATAATAGTAGTAGTAGTAGTATTAGTAGTAGTAATAATAATAATAATAACAGTAATAATAATAACAGTAATAATAATAATATTAACAATGATGATGATGATGACGATGATGATGATGATGATGATACTACTACTACTTCAACTACTACTACACTGAAATGATAATGATAATAATTATAATTATGCAGATGATCATCGTAGTAGTAGTAGTAGTAGTAGTAGTAGTAGAAGTAGTAGCAGCAGTAGTAGTAATGATAATAATAATAATGATAATAACTACCTTCTTCATCAGCCGAGCTGGTGGTCGCAGCAAGCAGTGTGTGAATATGACTCGATAGACCGTCCACAAGTGGCTCTACGTACAGACTCATTCCATTTGAAAGAACGTAGACGCCAAGGTCGGAAGCATACCAATACTCCTTCCACCCACCATCCCTCTAGATATTGCCCCTGCTTGATACTACCCCATACCAAATCCCTGCTCGATAGTTCCCCCTGTCCAATATTCCCACTGCTCGACATCAATACTTTGTCGCCCACAACAGAAAGAAGCTCTTGTCTCGGCTGAGAGGGGACGAAAGGAAATCTTTCCCACAGCTAAGGACTGAGTACACGCATACAACACACACACACACACACACACACACACACACACACACACACACACACACACACACACACATCATAAGGCAAGCAGGGCAATTAATGGGCAGGGGCAGTATCGGGCAGGAGGAGTGTTGAACAGGGGGATGTGTTGAACAGGGGGGGAATATCGAGCAACTGGAGTACTAAGGAATCTGTCAATATTGGGGAATATCGAGCTGACCCCCGTATGGGTCAGGTCACAGCGCATGCGCTGGTGGAGATGAAATGCTCAGTGGTCGAGCAGATCAAGACGGCTCATTATTATTCGGAGAAGCGAAAAGAAGCTCAGATACATACAAGCTTTCTTCCATCGATCTTTT
>CM031611.1:75739998-75749998 GCA_018398815.1 Conus ventricosus
GGATGGGGCTTTTGGAAGTGCATTACTTTTCAATGCGTGTCTAAGAGGGAGAGAGAGAGAGGGAGAGGGGATGAGAAAGATAGGGAAGACACAGATAGAGAGAAACGAGATGGGAGAATGAGACATAGATAGAAGGAAGAGAAGGAACGCGTTAAGGAGTAGGAGGTGGATACGGCGGGAGAGAGAGAGAGAGAGAGAGAGAGAGAGAGAGAGAGAGAGGAGAGAGAGAGAGAGAGAGAGAGAGAAGGGGGTGGGATGGGAGAGAGAGAGAGAGAGAGAGAGACAGAGACAGAGAGAGAGGTGTGTGTGTGTGTGTGTGTGTGTGTGTGTGTGTGTGTCGCTTTTATCAGGACCTCACCCAAATTCAATGGGTTCATTGCATGGCCTTCAGTTATCTCAACACAAGGTATCTTAAATCTTTTAAAGTGAAGGGAATCAGCAGACTACGTGCACGACTTTGAATTGTATGCAAAGTAAAAACAAACCAAACCAAAACACACATATAATTTTTTTTTTATCTTCCCCCAGGTGAAACAGATGGTGCTTTGAGGAGGAAGTCGTTTGTTAAAGGTGATGGTGAAAAAATGTATTTCTGGGAACTGACCGCAGACTTATCTGTTTATCTCCCCACTTGTACAACGGCCAATGAAATAACAGCTCTGGTGTTGGGGGGGCCCTTTGCGATCGACTCGGCCATAAGCAACATAAACTGAAAAAAACTGTATCTTTCAGGTCTTTGAAATTGTTTGCATTGTTTCGGAAGGCACCAAAACAAATTGAATGACACGATATTGACTTAGTTGGAACGGCATTTTTTTCCCTTGTGGTTTTCCACTTCCGGTTGGTTAACAGTTTTTTCTTTGTTTCTTGTTTAAGGGGGGTCTGCCCTTAATGTCCACTTGCAGGAATTGTCGATGGCCCTCATCATCATCATCATCATCATCATCATCATCGTTGATGGACCTGTTCTTGAATGAACAGCTTCAAAGTGTTCCACCAATCCTTTTAAAGCTGTCTTCGTGTTCATTGTTTGGTTTGTACGTCGAATGGACAAGAATAAAACCCACCTCAGTCATCTTGGGGTTGAGTGGGGTGTGATATGCTTTGTGGATACGCAGGGCTGATCAAGCGGGTGCATGCAGGGAAAATGTGCGGTGACAGCTTGCCCCGGGGATGTGGGGACCTTCTCTTGCTTGTTGGCGTGAGCTTCCCTTGCCGGTCTCTGGCGCGGGCAGCTCTCCTCATTTTTCACACAAACTGGCTCCTTTGAGCAGCGTCGTCGTCTAGCCCGATCCACGGCAGTTTGCTCCCGAGGGGTCAGCGTTGATGTTAAACACTTTTAAAGGGACGTTTGGGGGTTTCTTTAAAAGCGTTTCTTCTGACCCCCCACGGGAGCGCTCTCCTTGTTGCAGCTCACCGTTGAAGAATCACTGGGGTTTAGCCGGCGGTATTGCTTACGAGCTACATGACCCGCCCATCAAAGGGCTGAGACAGCAGACACGGGGGTGCGGGTGCCCGGCAGGTCTGCTTGGCCGAGCACCTCGTGTTTGGTAATGATGGGCGGGGACTCACCTTACCCTGGTGAAGGCGAACGTTTTAGAGACTCCGGGCCTCACGGCATGGGACAGCAGTGGGAGCCAAGCGTACGGCACACCTGGAGGAGCTGCGACGGACGGCAGCCTTCATCGAGGACCCGGGCTGCTCATCTAACGGGATGGCGAACGAGGAAGACGAAGAAAAAAGAGCGGCATGGGATCATGAAAGAACCTTCTGAAGGCATGGCTATCAGGGATATAGCAGGGAAAGAGCAGGGGCAACTTGATACCTAATTAAGCTTTCTTGGGTCTACAGTGGTAAGGGATCACCTAATAACGTGCAGCGGGTGGCTTGCAGTGGTACGGTTTCAGATCCAGGCCTATACAGACACCCGTGATGGTGCATATTGACTTTCCGTTAGGACCGTAATTAACATCGTCACAAGATCATGTCGCTGACTCTGCCGATGCTCACTTCTTAGGTCTGGAGCGCGGGACAGACATAGAAGCAGACCGACCCACAGACAGACCGACAGACAGACCCACAGACAGACACCAAAGCACGCACGCACGCACGCGCGCACACACCACACACACACACCCTGCACCCCACGCACGCAGCTTGCAGCACGCAAATATATTTTAATATATATATATATATATATTATATATATATATATATATATATATATAAAATTCTATTTTAAACTGGTATTCGCTCCCTACATGGTTGAGCACTTTTTACGGTCCTGAGTGGCTTTTTAACTCTGATTCTCTCTCTCTCTCTCTCTCCTCTCTCTCATCTTATATATATATATATTATATATATATATATATATAATTAGAGTTAAAAGACCACTCAGAAGTCTAAAATGCTCAACCAATAGGGAGCGACATAACAGTTTAAAATAGGAATTTTATAAAACGGAGTAAAAAACACCCTACAAACTTGTTTCGAGCAAGTGCTCTCCTCAGGGTGGCGGGCCCAGATTATACTACCCTGAGGAGAGCACTTGCTCGAAACAAGTTTGTATGGTGTGTTTTTACTCTGTTTTAAAATCCTATTTTAAACTATTTTATAATATATATATATATATATATATATATATATATATATATATATATATATATATAGTTAAAACAAGTTAAAAGAGGAATCTTAAAACTATCTCAAATTTGTTTCAAGCGTGTTGCGCTGTCATCAGGATGGTTTTTTGGTTTGCCCACCGCCGATGTTATTATAGCGTGTGGGCTCCCGTTTGCGGTTGTTTGCACGTGCGGGTTGGCTGCACGTGTTTTGGGGGGCTTTCAGGTTTTTGTTTTGGGTGTGTTCACTAACAACGATTTCCATTTATGCCTGCAGTTGTTTACTATTTCTGTTTTGGTGTTTAAGTTGCTAAGTGTGGTTTGCATAGTATTAACCATTTTTCAGTTAAACATAGGTTGCACCTTTTTGAAACATTGCTGTATGGTGATGCTCTTTTTATGTATTTTCCAGGATATATTGTAGCTTGTTTTGCGTCTTTAAGTTTCCAGATATATTTGCTCAGTTCTGTTTGGTTTTTATATTTTTCTTTATTAAATGACTAAAGGGGCAGCAGAGGGACATCCGGAGTCATGAACCGGGTGTGGCCCAACCCCCCTAGAGTGTCAGGAGATAAGGGCCGAAACACTTGCTCTTGAAGGGGGCTTCTCTTCTGAGGACTCTCTGCTGCCACGCTCTCCACGAGTTTCTTTCTACTGATGCATGGGTAAACCATTGACTTCCGGGAATAGGCGGAGGACGTCCGGGAAAGACCGGAGGACACTGGGAAAGACCAGAACCAAGGGCTCTGTGGGCTGGCTCCCCACTTTGCCTTAAACATGTGGCTACTAAGAACAAAAGGAAAAGATGCTCCCAGGATTCACCGAAAGGGGGAGAGAATGATGAATCCATCGGTGCTCAACCAATCACGACTGCAAATCCCAAACGGACTATGAACATGGACCAAATGGAATATCCATGTGTCTGTGGAAAGCGTTTCGCTACCACCCGTGGCATGAAGATCCATAGAACAAAGATGGGATGTGTGAAGACTCATTGAATGAGCAGCAGCGCACTGCATCAGCAGATAAGACGTCGGAAGACCAAGGCCAGGATTTAAACCACAGTGCCAAGGACATCCACGCTGTTGGTTCGGATGAGGAATTTGCACAGGCCCTCGATGCCAGGCGCCTGAAACTCAACCTGCCACGAGCAAACGAAACTGACGATTGGGAGAAACTGGATGCAAAAATCGTCCCAAAGACTCGATGCACTGATAGGAAAAGCACCCTGAACACAACTAGCCACATATGGGGACATTGTGTGTGCCACATGTAGAGACGCTATGGAGTAAAACTACCCAAAGAGAAAACACCTCAAAGAAATTCAGACGCCAAGAAAAGATGGACAAGTTCAGAGTCCGAAAGAACAACCTCAAGAAGCAAATGAAGACCGCACTGCCAGCTGAAAAACAAGGCTTGGAAAAAACTGTGGGAAGACCTGAAAGAAAAAAAATAGCGCCCTCAGCAAAGCGGAATCTAAGAGGAAGAGCAAAAGAAGAAGACACAAGAGCGCTTCTTCAGAGACCCCTTCCAGTTTGCCAGAACACTGTTTGAGCAGCCAAAATCTGGGACACTAAGTGTGGACAAAGGAGTTCTTGAGCAGCATCTGAGGAAAACATACTCTGACTCACAGAGCAAAGCACCACTCGACATTCAAGGTCTGGTGTGGCCAACCAACCCTGAGGAACAGTTCAATGGCAAGCCTCCAACGTTGGCGGAAATCAAGAAGGTGGGTCGACAAAGCCAGAGCCAAATCATCACCAGGGCCAAACGGAATACCTTACCAGCTTTACAAGAAATGTCCCAAGGTGCTGAGTGGCTCCACAGGCTGCTGCGATCGGCTTGGAGAAACCAGAAAATCAGCGGCCAGTGGATGACGGCAGATGGTGTGTACATCCCCAAAGAGCAAAACTCAAGTGACATCAGCCAGTTCAGGCCAATATCACTACTGAACGTCGAAGGAAAATCTTCTTCTCTGTCATGGCAGCAAGGCTGACCAAGTACCTGATGGCAAACAAGTACTTGGATGTTTCAGTCCAGAAAGGTGGCATCCCAGGCGTGGCTGGCTGTGTAGAACACGCCACAATGATCTGGGACGCAATCCAAAAAGCAAAAACAGAAAAGAGAGACCTGGACGTAGTGTGGCTTGATCGGGCAAACGCATATGGATCTGTGGCCCCATGAGATGATACAGTTGGCTCTTGAGATGTACCATGTGCCAAAGAACATCCGCGACATGCTCAAGAAGTACTTCAATGGCTTCTCAATGCGGTTCTCTACCAAGGAGTACACAACTGATTGGATCACTTGGAAGTGGGCATTGCAATGGGCTGTGCAATTTCCCCAATACTGTTCGTGCTGGCAATGGAACTCATCTTGAAAGCAGCAACAAACAACGCGAGACAAACAGACCTTGGCGATGGATACAAGATGGCTCCTCTCAAGGCCTTCATGGATGACACTACAGTGATTGCATCCAGAGAAGACGAGACACGTCATGTGCTGGAAAGGCTGGACGACATAGTTGCCTCATCCAGAATGAAGTTCAAGCCAAAGAAATCACGGAGTCTCTCACTGAGGAAAGGAAAAGTGGCCGAATCTGTGGTCTTCAGTGTTGCCAACCAGGCCAGTCCAACAGTCACAGAAGAACCAGTCAGAGCCTTGGAAGATGGTATGATGATACGCTGAAAGACACACAAAGAGCAAAAGAAACCAAGCAGATGGCGGAAGAAGGCTTGGAGACCATTGACCAGTGTGGGCTCCCTGGCAAATACAAGGTCTGGTGTCTGCAGTTCATGCTGATACCAAAGCTCCTATGGCCTCTGATGATATACGACATCTGCACCAGCACAGTGGAGGGCAATGGAAGCCAAAATCAACAAGTTCACAAGGGAAATGGCTTGGTGTCCCACCCTGTCTGACTGACATCGCGCTGTACTGTCGCCAAGCAAAGCTCAAACTACCAACTGAAATCCATCCTGGAGGAATACAAAGCAGGGAAGATCAGACTTCAAAGCATGCTGGAGGACTCAGGAGACAAGGTGGTAGAAGCAATCAAGCCCCAGCTGAAGACAGGCAGAAAATGGAAAGTTCAAGAGGCGATGGATTCTGCAAAAGAAAGTCTCAAGATCAGAGAAATAACAGGACACACACAGACCAACAGACAAGGATGGGGGTGACCAAAACTGAATGGTGGTCAAAAGGCCAAAGGAAAAGCCAAAAGAGACATGATGATTCAGGAGATGAGAAAAGAAGAAGACCAAAAAAGACTCCAAAAAGCAGTCCAGCAGAGCCAGCAAGGGCAATGGACAACGTGGGAGAATGCACTCCAAAGAAGTCTCACTTGGAATGACATTTGGCACATGGCCCCTCTCAGGATCAGCTTCATTCTCAGATCTGCATATGACCTTCTGCCCTCAAATGCAAACCTGGTGAAGTGGGGGAAAACAGACGACCCTGCATGCCCCTCTGCCATGAAAAACAAACAGTGGAGCATGTTCTAAGCTCATGTAAAGTAGCCCTGGCTCAAGGAAGGTACACATGGAGGCACAACCAAGTGCTCAAAAGAGATTGTACAAGTAGTCTGGGCTGTACAACACCACAAAAGGGAAAATCAGGACTCCAAAAGCACCCGCAACATTCTTCACGGCAGGAGGCAGCAAATCATGGCCAAGAAACAACAGTGCCACTCGAAACATGCAGGCAGAGTCTGCTGGATGGGGCAGATGACTGGGAGTGCACTGCAGACCTCCCCGAATGGAAGAGTCACCCAGAGATCATCAGCAAGAGTGGCATGAGACCAACATAGTAGTCCACTCTAAGTAACCAAGCAGCTGATCATGATCGAGCCACGGTGCCATATGAGAACAGAATGGAGCAGCTCAAATCTACAAGACTGAAAAGTATGCTGATCTGGCAAACAGCCTGAGGTAGAGAAGGCTATCAGGTCAAAGTCCTCACTGCAGAAATTGGAGCTAGGGGATTTGTAGGAACGTCTGCATACAGCCTCATGAAACAGCTCTCAGTTGCAGGGAAGGAAAAAAACAGAGCCCTGAAAGCAATGGCAGAAGCGGCAGAGAGGTGTTCAAGCTGGATCTGGTCAAAGGAGGAACAAAAGTGAACTTCACAAGGCTTAATTTCCCTACAAATATCAGGTGTCCTGTGGCTCAGTGGTTAAAGCGCGAGTCATTAAGTAGAAAACAAGCATGTCAGAAGGTCATGGGTTCGAATCCCAGCCATGGCTCGTCCCAAGATGGGGAAAAATAAAAAGGGGCAGCAGAGGGACATCCGGAGTCATGAACCGGGTGTGGCCCAACCCCCTAGAGTGTCAGGAGATAAGGGCCGAAACACTTGCTTGAAGGGGGCTTCTCTTCTGAGGACTCTCTGCTGCCACGCTCTCCACGAGTTTCTTTCTACTGTTTGTGGTTTGCATATCTGGTTTTGAAGTGGTTTTCAGTGATCCCTATGTAGTTTCTTTTTCATTTTCTGATGTCACAGTAGCCTGGTATACAATGTTGTTGTGAAGACATTTATTGTTTAGTGGGCACTGCTCCTTGCTGGTGCAATTGCAAGATTTCCTTTCTTCACCCTTCCTTGCTGTGTTGATTTTCATTTGTTGGATGCGTCAATTAGGTTTTTGAGGTTGGGCATACATGAGTACGATAGTTTGACAGTGTTTTTTGTTAAATATTTTGGACAGTTTGTGTTCTTTTGGAAATGAAGTTGTTAGGATTTTGAAGAATTCTTTCCTATGTTTGTTTTGAGTTCCGTCGTATGGGGGTTATACCATATGATTTTTCTTTTCCTGTTTTTCTTGCTTTTATTTGTGTTGTTGTTCGGGTTGTATTGTAATTTGTAATTGTATCCACTTGTTTGTAGTACCTTCTGGTATTCTACTGCTGCATTGTTGAACACTCTCTCACTGCATGACAGGTTTGACTTGTTTATGCCATGGGGTATGGTCTTTAATACAGATGGGGGATGGTTACTTTTGGTGTGTACATAAAGAGGTGTATCGTTGGGTTTCTTGTATGGTTTATATATGTGATTGTTGAGATCCAGTGTTATGTCTAAGTAGTTCACTACCTTTTTGTTTCCTTCAATGGTAATCTTTAAGTTGTGGTTTTGGAAGATTTTGCGTAGTTCTTTCTTCTTGTTTTCGATGGTTCTTGGATGTTGGTTAGTGCAGCAAGGCCATCGTCTCTGTATAGTCCGACTTGTTTTCCGAGTTTTTTCTTGATGTTGGACAGCATGAATAGTCCGACCAGTTCACATGTTTCTGCACCATCATATGATCCCATGGTTACGTCGAATGTTGAGTTCTGTTGGTTTTCCTGATCCAGGTTTCATTTTTGCTGTGTAGTAATGTTTTCTTGGTGTGGAAAATGATTTCCATTTCTGACCCTGTTATGTCTGTGTGGTTACTGGCAAACTTCAGGGCTTTGGTGAGTAGTTCCTCATCTATAGATGGGTAAAAGTCTACCATGTCAAATGTGATGAATACTGTATTACTTTGTTTATTGAGTTTTTTTGAACCATTGGATAACTTCGTATGTGTTCTTCCAGAGGTTGTATTCAGAGTTTGATTTTACGTTCTTTATTATTTTTCCAGAATTTTCTTGCTTATTTTGCCTAATTCAGATTGGATGGGTTTATTAGTCTACATGTTGGATTGTTATGAAAATTGGGCTTGTGGTCTTTGAGTGTTATGAAAGCTTCTTTTGTTGCTGTCGCTTCTATCCTGTCACTTAGGTCTATGCGCTCTGCAAGTTCTTTTTCTTTAAATGCGGATACTGTCATGTATATTTTTGTCGGCTTTTTTTTGTAGTTTTCTGGATGTTTTTGTCAAGGAGTTGAGAGTTTTCTTTGGTTCCATTTTGTAGTAATTGCTAGTTTTATCAGCCTTCACAAATATATATATATATATATATAATATATATATATATATATATATATATATATATATATATATATAATATATATATTTATATATATATATATATATATATGTTTTGTTCCATTTTACTACCCTTCGCTGGCTGCTTTGGGGGTGCTGTTATTGAATTCTTTTTTGAACGCTTGGTGGTGAGAACACCACAGAATTATGGACTGTGGTGTGTCTCTATTTGACACCAAGAGCACAGACACAATCAGCCGTGTCTCCCTGATGAGTCCGATCCAGCGGACGAAAGGCCTAGGAGCAGGCAATACAAATAAATGTGCCTTCGAGAGGGATTACGATGGTTCCCTCAGGCAGCTAGTGAAGGGCTTCTCATATTTATAATATATTCCCCCCATTTTCTTCATCTTCAATTTTTTTTTTTAAAGTTCAAATCTTTGCCAAGTCATTACTATAACGACTGAGGAATTGTTAACCTGCACTTATTTTCCCCCACTACTTAATTGTTCAGCATTCTCTCTCTCTCTCTCTCTCTCTCTCTCTCTCCTCTCTCTCTCTCTCTGTATATATATATATACATATATATATATATATTATATATATAATATATTATATATATTATATATGTGTGTGTGTGTGTGTGTGTGTGTGTGTGTGTGTGTGTGTGTGCGCGCGTGCGTGTGTGTGTTTAAACAAATACAGACAGAGAGAGAGAGAGAGAGAGAGAGAGAGACAGACAGACAGACAGACAGACAGACAGACAGACAGAGGTAGAAGAAGGCGGGGAGGGGGAGGGGGAGAGGGGGAAGCATCCTCTGGTCTTTGACCGCCCGCAGATACCCATCGGTAACCGAACCCGAGGGAAAGAGGGGGGGGGGGGGTGGGGGTGGGGAGAGAAAAGTAATCCCAACTGAAGGCACTAACCGTGGCCTGGAAGTCAGCACATCCGACTCCAGCCTGTCAGCTCCTCCGCCACTGCCACCAGCTCCATCTGTCGGCTCCACCAGGTGATGGAACTTCTTAAGAGCTACTAATCGCCGAGAGTGAGAAGAACTCGGTAAAGGGCATTGATGGAGATATCTTGACGTGCCACCCACTTTCCTGTACACCGTGCTGAAAAAACAAACTAACCAAAAACAGAAAGAACACACACGCGCGCACGCGCGCGCGCACGCACGCACGCGCGCGCACGCACGCACGCACGCACGCACGCACGCACGCACGCACGCACACACGCACACACACACACACTGTGGCGTTATATGTGAATTTGGCGAAGAGAAAGTTGAAGAAACCCAGTCCCCCATTTACTCCCCGTCTATTTAAAGTCCAATTTCTCATTACTCTGGATTTGTGCACAGGAAAAGAGTCATTTTGTTGATTTATATTTTTCAGATTTATCTGATACATCGAGTTATAGTGGTACTTGTGTACATAATCATAGATTTCACATATATACAAGCACGCACGCACGCACGCA
>CM031611.1:75754998-75759998 GCA_018398815.1 Conus ventricosus
AATGTGTGTGTGTGTGTGTGTGTGTGTGTGTGTGTGTGTGCGCGCGCGCGCGTGTGTGTGCATGCGTGAGCGTGTGTGTGCGCGTGTTTGTGTGCGTGCGTGTGTGTGCGTGCGTGTGTGTGTGTGCGTGTGTGTGTGTGTGTGTGTGTGTGTGTGTGTGTGTGTGTGTGTGTGTGTGTGTGTGTGTGAATTTGAATTGGCCATACGTTCATACCTTCTTTTTCCGTTCTTCATTTTCTTCTCTTCTTGTCATGCTCCTCTTCTCTCCCCCCCCCCCCCCATCCCCCGCCTCATCCCTCCACCCCCACGTCCTTCCCTCACTTTCCTCAATCCGCTTATCATGCTATCATTTTGCTGATCAGATTTCTTTGTGTGGAGTTTCTGGCATCGCAGTCACTGCTGCTTTCCGGTTTTTTTTCCAGTCTGTTTCACACACACACACACACACACAAACACACACACCCCCCCCCCCCCCCCCCCCCCCCCCCCCAACCCCGTTTTCATTTTTTTTATGTATTCATTTATCTATTCCTGAAGTATTTACTCATTTGTTTATTTGTGTATTCATCTAAATATTCATTTATGTATTTACCTTTTCATTGTTTACTTTGTTGAACTGGTTCTTTCGTTCTTCCTGTAAGTTCTCGGTACTCTGTGTTCAATGTTCGGTACCCTCAGTCATTCCATAGCTGGCTGCGCCGCTTTACGCGACAGTGACGCCCCCCCTCCCCACACTCCCCCACCCCGACCCCCCACCCCCACCCCCTACCCCACACACTCCACCCCTTCCCATTCCCTTCCTTCCTTTCAGCACACACACACACAGACACACACACACACACACACACACACACACACACACACACACACACACACACACACACACATACCTTTCTGTCGCCAGCCTCAGAAGCGCTTTTTTTTTTTTTTTCTCCTCTCTTCTTTTTTTTTTCCTCAGAGAAAACGAGATGATGCCGATTGTAATACAGTTCCGTTGTTGGATTTTGCATATGCATTTGAAAATTTAGAAAGAGAGGGTGTTAGTTACCGCCAATGACATTGACAAACAAAGCACATGACAAGACACTGTCTTGTCATGTGCTTTGTTTGTCAATGTCATTGGCGGTAACTAACTAACACCCTCTCTTTCTGTGTCTTGTCCTGTGCTTTGTTTGTCAATGTCATTGGCGGTAACTAACTAACACCCTCTCTTTCTGTGTCTTGTCATGTGCTGTTTGTCAATGTCATTAGCGGTAACTAACACCCTCTCTTTCAAAATTTTGCTTCGTTCTCCGCCGTCAGTCACTCCATTTTGAAAAAAAAAATATGTATTTCAGATTTCATACATCAGCTTAACCTGCACACCACTATCCAACTGATTATTTCAATATGCGTTTCCATTATATTCATCGTCTGAGGTTATTCAAGAACGAAAAGAGGGGGTGCGGGTGGGGGTGGGAGGGTCAGGACTTGACAGCACACGAGTTGTCGCTCTTGTGACAACGGTTAGCAACCAGAAACGTTGTTGCTAAGACAAACGGACCGCTGCTCGTGCTGGAACCAAGCAAACAACCGCTGCTGACAACCGGCGACTGCTTCAAATACTGAACGCGTTCTGTAGGGGAAAAAGAAAAAACAAAACAAAAACTCATTTTTCAAAGTTTTAGTTTTATCTTCAGCCGCGCCACTCTTCCACCATTCTTTCTTTCCCTGACCTGTGATCAAGACTTGTGATCAAGATGGAAGCAGTTTTCCAACACCATACACAGCCAGACTTATGAGGGGTGGCTTACCCGACAAGTCTTGATCACAGGTCAGGGAAAGAAAGAATGGTGGAAGAGTGGCGCGGCTGAAGATAAAACTAAAACTTTGAAAAATGAGATGCAGTAATATCTTCATGGCTAGAGTCTATGGACTATCTAAATGAAAACAAAGACTAAAAAAAAAGGAAAAAAAAAAAGAAAAGGAAAGTTAAGAGTTGTTCGCGCTTCTGATGTCTCCGTCCCCGTTTGAGGAGAAAAATCTCCGTTTTTGGTTCTCTGTTTGTGAATTGTCGTTACGTCACTTCTCTCTTTTTCATTATCGTTCGCCATAAGCGGGTGAGGAAAGATGAGCATGAATGGAAGATTACTCCTGTCGCTTGAAGCGTGCTGTAGCATTTTCGGATAACTACGAGAGGTGTTTGCCCGTGTCTATGTTAAGACCCGAATCCTGGCATGCTCGGATATTCATGGGATCGACCATGGCGACAGTGGTGTGAGCGAGATTCTGGGAGGAGTGGAGTCTGATATTCCAGTCCCCACTCCCCCTTCGGCCCGCCCCCCCCCCCCTTCTCCCACCTGCCACGACTCCCTCCTCCACCCATCTTCCCCGCCCCTCTTCCACCCACGAATCCTCACTGCCCAGAAAAAAAAAGTAAAAAAGAAAGAGAGAAAGGAAGAAAAAGAAAGATTGAAAGAAAGGGGAAAAGAAAGACAGACAAAAAGAACACACACACACACACACACACACACACACACACACACACACACACACACACACACACTTAAAAGAAGCACTTGACAGCCCTAATTCAAAGGGCACTTGACATGTGAAATGATCAATACAGGTCAATGCATATATTAAGCCGTCAAGAGAGACATGCCATCAGCCCCCCCCCCCCCTCCCCTCCCCTCCCCGCGCCCCCCCCCCCCCCCCCCCCCTTTTTTTAATTTTTTTTTTTAAAGAATTTTCAGTTTTGAGTCTCTCCCGGAATTTACGGCGGTTTTTCGCTTGTTCCTGACAACAGATGGCGCTTGCTCCGTGAACTGTGTGATGGGATGGGATGGGAAAGGGCTCTGAGTTTCTGACAACATGCTGTTGGACAGAAGTAGTATCGCGGCTTGCTTGCGTGATGGTCATTCTGTATGCCTGTACATTCGACTCCTGATGGTGATTGGAGCTGTGTATCATGTTTGTGCGTTTCCTTACGTCTGTGCTTTGTGACATGAGAGAAGACTTGACCTGTCACATGAATTCTCTTGTCCGTGTTGTTGCTTTGCACTCCAAGTTTGTTTGTTTGTTTGTTATTTTGTTTTGTTTGTTTGTTTTAGTTGTACTTTGACTTGTTTTAAACAATGTTGCAATCAGGTTCTGTTTTATTCCAGCGCGCGCGCGTGTGTGTGTGGTGTGTGTGTGTGTGTGTGTGTGTGTGTGTGTGTGTGTGTGTGTGTGTGTGTGTGCGTGCGTGCGTGCGTGCGTGCGTGCGTGCGTGCGTGTGTGTATGTTATGCTTTGCTGTCTAGTGTTCCATTACACATCAATGGCACTGGATACGTCAATCCAACGTAGATCCTTTTTCGGAACGAAGTCTTCATTAACGAAGACATTCGGTCTCTATTTCAAAGCTTAACCTGAGAGAGTTCCTCTAGCAGAGCGTCAAACATACTCCAACAGGGTCACCAAAGACACCGCTATTTTATTTTCCTGTGTCACTTTTTTATTTTATATACAGGGGCGATTATCTTTATTCACCATTCTTCCCGCTCCCACCCCCCCCCCCCCCCCCCCCCCTCACCATCACCAACCGAACCCCCCTACACTTAGTCAATGGGAAAGAAAGTCAACGGCCCTAACCCTAACGCTATCCCTAATCCTAACCCTATCCCTAACCCTATCCCTAACCCTATCCCTAACCCTAACCCTAACCCTATCCTAACCCTAACCCTAACCCTATCCCTAACCCTAACCCTAACCCTAACCCTGACTTTTTTGCGTTGACTTTCTTTCCCGTTGACTTTCTTTCCGATCACCTACACTTCACCGTCCTCCTGCGTCGCGTGCTCTCTCGTACTCAACGTCCTTTCTTCCCATTCCCACCCTCAACATGGATCAACCCACGGCCGTTTCGTCACGTTCCGTGTTCCACCCACACATTAATTGCGTTAAATTCATCTCTGAAAACAAAGGGTAATAAACCCTTGAAAACAAGAAGAAGAAGAAGAAGAAGAAACAACAACAACAACAACAACAACAAGACTGATTACTATTCAAGATTCGCCTCCTGAGTTTTGCCGTTAATTCCACTGGATTTCAAAGGATCTGTGTTTTAGTGGAAAGGCGAGGTAAATACAGCAGAAGCACAGAGCGTCATTGGAATGTGTGTGTGTGTGTGTGTGGTGGGGGGGGGGGGGGAGGGGGGGAGGAGGGAGGAGGAGGGGGGGGGGCGCTGTGTTCTGGGTTGATCCAGGCAAATCACGTGCCGACACTTGGGAAGAATGCCCCCCCCCCCCCCCCCCCCCCCCCCCCCCTCCTGCCTATAATGCTGACTTAAAGCCCCCATCCCCATCAGTTCATGTCTGACGTCCCTCGGGATTTGCTGTCGTTTTATTTGAGGGGTGTGGGGTGGAGGGGTTGGGTGGGAGGAGAAGGGGTGGGTGGGGGTGACGCGGGGGAGGGGGAGGAGGGGGGAGGTGGTTGTTGTTAGGAGAAATGGGTGGTGTTTCGTGTGTGCGTCTGTCTTTGTCTCTGTTTCTCTGTCTGTCTGTCTGTCTGTCTGTCTGTCTCACGCTCTCTCTCTCTCCCTCTCTCTCTCTCTCTCTCTCTCTCTCTCTCCCTCTGTGCGTGTGTGTGCGCGCGTGCGCGCGCGTGTGGTGTGTGTGTGTGTGTGCGTGCGTGCGTGCGTGCGTGCGTGCATGCGTGTGTGTGTGTGTGTGTGTGTGTGTGGTGCATACGCGCGCGTTCCTGCACACATGCATGCGAGTGCGTGTGTGGATGGATGGAAGGGCGGAGGAAGGGCGTGGAGGGAAACTGGAGAGGGGCATGGGGACTGACGTAAAGGGAGACAATGCGAATGCATATCTTGTCAGGTGTTGTTGATCTTGCCCATTCCGTGATAGGTTTCATGATTGTCGCATCAGGGCTCTCTCTCTCTCTCTCTCTCAAGGGTTTCCCAGCAGCAAAAAAGAAAGGTGAGTGGAGGACGGTATTGTTTACGCCAGTTGTCAATGTTTATGTATATCT
>CM031611.1:75787498-75789998 GCA_018398815.1 Conus ventricosus
TAGAGATCCTGCAAAATCTGGATTTTGTCCTTTCAGATTAGTTCCAAATCTTCTGAAATCTTTCCATTGATACACACACACAAAACAGACCTCGTCATGTAAGTCTGCAGGTTGAAAAACACAATCCTATGGACGTCCTCATAATATTTTCACGTTAAACCTGAAAGTCCACTTTAGATATCTATTCATGAGCTGATCTTCTGTAGCAGTAGATCTTTACATGAGTAGAACCAGTTTAGTTTTTCCTAACATTCATCATCAGGATGCTAAATCTACTTCTGACACACGATTAATCGATCTTCAGATTCTGAGATAAAACTCCGTCTGTGTTCTGCCTCTCGGAAAATCCTCGTCATTCCCAACCACACTCTGGGGTTTTTTTTTCTGTTTTTTTTTTCTGTTTTTTTCTTTTTTTCTTTTTTTTCAACATATTTTAAGTTTTCTCTGTATTTTGTTGAAACATGTTTTTAAGTTTTCTCTGCCATCAAGATCATAGTGTATGTCTATCCCAAACGTGTGGATTGAGAGAGTCTCATAAACATTGACAAAGCATTAACAACTATCTGTGAGGAGAACCTGATTCTGTTGAAAAGAGAGGAGAAATCATCAAGTGGTTCTAAGAAAGTAACATTATTTGCGAAGAACAGTTGGAAAAACAAACCAAAACAAAACAAAAACAAAAACAAAAAAAAACAAAACAAAAAAAAACAGCATTTTATTTTGTTCCTGCTATAATATGAATATTGTTTCTTCTTTCGGTGAAAAGTCATTTACGAAAATTGAAACATCTATGGTTACGAGGCATCCTTTTGTTCTGCTTCGGGGACAGTCACACTGTTCAGTGCATGCGTTCTTTCCTCAAACAAATGGATGAACGGAATCGTTCACACTTGGTAAAATACATACAAGTTGCACAACATTTCAATATACAGCTATTTTATACAATCTTTCGATTGATAGTCAGTGCCGTGTTTTTTTTTCACATTCGCAAAGGTTATACGTAGTGTAGTTTTACCCACCAAGTTCCAGAACCGGTAAGGTAGGGAAAGCGAAAAGATGAAATGACAACGCTAAGAACCAGGAAACAGGGAAAGACGGAAATGAACGAAGACAGGAAATGTTAGCGCAAAAAAAAAAAAAAAAAATCCCAGAAGATAGGGATTCTATTGTATGCTGAAAAATGTTCCCTGAATTCCAAAAAAAAAAAAAAAAAAGTGTAGGCAGACAAATGGGCTTTAAATAGAATGGTTGTATCTATGGCATTATCAGTACACTGCCCCTTTGATTAGTTCACACAGAGCCACACATCCTGTGGCACTTCCAATATCAGCACCCCACAGGGAGCAATGAATACCAGGTCGTACAGAGGTCACCCACCAGATTGAAACAGAACTGATTTGGGGGTGGGGGTGGGGGGGGGGGGGGGGGGGGGGGGGGGGGGGGGGGGGGGGGGGGGGCGGGGGGGGCAGGGGGGGGGGTCCAACTAACATTTTTCGTCACAAACCCTTCCGTCTGTCGCTGTCTTCCTTGGGGGTGATTGGTCTCCAAGGGCCATCTTGTCTTTCAAGGTCCCGTGGAAAATGTCATTTGTTTTTATTCGTGTTTCTTGTTTACCGCTATTCTGTTTGGGCTGCTTTGTATTTGTTTTGGATTTTCTATTTCATTCAGTTTTATTGTTGTTGTTGTTGTTTTTTTTTGTTTTTGTTTTTTGGTTATTTCTTTTGTTTTGCCTTTTATTTTCGTTCAGCGTTATACTTCATTCCTGCACTCAGCCAGAAGGTAGTTCAACACACACACGCACAAAAAGGTTTTAATCAGGGATAGAGATACACAGAAGCGTAGCGGAAAGGTGGCTGGCTTGTATCTCTCAGTTCATGTTTCCATTCATTCATTCATTCATTCATTCATTCATTCATTCATTCATTCATTTATTCATTCATTCATGCATTAATTCAATCATCTATTCATTCATTCATTCACTCATCAATCATTCGTTCGTTTACTCGTTTGTTCGTTTGTTCATCAATTCATTCATTCATTTATTCATTCTTTTTTTTTTTCATTTGTTCATTCATTCATTCATGATTATCGTCATTCAAGTTTTCAAGCATTCGCTCACAGATTATTCTTGGAGCTTTGGTTCTTGTGTTTTGATTGTTTTTTTTTTCTGGATCTTCCGTGTTTCTGAATGAAAATAAAAGCAAGCAAGAAAGAACGAAACAAAGAAAAAAGAAAGAAAAAAAGAAAGAGGGCAGGGGGGGGGGGGGGGGAGAAACGACAAAATGGAAACAAGGAGAAACTAGAAAGAAAGCAAGAGGTAGAGAAAAAACAGGACAGAAGGAACAGAAAGAAATAAAGACAGATAGAAAGAAAAGAAAGCAAGGAATGAGGCAGACAGAAAAAGAGAAAGCAAAGTAAAGAAGAAAGAAAGAAAAAAAGAAAGAAAGAAAGAAAGAAAAGAAGAAAGAAGAAAGAAGAGAAAATAAGAAACGAATGAAAA
>CM031611.1:75794998-75797498 GCA_018398815.1 Conus ventricosus
CATTACCTTTCACTACCGTCATCTCCCTCTTTCTCTCACCGCATGCCAATCCTTCCCCCTCCCATCCTGTTCATTTCCATGGTCTGTTTGTTTGTGCCTTGCCTGAAGAAGACCTAAGAGGTCGAAACGCGTCGTGTTTTGTCTTGTGACTCGTTTGTCCACGTTTCTCTTGGCGGTTCGCTAACATTTATTTAAGATTTGTTTAGAGTTCCGCCTGCAGTCGTCTCACTTTGCAACTAGCATAATATATAGTTTTGTGTGTACTGTAACTGAAGCTGTATCTATTACTGTAAACAGATGAATAGAATGGCGCCTTAATGCTGCTGACAGAGTGTAAACAAAATGAAAGGGACGGGGTACAAACTCCACGATAAAGGCGACAAACTCCCTCTTCCTATTGCCGGACGCCGTATTTGATGCGTTACCGTAATCGTCAACGAAGAAATGGAATCGCACTTTAATGCTGCCGATAGACCATTGAACAAAGGAAGGGACGCGATACAAGCAAACTCGGTGACAAAGGGGGCAAACTCAGTGACAAAGGGGGCAAACTCAGAGACAAAGGGGCAAACTCAGTGACAAAGGGGGCAAACTCAATGACAAAGGGGGGGGGGGCAAACTTCCTCTTCTCTCCTTCGAACAACGCTTCAATTGTGTGCAGTTCTTTGGGGGAGAGGGAGTGAATTTTGGCAGGAAGAATGGTGGCGAGGGGGGGGGGGGGGTAGTGGTGGTGTTGTGGTTGTGTGAGTGTGTGTGTGTGTGTGTGTGTGTGTGTGTGTATGTGTGTGTGTGTGTGTGAAAGAGAGAGAGAGGGGGGAGAGGGTAGTGGTGGGGTTGTGTGTGTGTGTGTGTGTGGTATGTGTGTGTGTGTGTGTGTGTGTGTGTGTGTGTGTGTGTGTGTGTGTGTGTGAGTGAAAGAGAGAGAGAGAGAGAGAAGGAGAGAGGAGAGAGAGAGAGAGGAGAGAGAGAGAAGAGAGAGAGAGCACAAGGACATTTGTATGGAATTATTATTGTTGTTCATTTTTTGTCGTTGGTTAAACTTCCTTTTTCATCTTCTACGAAGAACAGAGACACAAGAAGAAGAAGAAGAAGAAGAAGAAGAAGAAGCAAAAGAAGAAGCAAAAGAAGAAGAAGAAGAAGAAAAAGAAGAAGAAGAAGAAGCAAAAGAAGAAGCAAAAGAAGAAAAGAAGAAGAAGAAGAAGCTGTTTACGAACAACTTTGGCCACACGATATCATTGTAAAAGAACAAACTTCAGCTATAACTTGTAATCACCCTCTCTCTCTCTCTCTCTCTCTCTCCTCTCTCTCTCTCTCTCTCTCTCTCTCTCTCTCTCTCTCTCGTTGTGCATCATCGCCCCCGCCCCCCACCTCCACACACACACTAACCCCCAACCCCCCCCCCCCCCCCCCCTTTTTCCATCTCTTCTTACCATTCTCCTTACGGTAGGAAAAGTGTCGGGTCGATATGACTTCCACAGTGTCACATCCCCCCTCCCCCTCCCATCAACCTTGACTGTCAGCTAAACGGGCGGCCTCGCCTCTCGCTTGACGTTGGAACTTCACTTCAGATCGCTCGGCAGGAATTTTCCACTGGCAGATGCTGGATATCAATATCGCCACAGTGGCAGGTCGCTGTGTCTTGTTTCAGATTCGTCAGAATACAAAACAAACATACACAGAGAGTAGCAAAGGAAAATGAGGGGGAGAAAAAAAAAGCAAAACCGTTTGGAATAAATGATTTTGTGTTGAGCGCCCTGCGCATTGACGAAGTTCTGAGGAGCATGGTCTTGTTTTTAGTTTTGATTTGTTTGTGTGTTTGGGTGTGTAGGCTGTCTATAATCAAATGGTACATCAGCATAACCGTTCAGGGTTGTTAGCGGCGCGAACATTCACAAGTGATTACAAAAAACAAAACAAAACAAAAACCGTTCACCACTTAATAAAAGCAATGTAAAAGAAAAAAAAAATGGAGGATTACAATGGCAAACCAAAGATGAAGAGAACCGTTCACAACTTAACAAATGCAGTGTCAAAAAACGGGGACGCAATATTCATGTTGTGCAGGACTGTATTAGTGTGCAGGATCTACGTTCTTTTCGCTGACCTTATTATTTTTATTTATTGTTTTATTTCAATGAGAGTGCGCGTTGCCGTCTATATTGATGCACCTCCTGTCAGAAGATTGCTGGGCGCGTTGCCCTTTATATTCATACACCTCCTGTCAGAAGATTGCTGGGTGCGTTGCCTTCTATATTGATACACCTCCTGTCAGAAGATTGCTGGGCGCGTTGCCCTCTATATTCATACACCTCCTGTCAGAAGATTGCTGGGCGCGTTGCCCTCTATACTGATACACCTCCTGTCAGAAGATTGCTGGGCGCGTTGCCCTCTATATTGATACACCTCCTGTCAGAAGATTGCTGGGCGCGTTGCCCTCTATATTGATACACCTCCTGTCAGAAGATTGCTGGGCGCGTTGCAGTCTATATTGATACACCTC
>CM031611.1:75802498-75809998 GCA_018398815.1 Conus ventricosus
TCGTCAGATATATGAAATAAAACAATGACTGAATGTTGTACTCGGATAAACACTTCTTGTTGTGTTGTGGTGTGGTTGGTGGTGGTGGTGGTGAACTTGGTCAACGATCAAGAATTTCTCTGCTTTCGACGAATGAAGAATGACAACATCTTTGAAGAAAATACTGTTGTTGTTGTTGTTGTTGTTTTGTTGTTGTTGCTGTTGCTTTACTGACAATGTAACAAACATTTCTAGTATACTCTTTTCCGTTGACAGCGTCAAGAACACGCACGCACGCACACAACACACACACACACACACACACACACACACACACACACACACACACACCACACACACAACGCTCCGGACAACCGGCTTGGCAATTACAGCCACCTTGTTAGTGTCCAGGACGGGTCACTGACCACTGGAGGCGAGGACAGCGGATTAACGAGGAAAAGGTGACGAACGTGTGGGCTCTGCACTGGTGACACGTTTGAATGGACAGAGGAGGATCTCCACTTTATCCTCGGCGATGAACCTTTCCAAAAAGAAAAAAAGCGTAGAAGGTAGACCAATATAGACATTAGAGTGCGCAGAACCCAGACTGACATAGACGTCCTTCACTTGCAGAACTTGGACTGATGTCGACGAAAGTCTGTGTAGAAGACAGACAAACAGATGTAAGTCTGCGTAGAAGACAGACAAACAGATGTAATTCTGCGTAGAAGGTAGATTGACGTAGACAGGTCAGTGTACATTGTACACTGACATACAGTGACAGAGACGTTTTATATGCTAGACTGATATGGACGTTAGTTAGTAGTTTTCGAAGGTCAGTCAGTGTAGAAGTTAGACTGACATAGACGTTAGTCAGTGTAGAAGGTAGACTGACATAGACGTTAGTCAGTGTAGAAGGTAGACTGACATAGACGTTAGTCAGTGTAGAAGGTAGACTGACATAGACGTTAGTCAGTATAGAAGGTAGACTGACATAGACGTTAGTCAGTGTAGAAGGTAGACTGACATAGACGTTAGTCAGTGTAGAAGGTAGACTGACATAGACGTTAGTCAGTGTAGAAGGTAGACTGACATAGACGCAAGTCTTTGGAGATGTGGACCGATACAGACGCTAATCAGTGTAGAATATAGACTGAAATTGGCGTTACCTAGCGAAGAAAGAACATTCATACAGATGTAGGCTTGTGGTAGGACATAACCTGACATAAACGGAAGTTGTTGTAGAATGTACATTGACGAAGACCTTAGTCAGTGTAGAAGATAGTCTGACATAAACGTAAGTTTGTGTAGAGTGAAGACTGATATAGATTTAAGTCAGTCTAGAATATGAACTTAGATAGACCTCAGTCAGTCTAGAATATAGACTAATATTATGTGACGTCAATCAACATAGAAGATAGACTGGCGAAGGCGTAAGTCAGCATAAAACGTTGTCTGATGTAGACATGAGTCAGTGTAGAACTCAGACTAATACAGACTTAAATCAGTGTAACTCAAGCAAACACAGAAGTCAATGTAAAACATAGACTGATAGAGACCACAGTGAAGGTAGAGCATTGACTGAAATAGACATAATTCAGTTCAGAAAGTAGACTGGCATAGACATCTGTCAGTGTAGAACATAGACTGACCTAGACGAAGGTCTGTGTAGACTAAAAACGGACGTACCTCTAGGTCAAGGTAAAAGACAGATTTACATAGACATAAGTCAGTGTATCTCGAGACTTTGGGCAAGTCACTGCAGTAATTGTAGTCTCATTGCAGTCTCAGTGCAGTAGTTTGTGATCTGTTGTACACCACGCAGCGGACACACACACACACACACACACACACACACACACACACACACACACAACACACACACACACACACACAGCAAGCTTGTAACAAAATCATTTCTACTTGCCCTAGAAAAATCACTTCTCGTTGACGAGGAATGAACTTGAGAAATCAATGCGCGTAAGATTGAGACTACTCTTCTTCAACGACTCCTCCTTTAACCAAAACACAACAAAACAAAACAAAGCAAAACAAAATGTTTCATGGCAAAAAGTTGATTTATTTTCTTTCGGGCATTGCATCTGAATACCTTTATTCGGCCATCAACTAAATCGGCTCAGTCATCCTCTCCTGCGAACATCCCATTTAGTCTGTGCCAACGTCATCAGAAGTTCACGACCTGAGAGAGAGAGAGAGAGAGAGAGAGAGAGAGAGAGAGAGAGAGAGAGAGAGAGAGAGAGAGAGAGAACTCTAAACTCTGAACTCTGATTTTTTTTTTAATTTTAAGGCCACCAACCTGTATACAATGGATACACATTTGCTGAGAATGATAAAAAAATGGGTACGGGTCATCAGCAAAAGGAAGTATTTTTTTCCAGAAACGCACGAAAGCAAACAATTACAAGGGGAAATAATTCAAGGAAACAAACCAAGGTGAACAAAAATATTTTCATTTGCGATTGAAACCAATCACAACTCATA
Source organism: Conus ventricosus (assembly GCA_018398815.1). NCBI lineage: Eukaryota > Metazoa > Mollusca > Gastropoda > Neogastropoda > Conidae > Conus > Conus ventricosus. The sequence goes on from CM031611.1 coordinate 75,804,980, forward strand.
TTCCTATATCTAAGTTTTATTTCATAAGTTCATGTCTAGATGTACATTGCCAAATTTCTAAGGACCATCATTTTTTTCAGATTGCATCAAATAAGCTAAACAATCGCCATTTGGATAGGAATAGAATGATAAATTACTTTTCTCGCAAACATGAGTTCTTTAGACATTCCAACAAGAAATGACGTTCGTAGAGAGAGAGAAGAGAGAGAGAGAGAGAGAGAGAGAGAGAGTATACATTCCCAAAAAGATAGCGTAGCACCTGTTTATCTAACTGCCTAAATATTATTTTAGGACGGAAATAACCTGATTTCATTCTCAAAAACAAGAGATCATATTCACAACGACAGAACTAAAGGAAGCCATGGATGTTTGTTCATAAAATATGCATGCATTCTTTCACACACACACACACACACACACACACACACACACACAGAGGCGCCCGTGCGCGCGCGCATGCTCTCTCTGTCTCTCTCTGTCTCTCTGTCTGTCTCCTCTCTCTCTCTCTCTCTCTCTCTCTCTCTCTCTCTCTGTTTAATTTCAAAAACATTGTCAATTGTTACATGGAAGTAATGCAATGCACGCAGTCAAACGCACACCTCTCTGGGACGGGGCAAAAAAACAACACAATAATTCTTTAGTCCTACATAGAATAGCAGCGTTGCCTTCTCATTAAGCGGTATAGGAATGGTGTTGATCCAATGGTTATTGTCTTGTCCCTCCTATTCTCTGACAGAATCGTGAAAGGTGGACTACCTTGATGTTTTCTGAAAATCCGTCATGTTTCAGTTGTTCTACTGCTGGCACATTATCCACGTCTGGTAACTTGGATTTTTCAGCTGTTTGAAGACTGCTTTCTTCGCTGGAAAACCCGAGCATCTACACGTCTGTCGAAGGCTTTTTCCATTACTCTCCGACACTAGTGTCTACCTACAGTTGATAACATACATATATATGCATGACTTTTTCCGTCTTCCGACAACGTCTCCCCGTTCTCTGACAGTGGGACGTTCTTATCATTCATAGCTGCAGGCTTAGGTAGCAGATAGCTTGTTAATGCATCAAAGGCTGGCTTTGTTCCTCTCTTTCTTCATCCTCGTTTCAGCATTATAACACTGGCTCACAGTCCATTTCCCTCTGTTTCTTTGTCATTTTCTGCTTGACGCCTCCTGTTTAGCAGTGCATGTGGGGCGTTTGTTCTATCAGGCTGAAATCCTCTCTAATCTTTGGACACTTTCCTGCGTTGCTAAGGACTTAACGATCACCAATGACCCATAAGGTGTTGCTATTCATGGTATCTTCTCGGACCTTCTTTTGCTTATCTCATCAGTCCCTTTTTGATGTTGTCATAGAGCGTACAGCCATTATCTTCCTACAGACTTGAAGCTATGGCTGAAAAGTTTCTTTAAGGATGGCAGCGATGTTAGGATCGACTCGGTGTTGACAGAATCATTCTTATCAGCACCATGCCTTTGACATGGATACCACGTGACGGTAACTGCTGTCGTCTGACGGTACCATGAAGGATGTTCGTTTCGTATTTGTAAATATGAATTCATTAGACTGGAATCTTTGGGGGGTGGGGGTGGGGGTGTAGTATTAGGGGATAGTTGGGTCGATAAGGCTTTAAATTTTGGTGTTGGCTGCGAGTCAGATTCTTCTTGGAATCTGTCCTCTCCTGGCTCTGTCCTGTCCTTTCCCACCTCACATCCGTCCATTGTCTCCCGTCACCCCACCCTCTCCTCACCCTCTCTGCCCCTAACCCCCCCCCCCCCCCCCCCCCCCCATCTGTCCCATGTAGGTCTTGATCAATTACCAACCTCTCCTCTCTCTCTGTCTCTCTGTGTCTCTCTCTCTCTCTGTCTGTCTGTCTGTCTCTCTCTCTCTCTCTCTCTCTCTCTCTCTCTCTCTCTCTCTCTCTCTCTCTATCTATCTATCTATCTACATCTATCGCTGCACGTTTCATTGTGTCCTCTGTCAGCGTGCTCCAACAACATGCAGTTTGAAGAGTGTCAAACGGCAGACAAGGAATGGTCTTCAGGTCGGTCAAATACTGCATGCATGCAAGACACAGACTTTCTTCTTTAGTTCGTCCATAACATTAACCATGTTTCTACAGTCCCATAAAACGCTGTCTGTTTCGCTCTTGTTCTTTTCTTTGGGGAAACGCTAATTTCAATAAGCGTTCGCACATGCTGTGATGTCGTTTGATGTGGATGTGTTATGTCAATTACAGCATAGAAAAGACAGGAAATGGAGAGTACGTTTCACACACACACACACACACACACACACACACACACACACACACACACACACACATACAGAGAGAGAGAGAGAGAGAGAGAGAGAGAGAGAGAGAGAGACAGACAGACAGACAGACAGACAGACAGACAGACAGACAGACTTCAAATTGCGTCCGTAGAATAAGTTTGTCGCTTACAAAATATGGCTGTGAGCTCAACCGTGCAAAGTTATTAGATTCCGCGTGTTCTTCCTTCCAAGTCCGCCACACAATACCCAACAGACGATGTACAACTACACTGCCCGACATGAATGAGAAATTGAAAAATGTCAGTCAAACGATTCCATTAACAGCGCTCAATACAAGGTCCAGTTCTCAGCCACATCCTCCCGCCCGCTGCCCTGAAGATACCCACAGATTTCATGTTGAGGATTCTGAATTCTACACCAGAATGTTTTCATTTTGGGCGTAAACTGATCTCGTATGCGTGCCATAAAGTACAATAGGGACAGAGGAGATAGGAAGAAGATACAAGGGATTATATAGCACATTCCCACTCTCTTACCCCCCCCCCCCCACCTCCTACCCACCCACCCCTACCCAATCGTAGCAACAGGGACCGATCTGAATGTGAAATCCCTCAGTTATACGATAAGCTTCGTTAGCGTCCTACACCACTCCTTGGGCTCCGACCTTGGAACCGGAAGGAAGACGGAAGAGGAGATAACCCAGAAACAGATTGAGAAGAGACTTTGAGGCAGAGTGGAAAAAAAACAACAACAAAGGACTCGGCTACACCACACAGAAAAGACAGCTGAGGGTCAAACCCCTGTTGAGAGTTGTCTTCCGTGGCTTATGCTCTTTTTGAAAGGTTAAGCGACTGAGTAAGTTCACATTAATGCTTAATTATGACAGGCTGGTCACTGATCGTGGATAATGTGGATACATTACAAATTAATACATTTTCTTTGAGTTAATACCTTTACATGGAATGTCAACATTTTATAATAATGTTTTAACGTTCATGTTTCGTTTTTTCCAGATTCAATCTTAAGAGGATATGGAAAATACCTCCATCCATAGTTACCTCCCTTGGCGGTGAAATACATTTCCAGTGTGTGACGCAAAAGGACTGATGGAAGATTCTTTCGCTTTTGGAGAATTATAGGCCCTTCTGAGTGCCCCTGCGGTTTTTGTTTTTTCTTCTCTATCTCATGTCGAGAGAGTTAGCTGAGTGTTATGTGCTGTGATCAATTAGTGCACGTAAAAGAACCTAAGGCAACTAGACAACCGTGCCGGACAAAATTCTGTATAGACCTCCATGGTAATAAGTCAAATAAAACTACACACAAACAGATGATGATATCGGAAAGATATACAAGGGAAGTAATCTGCGTTAGAGTTGCGTTTAGCGACAGTGACCCCGTCGTCTTTACGGATTGATGCTGCTGGTAGTCACGCTCAAAGCAATGTTACCACATCAATCTGTTTGACAGCGTAGTCAGTGAAAGGAAATGCCCAAATATGGGTCTGAAACAATGCGCCTGAGATGCAGGCAATCAATATACCGAAAATCATCCGATTATTAAATCAAATATATCAATCAATATACCGAAAATCATCCGATTATCAAATCAAATATTTTCCTCCTGAAATCTCTTAATTTGATCCATAAACAGAGAAAAAAAAGTAATTCAACTTGCAACGTAAACGCAGGCGTTGTGTGCCCCTGTTTTTGCCCCCTTCCCCTCCCCCAACTGCTCTATTGCGCATGCGCCATCCTAAGGCAACAATCACTCTGACAGGGGAGATAAGCCTGGATTTAAAAGATTTGGTATTCAGAAATGATGTTTTGACTGTGAAGTTATAATAACGGGAAAAGACGTCATTTAAAAGCAGTCCATTATTTTAGTCTCAGACGTTCCTTTGATTTGACATGCCGGCACATCCCAGATGGACCTGATCGCTGTGTTTTGATGCTCTCCAGAATCACGCGGTCGTTAATCCACGCCTGTTTCTCGTTGGCGGAAGATATTGTTCTGCAATTTATTGAAAATCGATTCGTCTGAAGAAAACAAAAACAAAACAAAAACCACTTTCTACTCCACTGCCGTTAAGGGCCGTAAATCATCATCATCATCGCTCATTCGTTCATCTCCACCTTCTGTTGGCCCCCTCTTCTCCTTCTTTCTCCCCCCCCCCCCCCCCCCCACCCCCACCCCTTTCAATCTATCGCCACTTTCGCCCACCTCACCATTCCCACTCCAGTTTCAAGATGTGGTTAAAGCCTTGATGTTTTATCAACATTGCAATCTGATGTTGAATCACTCTCTCTCTCTCTCTCTCTCTCTCTCTCTCTCTCTCTCTCTCTCTCTCTCTCTCTCTCTCTCTCCGCACGCTCGTTTGTGCATGTGTGTGTGATGTGAAGTGAGGATGATGAGGAAAGGGATGTTAGAATGAAGCGGTAAGGAAATGCGTTCAAGTCTGAATGAGGAATAAAATTGGTTCGCATGTTCAAGAGCAAGGCTAAAGATCCAAAGTATATTACAAAATAGGCTAAATGCAGAAACAAATCTCTTCTCTCTCTCTCTCTCTCTCTCTCTCTCTCTCTCTCTTTTTTTTTTTTTTCTTCTTTTTTTTCTTCTTTTTACGAAAAGGTCTGCTGTGTCCATATATTATACTCCTCAGTTCCCCCAAAGGTAAATGTATCCGTGCTGACTTTCAAGCTACCAAACAGGATAGTAGTGCTCCATTGAGTGGAATACCTATTGGGA
>CM031611.1:75812498-75817498 GCA_018398815.1 Conus ventricosus
CGTCTCGATTGTGTTACTTTCATTTTTTTTTTTATTGAGTTTGACGTGTTTTCCTTTTCGTTTCCTATCTTTGTAATCTTTTTTGTTTTTTTAATGTTAACGTCTTCTTTCGTGTTTCGTTTCTTGCTGTTCATTGTTCACACATTTTAAGGGGTGGAATGTTTTGGTTTGTTTTAACTTTTCCTTCAATGTGAACAATCAGACATGTGCAGAGAAATAATAAAAACGTGGTTGTTCGATTCTAAAAATAGACTACAAAACAAAGGAAAAACAAAGAAATGAATAGAGGTCACAAACAAAAGACACAGACACGTTGGTTGTTCTTCGATTCTCAAAATAAACTGCAAAACAAAGGAAAGACCAAAAAATAATAATAAACAGAGGTCACAAACAAAAGACACAAGCACCCAAACGAGACGTTGGTTGGTTTATAGACAGAAGGACAAAGCAATCGACAGACCAGCAGACAGGCAAGACAGACACACAAAGGAAAACAGAGAGAAAGTTTTACGAAGTCTCTGATTTAAACAGAGCGAGGATTGGAAGCTCTGGCAAACATTGTGATACTGGCAATGATGTTCTAAGATTACAACCGGTTCTGAACGTCATTGTCCGCACAGGCAGACTCAGTGGAAGTGTAAAATAACACTACAGCCTCCGGTTAATCTCACGGTAGGCTGGTTTTAGTCGGTTAGACTGGTGGGCGATAGATATGTTGTTTTGAATACACATGCCTTCATGGGGTGGGGATGGGGGTTGGTTCTTTTCTTCTATTCCCAAATTCTTGTCGAGCGTTGTTCATATAATGTCGTGTGTGTGAGGTGGCGGTGTGTGTGTGTGGGGGGGGGGGGGGGGGGGGAGGATAGAGTGGGAGGGGGGGGATGTGGCTTGTGCATCTGTTTTAGTGCTTGCTTTGTGACCTATTGTTTAGATGCCTTTTTCCCAATATTGTGCAATGTTAATGGAAACTTTTATTTTTCCTGTATTGTAAAGCGCTCTGAGGATGAGTCTTCTCTCATCGAAGAGCGCTATATAAGCTCGATTTATTATTATTATTATTATTATTATTATTATATTTTTGCATGGCCATTACAATACATGCGAAAGATGAACAAATCAAACCTGCTTAGTCCTGAAAATGTTAGCTGCATACATAATATTCAACAATGAAAGCACTCAGATTTTCTCACACCCCTTTCTTTCCCTTAAACCACTAGTCTGTCTTTTAAAGTTTCACATTTTATTTGGAAGGGCATTGCACCACGATCAGATTGGAAAATAAAGGTGTTAGGCCCAAGACTTTATCACAGATGATAAAGATGATAAAGATGTTTAGTTTGATTACCGTGTTGGATTCGAACAGTTTCCAGATGTTTTACTTTCATTTTTTGCACACGAAAATCTGAACTGTCGGTATTTGCGTCTCTATGTGAGACGCTGCTTCGTGTTAATTAAGTATGTGCATGTGCGCGCACCTGTGTGTGTGCGTGTGAGTGTGTAGAAGGTAGGGGAAGGTGGGGGAGGGCGGTGGGGGGGGGGGAGGGGGGGAGGGGGGGGGGGAGGGGGCAGGGGGGAAGCATCCAAGATCTGATTTGAAGAATATTTTACTCGAAAGTGTTGCCTACATCCATTGCTCTCATAATTCATGATGAACGAAAATGAATCCAGTCAATTCCATTTTCAGAAACAAAACTGCATCACCGTCATATCTCATCACAGCCACCACATCCTTTCCCTTCCTGCTGAACGTTTACCTCCCTTCATCTCCCCCCCCCCCCCCCCCAGTCCCACATCCACTGATCCCCATTATCCTTTATGCTAGCAATCTGTCTGTCTGCCTGTCTGTCTGTCTGTCTGTCTGTGTCTGTTTCTCTCTCTCTATCTCTATCTCTCTCTCTCTCTCTCTCTCGCTCTCTCTCTCTCTCTCTCTCTCTCTCTCTCTCTCTCTCTCTCTTTGAGCCATGGTTACTACATCTCTGTCCTCTGACCAGCTGTCGTTTCTCCACGCCCCTCCCGTTGCCAGCCTCATTACCTCCCCTGCCTGCCGCAGAGGGAGAGTTGTGCTAGCAGTTGTGTCCCTTGTCGGTCTGCGGCCGGCAGTTTACGGAGAGACCAGGGTTTTTTTTACTTGCTGGGCATGAAATGAGAAACAGACAGCAGCGTCTGGCCTGGGAAAAAAGCAAGAACCACCTGACAGTGTAAAGATTACGTGTGTAAAGAGAACAAAAAAAAACCCTGAACATTAAGCAGAGAGACAGACCAATACAAATAGACACTGACTGAGGGACAGGATACAGAGAGAGAGAGAGAGAGAGGAGAGAGAGAGAGAGAGAGAGAGAGAGAGAGAGAGAGAGAGAGAGCAAAGGAACAAAACAAAATATTTAATCAGGAACGTCGCAGGAACATTATTTATTGGCGGGTCAAGACAAGATTTAATGACTCACTTTGCACAGAAACGCATGTTTCGCAACGTTAAAGTGGAAAAAGAAGAAAGAGAGAAGAAAGGAAGGAAAGAAAGAAAATAACAAAGAAAGAAAGAGAGAATGAATGAAAGAGAGAGAGAGAGAGAGAGAGAGGAGAGAGAGAGAGAGACAGACAGACAGACAGACAGACACACAGACAATATATAGGCACACAATCAGGTAGACAGTCAAAACAAACAGACATCGATACTGATTGCACTTAGTGTGACCTTATCTTTTCAAATGGACACATAAAATCATATTCTATCGATACACTACAACAGAAAAAGACAAACTCAAACGCACTTTCCTTTCACAAATATCACTAGCACAGGTACCATTCACTCGCGCGCTTACATCACCTACGCACCTTTCCAAATCCTCAATATTTGCCCTTCTAATACACCCCCTTTCCTCGCACCAATCGACACAGAAAATTACACAAAATGCACGTGGTTATATCGGTGAGCATTCGCATACAATGCACGTTCTCGTGTGGCTTAGTATATATAAAATAAAAGATGAAGGCATGAATATCATGATGATGTTCTTTCTTGATCAGAACTTTTATCTTTAATGTCTGCGCCAGAAATTTGGACATTTTCTTTCAATGCACAGTCGGTTATTTCCCCTTGGGTAATTTGACATCATTCTGCCACTAACATCAAAATGATCAGAATATAGTAAATATATCTTCCGAAGGTCAGAATGACCTTGACATTAAAAAAAAAAAAAGAGTTTCCATATCTGGATCTGAACAGGGAACTGGACATAAACCATTTCCTTCTGTCATATTTTAAATGAAGTCTATGAATACTGAGTGAAGACACGGAATTATGTGACAGTATTTCAGTATGCTTCCAACCACTAACATCTTCTCTCTCTCTCTCTCTCGTGTGTGTGTGTGTGTGTGTGTGTGTGTGTGTGTGCGCACACAGGTGTTTGCGTGTCTGTGAGATATGCATGTCTATAGTTCGCTAATGCTTTAGTAAGTGACAGCATTGCAGTATGCTTCCAACCACTAACATCCCCCCCCCCTCTCTCTCTCTCTCTCTCCCTCCTTCTGCATGTGTTTGTATATGTGCGTGCGTGCGTGCGCCTGTAAGATAATGTTTTTGAAAAGAACGAGGCCATCTGCAAGCAAAAAAAGCAAAAGATATATACAAACACATTAAAAAGAGTAATTTTACATATGGGCATATACAAGCTACCAATTTCTACGTCAGTATGTCAAACACTTGTGAACGATTAAGTACGATTAAGTGTAAAGGGAATAAAAGAAACTAGTGAACGAAAAGTACGGGAAATATGTAGGCATACAATTCATTGCTAGCAGTACGTGCGATTACTATAACCTATCTTGAAAACATAGTCATTCATGTCTCCTACTCAGCTGATGGGGTCTGCGCTCCCTTGGCATCAAACAGATACACCATTGTCTAAAATTCGGTGGTATTCCCACCACCAAAGGTTTAAAAACGAAATCCATCCAACAGCACCCCAAAGCAGGCAGCGGAGGGTAGAGAAGACAACGAAAAACAAGATGTAGTAGAAAAATAAGTTGCTGGAAAACTATTCCCGTCAAGTAAACCGTATACATATAGGGGATAATCTGTGAGCGTATGCTTGACGATCCATTTTAAGGATGCAAGGGAGATAAAAAAAAGTGTCAACAGTCAAGGTAGTCAGCTTTACTGTTTAATGATTCAAGCATCGTCAGTCATGTAATTGCTGACAGTGGATAAGAATTGTACAGTCATGTAATTGCCGACAGTGGATAAGAATTGTACAGCCTTTATGGATCGCCGAAGAGATGCAATGTCCCACTGATTGATCAAACAATGACATGTGGAACAATTAAGTAGTAGGGGAAAACAAGTGCAGGCCAACAATGTCTCCATTATTATATAAATGACTTGGCTAAGATTTTTCTGTAAAAAAGGGAGGGGAGTGGGACAAACGGAAGAAGAATGGAAAAGAAAATGAAAAATCACGGAAACATCTATTGAAAATATGAAATTCTACACTAGCAGCATATTGGGACCATTCAGCAAATTGGGACCATTGTAACTCATCTCTCTCTCTCTCTCTCTCTCTCTCTCTCTCTGAATGAACTGTTAAGCTAAATGATGGATCAAAATTGCTTTGGCTGTGCCTACCAGCAGCATCAGTCCAATGAAAGTGGCAGGGTTTCTGTTGTTAAACGTGAGCTACATTGAAGATTATCTGTCTCGTAAATTTTGCAATCACCGTGTTTTTCTTATACTCTGTGTAAATCTTAAATAAATGTTAGCGAACCGCCAAGAAATACGTGGACAAACGAATCGCAAGATAGGCCTATATTGCGCTGAAGTGATTGAAGATAAGTGATTGCTCGTTCATTTTCGTTGTCCTAATTGTTTTGTATCTTGCCTGAAGAAGACCTAAGAGGTCGAACCGCGTCGTGCTTTGTCTTGTGATTCGTTTGTCCACGTTTCTCTGGGCGGTTCGCTAACATTTATTTCAGATGTGTTCAGATTTCCGCCTGCAGTCGTCTCA
>CM031611.1:75824998-75829998 GCA_018398815.1 Conus ventricosus
TACTTTACCTTGATCACACAATATCAAGAGCATATCATATGATTTACGCGGAAGTCTTGATCGATACATTCTTGTAAGTCTTAGCCAATACTTAATGCATGATAAGTAAGAAAATATGTATAAAGGATAACGTCCAGTCTCGCCGTATACCATGTCATTTGGTGTCCTTGGGCTAACATTCAACAGCTTTGTCAAAGCAAACATATGCATTTTTTCTATTGTAGAAGATCCAGTCAGTCCCCAAATTTCAGAGCCATATAGAAGGATAGGTTTTATTTGAGCATCGACTAACTTTAGAAAAATCTTGGCCGAAAAGTCACCCATCTTCCATAAAGTTTTGAATATATCGATAACACCTTTCTTGGCTTTAGTCGCCATGTCTTCCAGAGCCCTAGAGAACGATAATCTGGTACTTAAAAAACAACCCTAGGTATTTGCAAGAATTTACTACTTCCATTTGAAGGCCGTTATATGTCCATGCCTCACGTCGAGAAATATAGCCACCATTCCTGAAAATGATTATTTTTGATTTGTCAAGATTGACATGTAAATCTAATTCAGATGCCTTAATTGCAAGAACATTGAGCTGGTTCTGAAGTCCAACAACCGTGTCTGTCAAAAGCACAATGTCGTCTGCAAAAAGTAAAATAAACAGCTCAATCATGTCAGGGTTCAGTTGAATGCCGTGTCGTCCATTTTCAATTATTCATGTGGCCAGTTCGTTAATGAACAGAGAAAAAAGTAGCGGACTGGTAACCTCGCCTTGTTTTAAGCCTTTATAGCAAGTGAATGCTTCCGTCATCTTGATCCCACAGCGTACTCGAGCTTTTACAGTTTTATACATGCTTTGGGTTGTCAATAACATTTTCCCTTTAATTCCAGATTTTCGCAATATAGACCAAAGTTTTCCGTGTGAAATTAAATCGAAAGCCTTACGGAAGTCAATGAAAGCAACAAATAATTTCCTGTTTCTAAGTAGGTATTTTTGAACCATCGAAAAAAGAGTAAAAATGTGGTCGATGGTTGAATGATCTTTCCGAAAACCAGCTTGAATTTCTCCTGGCAGACGTTTACATTCAACCCATTTGGACAGTCTCTTATTGATTATGTAACTGTAGAATTTACCACTTAAATTCAAAAGTGAGATGCCTCTATAGTTGTCAGGTTTGTGCAGATTGCCTTTCTTATGCACAGGTTGTATGATAGCCTCGGTCCAAGCTGCTGGGTACTGACCTGATGCAAAAAAACAGCATTAAACAATCGCAGAAGAAAAGGAACAACTATATCCCTCAAAGATTTGAGTAATTCAGGCAAAATATCGTCTGGACCTGCTGTTTTGTTATTTTCTTAAGTGATTAATTGAGTCTACCACTTCTTCTTCAGTAATATCCTCATTCAATGGTCCAAAATCTGAATTATCATTTTCGTCTTCAAAATCCGGTTCACAAATCTGAGAATCTCATCCATAGAAACATTAGTATCTAATTCAAAGACCCTCTTAAAGTGTTGCAACCACTCTACATCCGTAATATTACCAACCTTTCTACTTTTCGTTGCAAAATGTTTTACATTTTTCCAAAACTGTCCCGAGTTGTTTACATTCTGTTCAAGTTCTGCTCTACATTTGGTTTTGTATGTTTTCTCCTTATCATCCAATAACTTTTTATATGACCTTCTCTTTTCAAAGTATTCGTGTCCATCCTCTGTGGGGTTTTCTTTTTGTAAACGTTTGAAATCGCGTAGTGCTTTTCTGGTATTCTTTCGACTTTCATAGCACTCCGAGTCAAACCATACATTCCCTTTGATGGTCCACCCTGCTTTACAGACATGCAAGAGGCGGCAGATTTTAGGGTGGCAGAAAACAAATCAAGTGCGATGTCCATGTCAACTTCTATTAACTGTTTCGCTTGCTTAAGCGAGGTTTTGTTTTCTGGTAAATTAATTTGACATAGAAAGTCATCTCGCCTATCTTCAGACCAAACTAGTTTGAAGATAGGCGAGTCATTAACATTCATCATCGGTTTGCTGGCGACACACCACAACGCATTCGACAGGCATGTGCTTTGAGTGATTTTTTTCATGAACAAAACGTCTTCTGGGTAGAGTGTGCAAAAGAAGTAGAGAAAATAAAATAATCAATAACACTGTTTCCAGAGGGAGCTATATAAGTGAAACAACCATCTGTGTCTCCTAAACAAACACCATTCAAAATATACAGATCAAAACCGGTACATAAATTAAGTAATTTTTTACCATAATCATTAATCGCAGTGTCCTGCGAAGAACGAGGAGGGGGAGTCTGATCATCAGTGTCAGAGTTAATACACTGGTCATGGTGAGCGGGGTCAGACATCACATCGTCTACAGTCAGCTGTGCAGGAAAGATGTCAGAGGTTCTAGCATTAAAGTCCCCACACAGGATAAATTCAGCGTCTTCTTGTTTTTCAATAATATCGAGCATGCATTGTTCAAGAACCGAGATCCCATTGTCCACGTCAATAGTGTCATAAAACGGACTATTTACTGGATTCAAGTAAACACTAATAATGAATACATCAGACTCATTTCCAGATAGCCGCTTATCAGCTTGGAGTACGATGACATTATCATATTTTGTTGGAATTTGTTTTATAAATTGCAAAAAGATTTTTTTTACCATTACAACGACCCCACCACTTTTCCTTTCCCGAAGAGATAATTTTTTTGCTGGTGATACAAAGCTTGTATGGGATGGAAATAAAGTAGATGTGAATGAATCCACAAAAGTTTCTACCAACAAATGAAGTCGAATTTTATAATAAAGGAGACGAAGCTAGTTTCTTTCAGTTTTGATAGGATGCCTTCCACATTATATGAAACCATTGAAAACACTGTACTTTTCAGAGTATTTACATCAGGGTCGGGACCGTACCTCCATTTCTTATTTTTATTTTTAGAAACGACAGATTTCCGAGGACTCGCTCGCTTTTTCGGCTTTGAACGATCACTCCAGCACTCGGGAATAGATGACTGTCTGTCAAGTGACAAGGAATGGACCTTGAACTCCCCTGACCTGCTTTGCGGTCCATTTCTTCACGGCGCGAATGTCTTTGTCTTTCGCTTTGCACGTGCGAAGCGGTATTTGTGGAATGTGCACTGTCCTTGCGGTTTCGAGAAGGGGTGGGAATGGGAGGAGTGGGGTGAACGGAGGGGAGGGGAGGGGAATCCCCGGCGTCACCCGGTTTTTGTCAGGTGTGCCACAGGTTGCGCCGTCTTCAGGTAGTGGGCCATCTCCACATCCAGGATGGTACACACTGTCTGACACAGTAACAGAGGCACTGGGAAGATTTTCCTCCCCTCTGGCAAGTCTGTCTGTTGTCGCTCACCCCCAGCAATGCCGCCAGAGTTGTCATCTTCCCCAGGCAGACTGCCTGTTGGTGTCGTGTTGTTCCTGTTTTTCTCACTGTGTCCACTTTCAGCGGTCGTGTCACTAGGTGTGACTGCTGAACGTGTGGCAGGGGAAGAGGTGGTGGCAGGGGCAGCAGTAGTGGGTCGTACCACCTCCTCTATGGCCTGGCCGGTAGGTTGACAGCGATGTCGTCTGGTTGTCTGCTGCGGCGTCTGTAGACTCGCCGATCGGTGAGGCCGTCTGCGTAGAAAACACAGGGGTCAGGCTGACTTCTGGTATGTCCCTGTCGTGATCCAGCTGGTCAGGATGGGAGGCTGTCGTTCTGACGTTCAGCGGCGTCCTTCATGCTGTCTGACCTATCCCGTGTGTCATCTCTCCCCTCTTCGTTACCACTGTGTTCTCTTCTCTCTTGCCTGTCTTCATGACTGCTGGCAGAAGGGGTTGACTGAACAGCTTCACTGTACAGTTTTGTGCCAGGTACCAACACGGGGGAATGGATAGTGACGCTTGAGCTCGCAGAATTGTTGGCAGGATGTTTTGGTTGAGGTGTCGGGATGTCGCTTGTGGTATACGTTGTGACGATCGTCACGGAAACGATTCTGTGGTACCTGGTAAAACGATTTCCGACTGTCTCCCGTCTTTCGCCGTAATTCCGAAGTCTGGGGTGATCCTTTGAGTTGTACGTGTATGTACGTGGTTGATCATGAACAAACAGCCTGCCATTCTTGAAGTATGCGTTTTTTCCCCTGTTGCCAGTAGTAGTGTATTTCGTCTCGTTGGCGTACAGTCAGATCGGCAGATATCAGCAACAAAACGTTTTGTGCTGATAAACGCAACCTAAGTATTTGTCAAATTTACCTTACCTTTTTCGTAAAAAATTACAAGTCCTAGCTAGTTATTATTCAGGTAACATATGTCCCTTTCCGAAAGCCTTTTTTCATTTGTCAAGATTTACTGATAAACTTCACCTCTCAAAGACTGTAGACACGAGGTGAAGCTGGTTTTGCAAGCCAGCGATGTTCCCGTAATGGCAAGAAGCAAATCACCAGGAAACAGAACAAGCAGCTCCGTCTCATCAAGTTTGAAATTCACCCTGTTACAAGGCATGCCCAGGACGTCATTAACTAGCTCATTGATCAACAATGAAAAAAAGAGGCTGAACTTAAAGTGCATCACTGCTTTCAAAGTCGGATGCGTCGGAAATAATTAGAAAGTGCTCTAATACACTTGACATCCCTGCGGAAATCTATGAGCGCAAAATATAATTTCAGCTGCCTCTGTCGCTGCTTCTCAAGTGACGCATGAAGTTTAAAAATGTGATGAATTGTTAAACGTTTCTTTTGAAATCTGCTTGGTCGTCCGTCATGTTGCTGTGTGTTCCGCACACATAGTTCATCTTTATTTAAGATCTGTGTGACTTTACTTAGAATGTTAATCAGGGTTATTCTCCTAAAATCAATACGACAATCTTAATCGCCTTTGGCATGAAGCAGAAAAATGATTGATCTCGACTATTGTTCTGGAATAATCGACTTCTAGAATTGAGGATTAAAGGCCTTACATTACAAAGATTTCAATTGATATTGCTCGTGTTGCGCCAAACGTCGGTGAT
>CM031611.1:75837498-75842498 GCA_018398815.1 Conus ventricosus
TTAGATTATATCATTTAAAGATCTCATTTTTGCTACTCTATCCCAGATATGTTGTATAACGGGGATAGCAATGGGCAATCAAAAAGAATATGTTAAATTTGATATTGAATGACCACAAGCACATTCTACATTTTTTGAAATTTATCTTCCATGAATTTAATCGAATTTTGTAAATGAACAACAAGGATCCGAACACGGTAATATTTTTGACTTTGAAGGAAGCTTTCTGTCATTATACACTTTCTAACATCGAATTTATTTCATGTTTTTCTAATTTTGTGTACTGTCAGGATGTTTTCTAATACCCCTTTTCGCTGATCTATCAGCCATTTCATTCCCCAAATACCACAGTGAGATGGAATCCAACAAAATTCTACATTAATACCTTTCCATAAATTTGAATGTATTAAGTATTTTACGTCAAATATCAAGTCTTTGAACTTTCTTTCCAGTTTTGCAGACTGTAAAGAACAGTTTATTGAGTCAACAAAAAGTAAAATGCTTATAAATCGCAGTATAAATATCAACTATAAAGGGATAAGCCATAAGAATTGCATATAGTTCTGCAGTAAATACAAAAAAAAACTTTCCTAGACAAAATGACTTTCTTATCTTGAAAGCAGAATACAAATCCCCCCTGTGTATAAATTCCAAACTGAACCGTCTGTAAAAATCTTTAAATGATTTGGATACTTATTTTCTAGATGTTCTTTTGCTTCAACGGATATAAATTGATGTTATCCTCTTTTTTTAGAGTTGTATAATCTGTATCGAATCTACAGAAATATGCTCCCATTGAGGAATAATGGTATTATGGACACTTGAGATTAAATGTAATATAAAATATCACAACTCTTAAAAAGATCATCTGTATAGTTCTAAAAAGGTTGAAGATATGAAATGTTTGCGCTCTTTTCGGGAAATCCTGTCTTGAGTCAAAAAAATGTCATTTGTCACTGAATTAAAACTGAAAGACATCTAGTCACATACTTGCGTGGCCAACTTCCGTTGGTCCTCAAAGTTAACAGATAGGCTGCTCTGTATGTTTTGAGCGTATTTGTGTGGTACTGGCACACCAAGTGCCAACTTAACAGCCTTACTATCTATGCTTTGTAATTTTTTTAGCAGCGTCTGTGAGCTGAAATAAACCTCTTGACCATAATTAATTTCGATCGAACTAAACTGTAGCAAGGTGGTAAAAGTGTTTGAGTATTGTCCCCATGACTGAGCATTAATATTTTGAGAAAAATTTAATCTTTGTCTAGCTTTACTTATTATGTGTTCAATATGATATCGCCATTTTACTTGGGTTAAATAGACTCCTAAAAATTTTACAGCTTTTGAAAAATTAAGAGTGTTGCCTTTTATAACAAGCTGAGGAGGATGCTTGGAAGCATCCCCAAATTAATAAAAAGCATTAATTGCGTCTTTTCTCCCGAAAGTTCTAAACCATTTTCTTTCATGTATAAATCTAACTTATCTAGCTCAACTTGGTATAGGTTTAAACATGTGTAATAAACTCTCTTATTTTTTTTGTTTTCTGACGTTGTATTCATCCATATAGCAATGTCCATCAGCATATTGAACGAGATGGATATTGTTAGATGGAACGTTTGGAGATCAGGAATAAGAATATAAAAGAACTGGAGCAATGATAGATCCTTGAGATTCCAATATCAATATCCTTGAATGACAAATAGCATGTGCCAATTCTTGTACAAATAGATCTCCCAGACAAAAAACATTTACAAATTGATACATTGTTCCACTAATTCCAATATTTTTTTAGCTTATAAAGCAGTCGAGCATGCCAAAACACTATCATAAGCTTTTCTAATATAAAAAAAATAGCAAGTGTACTTTTTTTTTGGGAAAAAACTTTTTTTTTAACTTGATTCGTAATTTTGACCAGATGATCAGTTTTTACATCTTCCTTCCTGAAACCTGTTTGGGAGTTTGGAATAATATTGTTCTTTTGCAGAAATGTAAAATACGACGTTCAACAATTTTTTCCAAATCTTACCAACTTGCGATGTTAAAGCTATTGGACGATAACTGCCAATTTCGGATCTACGTTTACCTTGCTTTGGAACTGGAAATTACAACCGTCCCTCTCCAGATAGTAGGGAGAGTTCCATTTAACCAAAATTTTTGGTAAAATGAGAGAAGTAATTGCTTCCAAGATAAAGGCAAATGGCAGAGCAATTGATATGAAATACCGTCGATCCCAACAGCATGGTATTGCAAGTAAAAACACTCCAATGAATCATTAAATTCCTCAAAGGTTATAAAAGAGTTTAAGTAATGATTTTCCTTTCTGGAGGGGATCACAATAAATATGATTTTTCTTCCTCTCTCGTAGTTTTTATATTTGATGAAAGACTTGATGATGAATTATTCTTTGAAAGCTCTTCAACAAATAAAATCTGCTTTTTCTGGGTGACGTGGGGATAGCGTTGTATCTAATTTAATGGGATATGATGGTAAATGGCATCTGTTCTTTAATTCTTTAACCTTCTTCCATACTTTGTGCATGTCCTTTGATGTAGATATTTTTGAATGGCAAACGTGTGAAATAGATACGTTTTGCTTGGCCACAACTCTGTTACTGTGACTTTTTTCACGTTTTCATTGCAATAAAATTTTTTTCAATTCTGTCCTTTAGCCATGTTTTATAAGTTTTATCTTTTAATGCTCACTGCTTTCGCATTCTTCATTCCCCCATCCATTTCCTCTGTACTTCTTTTCATTATAGCATTTACGCTTGGGGATTGATTTTTCAGCAGCGTATAAAACAGCTTTTCTGAAGTTCTCATAAAATATATCAGTGTCTTCATGTTCCATGGAATTATGATCTATTGACAAAAGAGTTGACTCATAGAGGTTCCAGTCAGCACTATTGTATAAAAACTTAGGAATCATATCTTCAACTTCTTCTTCATCTGGGAAACTTTTCATTTAGTGTAAGAACAATAGGGAAATGATCACTTCCTAATGTGTCTTCCTCTGTTACCCAAATTTGCATTTAATGATATATCAGGAGATACTAACTTAAGTCAAAGAGGTTTGGCCTGTTGATTTGAAACATCAGGAACTCTTGTTATACTTCCATCATTCAAAAAAAACTAATTTGGAATCCCAATATTTTCAACAAAGCGATTGCATGTTATGATGGGCAATCTGGGTTTCCCAAAAAGGAGAATGTGCATTAAAACTCCCAATAAAGATCCAATTTTTTTCTGAAGAAGGTGTCTTATCCAGTCTGAAATATCTGTGTTTGGGCCTTTTGGATAATATACAGAAAGTATATTTATACTAGAATCATTGCCATTTTTAATGATAACCCGGTAATAAAAAATTCTTTTTTATCTTTAGCTGTGAATTGAGGTCTAACTTTAAAGATCATAAATTTAAAGGGCTGATCTAATATATATTGCAGTCTGAACTCTTTTAGTTGATGTACTACAGTTATATAAGAGGAGGGTATAGAATCCCTTGAATTGAGGTAATTTACTTTGTTCTACATATAAGACTGCAAAGCCAAAATACAAAGTTGTTGGAATAAATGTAGTTCTCAAAATGAAGTAGATTTTAACATGGATCTACAGTTCCATTGTAGAACAGTAATATAATTGTCAACATGTTTCATAATAAGTGGTGAATAAAACGTTATAAACAGACGTTGGGCAAAAGTCAGTAAGGTTGAAATACGGGGACCCCAAAGGGTTTCGCGAGCACCAGGGGAAAGGCACTCTGGGGATGCGCGCAGCCTGTAGCCATTGCTGGATGGTCCCCCCATGACCACTGAAACCATGTCCACTGGCAGGGTATTGGGGGGCCTCCTGTGGGGGCCCTTTTCCCAAAAGATGCGGGTGGACGTGACGCCCCAAGTTGCCAGCGAGGATGCTGGTGCCCCTGTCTGACGGGGGGATGTAGTCCTTCATCAGCCTGTGGTTCGTGGAGTCCAAGTTCTCATGGGGCAGAAGGGGCACGTTGTGCATGGGGACTCTGCAAGCAGTAAGCGTTGAACACTCCCGTTTGCTTTGCAGATGTCGATCCTTCACTGGGGCCACTCTACTAACAACTATCTTGGGGTTTGGGGGGATTGCTTTTGCTTGTTTTGCAAATGCGGACATCTCTGGGCGCGACTGTCTTAGGATCTTTTTTCCCTTTTTAAAACGTTGATCCCACAGTGAAACACCAAGCAGTCAGAAGTCTTCACCGTCTTGGTGTCGCCTAGGTTTTTGTACAGGCCTCCAATCGGTAGGATGGTTTTGAAACCAGATGTACACCGTACGCGTATCCCAAACGACGTGGGTTTATCTTCTCCATCGTGGAATCATGGAATAGAAAACCTTAGGCAGACCAGACTGGTTGACGCATCCCTCTTTTCATTATGTTTTTACGACATGACAGGCTTGGATTGTGTTCGTGTGAAAAAAAATCGGCGTCATTCTTAATTGTTTGACGTCACAATTCTGGCCTGACCTTGCTGGCGATGTTTTTGCCTTTTTTGAAGAGATTTCAAGCATGCGGCGTAAGATGGATACGTTTAGTGAGGGATGGAGTGTCACACTCACTGTTGCTTTGGAGGGAGCTGGTCTGGTGGCAGAACCAGATGGTAAGTGGTTTGCTCCTCTCAGTCTCCCCCTTGCCGTGCCTCGATGGTGGTCTCCTCTCGCAACGCAGATGTAGTGCGGTCTTCCGCAGCTCCTTCTAAACTGGGAATTTTTCACTCATCTTCAGAATACGTCCTTTAGCCCCTTGATCTCAGAGAGGGGTTTTTCACAGAAGCAGGTTCGTTTTGGCGTATTCTGAAATGTCAGGTAGTTGGTGGTCACGGGGTGAAATTTTTGAGACTTTCAGCCGTTCTCCATCTGACTGACGATGTTCTCCGAAACTGGATTTTGTTCACCGCCGGCATTTCTGTGTGTATTGTTTCGACGTTCGTCGATTTAGGCAGCTTTTTGGCTTCCTCCGTGTCGATGCGGTTTCGATTT
>CM031611.1:75849998-75852498 GCA_018398815.1 Conus ventricosus
ATCTAATCTTAAATAAATGTTAGCGAACCGCCAAGAGAACGTGGACCAACGAGTCACAAGACAAAACACAACGCGTTTCGACCTCTTAGGTCTTCCTCAGGTGAGACATAAACGAGTAAAACAACGAAAATTCACTGTTGTTTTATTCGTTTATGTCTCATCTGAGGAAGACCTAAGAGGTCGAAACGCGTCGTGTTTTGTCTTGTGACTCGTTTGTCCACGTTTTCTGGGCGGTTTGCTAACATTTATTTAAGATTTGTTTAGATTTCCGCCTGCGGTCGTCTCACTTTGCAGCTAGATCCTTAATCTAGTTGATGGTATGGACAAGAGATATCATTACCCGGGCTCCCCCCGCCGCTTGTTCGACAAATTCAGTATATGTGTACAGCCGACTAGAATTTGATATGCTTCAGAACTCCTGGGCCTGTTGCGAGATATAGTCGGGGTCATTATTTGCACGTCTCTAGCGCCCATTTTTGTCGTCTTTAACCATTTTTGACGTACCTCACGAATTTTGTCGTACCTCACGAGTTCTGTTCCCAATTTGGTAACCCATTTTTGTCGCCCTTAACTGCTTTTGTCGTCCGGTGACAAAAGTGGTTGATGTAGACGACAAAACTCGTGAGGTTGCCCCGGAAAAATGAACGACATAAGTGGTTGTGGCGACATAAAAAATGGTTGTTAAGTGACGACAAACATCGTAAGGTGCGACATAAATGGTTGAAATGGACGACAAAACTCGTGAGGTGATGCAAGTTGTTCAGGACGACAACAAACACGGCGCAACACACGTCTGCAAACAGTTCATGAATGTTCCACTGGACTCGCCATCACTCATAGTTTAAGAACAGTGAATATGATCGGTATCTGCCTCAGGTGAACTGATGCAATAGCAACGTGAAGTGCTGGACTCACGCCGCTTTCCGACACAAGATAATGTACTGCATGGTAATGTGCACAACCTGGGTGAAATTGGCCTGTGCACTGCATGTTGTTCTGCACAGCCCTTGGAAATTAAACAGTAAACAAGTGGGGTAACGTTTGCTCCCATAAGAAAACCTAACGCAGAGTAACGTTTATTCAAGACTGGCAAAGCCTTTTAAACTTGAATAAAGTCAGACAAAGACATAGACGAACAATCAATAGTGGGGAAAAACAAAACAAGCGCAGGCCAACAACTGAACTGTCTTCCATAGTAATGACTTGGCAAAGATTTGCACTTAAGGAGGAGGTGTGGGGGGGGGGGGGGGGGGGGGTTTGAAGATGGAGAAACTGGGAACATGAAATTAAGAAAATATATTACAGATATGAAAACCCTTCACTAGCTGCATAAGGGAACCATCACAATCCATTTTGAAGGCAGATAGGAAATTAGTTCATGTACTACATACTAATCTGTACACCCCAAGGAAAATCGACGGGGGTGACAAAAATACTGATAGCTTCAGAGGCAATCAGTTTCAGTTCTGTTTGGCTAAGCCAAAGTGTGGGTGATGAATCAATGTTTCTGTCTGCTCTCAAAGAAAGAATTTCTGACGAGTGAAACAAGAGTGGTTCGCAGACATGGAGGGACAGTAGACGTTTTATGTTATCTTCACTTCTGAGATAAAGATTCAGTGATTTTGAGCTTAGTTGCCGATGTTCAGTTTGAAAAGGGCTGACAGATTACAAGGTGGTTTCATGTTTAACGCTTTTGCCTGGATTAAATGACTGTTCTTACTGACTGGAAATAACATAGGATGAGAAAACGCACTTGTTCAACGGTTTGACATTGCCGCGTTAATGTTTCTCATACATTCTTCATGACATTGTAAAAGATCATTTTTGGCTGAAGCTGTTTTTAATTAAGTACATGTGTTTCATGCACATGCTTCGATAAACCAAAACAACACCAAACATAATTCGAGAGAGAGAGAGTAGAGAGAGAGGAGAGAGAGAGAGAGAGAGAGAGAGAGAGGAAGAGAGAAGAGGAGAGAGAGAGAGAGAGAGAGAGAGAGAGAGAGAGAGAGGGAGATTAGCATCTGGGTCCTTCACGAAGGTCACCTCATAATAACTGGGAGAGAAGGGTGGATGGTGATAATTGGTGAACAGTGTCTGGCATGACCTGGTTTGGCAGAGGCTGCCTGGCTTATAGAGTGGGCATTGCTTCATTCAATGCCAAAGGGCTCTAGTGTTGGCGCCATTTAACATCGAGTCTAACACATTGATCAATAATTACTCACAGTTGGAAAAATGTCCACGCTCAAGATGGTCACCAAAACTGAAGCAGGTACTTAAGATCATTATGTTTCTTAACATCAGACGAAAACATGTTGCTGTTTTGATCCGGTACAGATGCCCACTCCGATAAACTCAATATACGGCGGTAATGTGGTTTTTTACAGAAATAAAGATTATTTTTCCGCTGGCTCTTTTTTTGGTATTTATTTGACATAGTTTTACAGCATACTTTACCTTGTGAAAGAGGTCACCGAACCCAAATCCATGAAAACTATTCGAG
>CM031611.1:75864998-75869998 GCA_018398815.1 Conus ventricosus
GTTAAAAAGGAAAACCCTCTCCCCTTAGCCTTTATTTTTAATTGTGTTTAACAGGACAGCTGCCCTTACCCTTTAGTTAGTTGTTTTAACAGGACAGCTGCCCCTTAGCCTTTTAGCCCTATTTGGTGTTAAAAAGGCAATCCCCTTAGCCTTTAGTCTAGTTTTTAAAACAGACAGCTGCCCCTTGCCTTTAGTCTATTTTGTTTTTAACAGGACAGATGCCCCTTTAAAAGGTTTTTAGTCTATTGTTTAACAACAATGTCCGTTGCCTTTAGTCTAGTTGTTTTAAACCCAGGACAGCTGCCCCTTAGTTTCCAGCAAGTTGGGGTTAAAAGGGAATCTCTCCCTTAGTTTTCCAGTTTTAGTTGTTTTAAAACCGGACAACTCCCCCTTACCCCTTTGTCTATTTTTTGCTAAAAAAAAACAGCTGCCCCTTTCCCCTTTTTATTTCCTAGTTGTGTTAACGGGACAACTCTCCCTTACCCTTTTATTTAGTGGGTTAACGGGACAAGTCCCCCTTAGTTTCGAGTTTTATTTTATGTTAACAGGCCCAACTCTCCTTTCTTTTCCAGTCTATTTTGGGGTTTAACGGCAATCCTCCCTTACCCTTTTTAGTCTAGTTGTGCTAACAGGACAACTCCCCCTTAAATTTCCAGTTTAGTTATTTTAAAACGGGACAATTTCCCCCTTATTTTTAAATTTCTGGGGTTTTTTAACGGGACAACTCTCCCTTATTTCCCCGCCCCGTTTTTTTTAACGGGGAACAACTCCCCCTTACCCTTCCGGTTAGTTGTTTTAAAACAAAAAAGCGGGCCCCTAGACTTTAGTTGGGGGGGTTTTTTAAAAAGGCCAACGTCCCTTACCCTTCCAGTCTAGTTGGGGTAAAGGAAGCTCCCCCCTTACCCCTTTGCCTATTGTTTTAAAAGGACAGCTCTCCCTTACCTTCCAGTCTATTTTGCTTTAAAACAGGACAAATTTCCTTACCCTCCAGTCAGTTGTGCTAACGGGAAACAACCCCCCTTTAAACCCTCCAGTCAATTTGGTGCAAACCCAAAACAACTTCCCTTAGCCTCCAGTCTAGGGGGTTTTAAACCCAAGGACAGTTTCTTCCTACATTTTTCCAAAGCTGTGTTTTTAAACAGGACAGCTGTCCCTCCGCAACCCCACATGGTAATTTAAACCCGGAAAGTTGCCCCCTTCCCACCCCCATATTTTGGAGCTGTTATCAGCAAAATGTTTAGAATCAAATTCTTCCCAATTTCGGGGCAGGTTTCCAAAAACCCAAACGGGAAAATTTTTAAACAGGGACTTTTTTCACAAAATTCCTTTCCTAAAAGCTTTTAACAGGACATGGGTGTCAAACACACCCCGGTCCCCCGGGGACAGTGATCCCTACGACCCCATCCCTTGATTTTTAAACGGGAACAATTAGCGTTTATGATTCGTAAACTGTGTTAAGAAAGCCTACTGTCCAAACACACTAGGAAATCGATTTTTAACCCGGGAAAAAGGTTTTGAAAACCCGAAAGGCCTCTAAATAGAAAAACTGCCCCCTAAAAAATCTCCCCTTTGTTGTGGGAAAAGGGGGAAAATGTCCCGTCGAATTAACGCTTAAAAGAGTGGGCATGACAACTGTCTTTGTAACTTCATGTTGCTGCGGTTAACATTAGTCCCCGAAAAACCTCCCTCCTGTGTAGGAAAAACCCTGTTCCTCAACTGTTCCCCCCCCCCCCCCCCCCCCCCCCCCCCCCCCCCCTTTACCGGCACTTGTCCCCCAAATTCCCTTTTTATGGGAGAAACGAAAAAATTTTTCCTACCGCCCCTTACGGGGCAGTGTTTTTAAAATGAAACTGTCCAAAAGACCCATAATGGGAGTGTTAAAAAAGCACAAAAATTTCACAGAACACCGTCCCGGGAAAAAACCCCTAATGGGATTTTTTAACGGGCAACTGGGGTTTTAAAAGGACAACTGGTTAAAAAGGCCCAAATGTCCGGCAACTCCATCCCGTTTTTGCAAAAAAACCGGATGCCCCCTTCCCCCCCCCCCCCCCCCCTCCCCCCAAAAAACACTGTTAACTGACAAAAAGGGCCCAAACCCTTTCCCCCTACCCGCAATTTTTAACCCGAAAAAAAATGTTCTTTCCCACTCTACCTGTCACCCCCTCCCCCCCCCCCCCCCCCGCCTTTTCCACCCAAAACCCCCCCTCCCCCCCCCCCCTCACCAATATCTCTCTCCCCTTCTCTCTCTCTCTCCCCTCTCTCTCTCTTTCTTCTCTCTCTCCCCCTCTTCTCTCTATTTTTTCTCCCCCTCTCTGTTTTTTGGTCAGCACCCATTACATACTTGCATCCTAAGGCGCCCTTTCTAAGAGCTGTCCATCAAAGCCCCCTACTATCCCCGCCCATTTTTGTTCTGGCAATCTCTTACCATTTGAAGATATCAGCGGTGCCAGAGAAGAGACGCAACAGCCTTTCAGCTCCACTCACTGCCTTCTCTCCTCTCCTCTCTCTCCCCTCTCACTCTCTCCTCTCTCTCTCTCTCTCTCTCTCCTCTCTCTCTCTCTCTCTCTCTCTCTCTCTCTCTCTCCTCAACCAAACCAACAAACCAAAAAATCCTATCTTCCGATTTCTGCGACCTTTTAAAGACTCTGCATTAACGACGAAAAGGTTCCAGAAGGGTCCATCACAATATGCTCATATGCTCATTCTATGCGTGGTTTCTTTGGCAAGTATTTTTGTCCCACATCATCACTAAAAGAAACCTCTGCATCTGCCGTGCCTCCTGTCACCACAGGTCTCATCGTCTAGCAATTCTTGTCTTCGTCTCCACACACCCGCATAGACTACATTCCTGCTCGCAATTTAACAACAAAGGTTATTTTTGTGTGTGCAGATCTGTTGTTGTTTTTCAGTCGTTCACTGCACATTCGCGCTCGCGCGCAAACACACACACGCACGCACGCACGCACACACACACACACACACACACACACACACACACACGCACGCACGCACGCACGCACGCACGCACGCGCGCGCGCGCACGCACGCACGCACGCACACACACACACACACACACACACACTCACACTCACACACGCCTGCACGCACGCTCATACAAAAACACGCGCGCTTGCATGCACAGAGAGAGAGAGAGAGAGAGAGAGAGAGAGAGAGAGAGAGAGAGAGAATTCTCGAAAATCAAAGAGGTTTCTAATCACAAAGTCTTAGGCATAGCAATCGACAACAACCTATCTTGGTCGAAACATTTAGAACTTCTTTCCAAAATCTTGCCGTAAAACTGTATCAGCTCAGAAAATAAAAATAAAAACTTTTTAGATTATCACACCAGAAAATTATTTTTTCAATCTTATATTCAACCAAATATTATTGACTATGCCTTGACACTCTGGGATTTAGCTAGCAATAAGTTGCTTAAACCATTGACTAGTGTATACAAGAGAGCTGTCAAAATAACAATTGAGGAACCCTCGCTAGGGCACCCTGATTATGAACGAGCAGGTATCCTTCCATTTAAGACCAAACTATTGTACAACAAAGCACTCTTTATGCATAAAATACTACACGGCAGTGCTCCTTCCTATTTAAGGAATATATTTACTTCTAATGATCATCGTCATTCGCATGAAATAAATCTCCCTTTCCCATCAATTAATTTATGCAAATCAAGCCTTGCTTTTTCTGGTGGGTGGCTGTGGAATAATATCCCAGAAAAACTTTTAAAAAACCGAATCAAACACTAGTAAGTTTACATCCAATCTTTTTACGTTCTTGATGTATCTGCCTGATCTTATACCACTTTGCCCAAAGATGTACCAATAACTGTTCTGTGTAAATGTTTCATTTTCTTTATCAGTTCTTCCTTTTCTTCCCCCCCCCCCTTCTCATTCTTAATTGTCCCCCATCCCACCCCATCCCACTCCCACCCCCACCGTCTCCCACACCTTCTGTCGGTGTTCCCTCTGTACATAGTTTTTGTATCCTTTTGTATTTTCATTAGGTCACATTTAAGAGTGATTTTCCATTATTTTATATGAATCAATATTCTTTTTTTCTTTTCTTTTTTTTCTTTCTTTTCCTTTCTTAAATTTCTTTTGGCCCCGGAGGCTGGATGTAAAAAAAAACAGTGATGCTTATTCCATTACCCTCTGAAAATAAAAATTCGTTCGTTCGTCTCTCTCTCTCTCTCTTCCTCTCTCTCTCTCCCTCTCTCTCTCTCTCTCTCTCCTCTCTCTCTCTCTCTCTCTCTCTCTCTCTCTCTCTCTCTCTCTCTCTCCCCCCCACCCCCCGAGGTAAAGTGACAGGGATGAGTTCACATACGATGCTAACTTGCCATTTGCTGATTGGAAGGTTGTCCGTGAATTTCCTGGCGAGGGTGAATTATAAATGAACAGAATCTACAGCTACAGGAAACCGAGGGTGTGTGTGGGAGGGGGAGGGGACACGAGGGGGTGGGGGTAGGCAGAGGAAACAGGGTGTTAATAAAGGAAGCACAGAGGATGAAATACTAGAAATGCGGCAAGTTAAACGAGTCCCAGGTACGCAATAAAGAGAGACAATGGCCGGATTTCAAGTAGAAAGCGTTGCTCGGTGTTCGGTTATGTTGGTGAATATAGGTTTGATGCGATGTACTTCTTCGGTTGCATTCTGTTGTTGTTGTTGTTGTTGTTGTTGTTGTTGTTGTTGTTGTTGTTATTTATTATTAATGGAGCCGGTGAAAAGTTACACACTTCGATAAGTTTTGTTCTTCTTACCCTTCCTTCGTTTCCTGTGCGAACACACACACACACACACACACACACACACACACACACACACACACACACACACACACACACACACACACACACCACACACACAGACACACACACACACACACACACACAGGCGCGCGCGCGCACGCACGCACGCACGCACGCACGCACAGACACACACACACACACACACACACACACACACACACACACACACACACACACACA
>CM031611.1:75882498-75887498 GCA_018398815.1 Conus ventricosus
CTGTCCCACGTTGGCCAAAACGGATATTCTTGGCAGTGTCTCTTCAACCACGTAAGACAGACTTCTTTAATTTGTTTGTTGATTAGGTAAGGTATGCTCATACTGCTCGCAAACAATCAAGGTCAAACGTCAAGGTCGAGAGCACGCTGATCGTTAACACCCATTTTCTCTTTCCTGCAATATTCACCACATCGTTCAAGCTAGATTTTCCAAACTTGCTACACAGGTGCATAGCCCTGGGGATAACAACTGACAACAACCAGACAACTCGTGTTGTTTCTATTAGCTAACATGGACATCTGGTCTGGGCTGTAATCTCGTAAACATTGGCAGTGAATACAGACTAAAAGAATATATTATATATGAAACTGAAAATTGTAAATTGCAAGCCAAATTGGAAAACGCAAAAAAGTACGTGGACATCATAGAGTATATCCACCCATCCATCCACCCACCCATACACACCCACACCCATAAGAGAGAGAGAGATAGTTTTCACAATTTGTGCAGCAGGCATACAAGGTGCACAAATTGTCACAATTGACAATTGTGACATTTTGTGCAAATTGTGACAATTTGTGCAGTGAATAACTGCACAAAATGTCAGAATTGCACAAAATGTCATTGTGGCATTTTGTGCAGTGGTGACATTGTGTGTGTTAACAAGCCTTCCATAATAACGAAAGATCTGTTCATTTTCTCGCGGTACTGGTCATAAATTCTATTCTATTTTCTGAAATGATATGCTTGGGGGGATACGGCCGCTGGTGATGATGAGACAGCTATTTTCCGTGCCAGTGAAGCATCATATCATCATGAGGGGGGGGGTGTTACACGCATGGCTAGGCAGAGCAACGTGATGTCTGCCGTGATGATCGTCACTGTTACTTCTCAGCAGATCGATGGCGTGAGACGCACGGGTCAGGTCTGCATACAGACACAAATGAGTCCTTGGCTCAGGTAGATGTCTGTGTGAGCCTATTAGTCTGTCCTCAATGTGACAGAGAGAGAGAGAGAGAGAGAGAGAGAGAGAGAGAGAGAGAGAAGAGAGAGACAGACAGACAGACAAACAGACAGACAGAGGGTGGGGGAAAGAGGGAGAGAGAGAGAGAGAGAGAGAGAGAGAGAGAGAGAGAGAGAGAGAGAGAGAGACAGACAGACAGATAGACAGACAGACAGAGGTGGGGGAAAGAGAGAGAGAGAGGAGAGAGAGAGAGAGAAGAGAGAGAGAGAGAGAGAGAGAGAGAGAGAGACTTGCACCATTGCCTTAGCTTCACAGAGAGACGGACAGACAGACAGACAGACAGACAGACAGACAGACAAAGATGCTGTCACGGACGTTTAGTCATAAGGGCCGAAGCCCATCAAGAAAAGTATGTATGCAAGAAACCGTGTAATCCATGAATATTAAATCCCTTATTGTTCTTGGAGAGAGAGAGAGAGAGAGAGAGAGAGAGAGAGAGAGAGAGAGAGAGAGAGAGAAGCAGAGACAGAGACGTAGACAGAGAGAAAGAGAGAGAGAGAGAGAGAGAGAGAGAGAGAGAGAGAGAGAGAGAGAGAGAGAGAGAAAGAGAGAGAGAGAGAGAAACTCTTTCATTAAAGGTGAACTGATAAGCAGAAAGCTTCTTTACACTAGGCCCTCAAAACACCTGTTCATTTCACCTAGGCTCAATCTGATTTCTGTAGCTGTATCACCACATGTTTCCCTTACTGCTTTCCGTGGCCTTCACTGTGCCCGTTACTGTCTCCTTCACCTTTCTTCGACCTGTTTCCTTGACCTTTCCTCGACGTGTTTCTTCGACCTGTTTCCTTGACCTTTCTTCGACCTGTTTCCTTGACCTTTCTTCGACCTGTTTCCTTGACCTTTCTTCGACCTGTTTCCTTGACCTCTGTCTCGCCTGTTTCTTTGACCTCTGTCTCGCCTGTTTACTTTCCCTCTGTCTCACCTGTTTACTTTCCCTGTCTCACCTGTTTACTTTCCATCTGTCTCACCTGTTTACTTTCCCTGTCTCACCTGTTTACTTTCCCTCTGTCTCACCTGTTTACTTTCCCTCTGTCTCACCTGTTTACTTTCCCTCTGTCTCGCCTGTTTACTTTCCCTCTGTCTCGCCTGTTTACTTTCCCTCTGTCTCACCTGTTTACTTTCCCTCTGTCTCACCTGTTTACTTTCCCTCTGTCTCACCTGTTTACTTTCCCTCTGTCTCGCCTGTTTACTGCCCCTCTGTCTCACCTGTTTACTTTCCCTCTGTCTCACCTGTTTCTTGTAAGTCTGTCTCATCTGTTTACTTTCCCTCTGTCTCACCTGTTTACTTTCCCTCTGTCTCACCTGTTTACTTTCCCTCTGTCTCACCTGTTTCTTGTAAGTCTGTCTCACCTGTTGACTTCCCTCTGTCTCACCTGTTGACGTTCTCTCTGTTTGACCTGTTTACTTCCCTCTGTCTCATCTGTATATTTTCCCTCTGTCTCACCTGTTTACTTTCCCTCTGTCCCACCTGTTTACTTTCCCTCTGTCTCGCCTGTTTACTTTCCCTCTGTCTCACCTGTTTACTTTCCCTCTGTCTCACCTGTTGACCTTCCCTCTGTCTCACCTGTTTCTTGTAAGTCTGTCTCATCTGTTTCCTTTCCCTCTGTCTCACCTGTTTACCTTCCCCTCTGTCCCACCTGTTGATTTTCCCTCTGTTTCACCTGTTTACGTTCCCCAGGTTCCATTCGTTTTGCTTAGCTTTCTTCTACCTGTTTACAATCCCTGTGTCCAGCCTGTTTTCTTGACCTCTGGTCCTGCCTGTTTTCTTGACCTCTGGTCCAGCCTGTTTTCTTGACCTCTGGTCCTGCCTGCTTTCTTGACCTCTGGTCCTGCCTGCTTTCTTGACCTCTGGTCCAGCCTGTTTTCTTGACCTCTGTGTCCAGCCTGTTTTCTTGACCTCTGTGCCTGCCTGCTTTCTTGACCTCTGGTCCTGCCTGCTTTCTTGACCTCTGGTCCAGCCTGTTTTCTTGACCTCTGTGTCCAGCCTGTTTTCTTGACCTCTGGTCCTGCCTGCTTTCTTGACCTCTGTGTCCAGCCTGCTTTCTTGACCTCTGGTCCTGCCTGCTTTCTTGACCTCTGGTCCTGCCTGTTTTCTTGACCTCTGGTCCTGCCTGCTTTCTTGACCTCTGGTCCAGCCTGTTTTCTTGACCTCTGGTCCAGCCTGCTTTCTTGACCTCTGGTCCTGCCTGCTTTCTTGACCTCTGGTCCTGCCTGCTTTCTTGACCTCTGGTCCAGCCTGTTTTCTTGAGCTCTGGTCCTGCCTGCTTTCTTTGCCCACGACCTGCTTCCATCACGTCCGTGTGACCTGTGTCCTTTATTTCTGTCAACCATGTTTCCTTCGCCTCTGTCCCGTCTGTTTGGATTGCATTGCCTCTGTCCGGTCTTTTCAAAGGTCGCCTCTGTCTGACCTGTTTACTTCATTTTCGACAACCTTGCTCTGTAATGAAATCTTTCGGTTGCTTTTCTGTTTGCCCAGACCTTTGCGTCTGGCGCACAAGGTTTCGTGATTCTGTCCCTTTTTTTAATATTTTTATTGACCTCATCTCAATTTGAAACACTGTCTGTCTGTCTGTCGCTGTGTCTGTCTGTCTGTCTGTCTGTCTGTCTCTCTCTCTCTCTCTCTCTCTCCTCTCTCTCTCTCTCTCTCTCTCTATATATATATATATATATATATATATATATATATATATATTATATATATATTGAATTATAAACAAAGCTTGCTCTTATGTCTTAGATTGACGAAATAGGGGGAAATAAGCATTCATATCTGCAGTGGTAGATGATTCTGCCTAACTAACAGTATGTGCTTGAGTGGGTGAATGGAGAAAAATAAAATAAATGCTTCTAAAAATGAGCCTTCAGCAAGCTTATAGTCTCCAAGGGGGAGACATCCTCCAATAGGGAGGGAAACTCACTAACATATAACTCCTGGTCATATACCGATATTTCGAAACCTTGTTGTTTCTCCTCAGTGACCGCGGAAAGTGGTAATTTGACTCCTCTGCCTTTTTAGTTTTTAGGAAGAATGCAATCCCAGAAAAGGCTGGTGTGCAATACCGTAGTATATTTGTTGAGTTTTCAAAAAACCAACCAAAGGTGCCACCTAAGAAGCAAAAGAAAATCATGAAAGAGCAAAACAAGCTACATATATATATCGCTCGCTCTTCTGTGTCATTTACCGCGATGAATTACCGTTCATTTGACAGAAAGTGATGAAAGACCCAAGCTGTGTCCACGGTGCTTTCAGCTGACACCTATCTGTAGTGAACCCCCAAAGCCAGACTAGTTGATCCCAATCAAAGTCTTCAACTGACATGCTATGAAATGACGAGAACGAATGGATCGTAAACAGCCAAACAGGTCAACCGTCTCATCAATGTTGGTGATAGACAGGACAGAAGGCGTGGAACGATTGGGAACAGAGTGAGGATACGAGTAGACTGGGGAGGGAAAGGGGAATGAATGCTCAGGGATATATACGAAGAGGGGGGGGGGGGGAGCGGAAGGGTAGGGGTGGAGGAGGCGTTCTCAATGAGCTGGGAATGTGCAATATTCCAACATTGACAATAGTTATTCTAGCTCTCTCCTTACCTTGGAGTTGCCTGTATTGTGATTAGGGATGCTGAGGCCCTGGTGAACCCATCCTGACAATGCCTGTCCGTGTGTTCCGGTTCTCTTCCGTCTATATGGTTCTGAAACGTGGCGAACAACAAAGACAAACACCCACAAACTCCAACCATTTATCAACAGATGTCTGCGAAACATTGTGAACATCAGATGGCCAGATGTTATTGCCAACACAGAACTGTGGAACAAGACCAAGCAAGTTCCAACAGAATCAGATTTCAGAAAACGGAAGTGGGGATGGATTGGCCACACCCTCAGAAAGTCTCCATCCAACATCACGAGACAAGCCCTTGAATGGAACCCTCAGGGCAAAAGAAAAGTGGGAAGACCAAGACAGACATGGCGA
>CM031611.1:75902498-75904998 GCA_018398815.1 Conus ventricosus
GCTGGCCAAAGGATCAGGATGGAACGGGTGCTCGTTTTTTCTGTTCATGAGAGAGGTGGGTACAGACGTTGGGCTCGCGTTTGACCGATGGGCTTGCACTCACGGCCCCGTGTGATCACCCAATGCACGCTGGTGGGCTGATGAGCCCCTGGGGTTACCGGGTTAAAGGGCATTGTGGAGCTTGGGAGGCTGGGGTTAGAAAGCAATGTGTTCTGCGTGTTTGTAACCCTAGTAGATTAAAAAAACCTTTTTGATGAGGGGGCCCTGTCTTTTTTATCCCTCATATTCTTCTTCTCTCTCCTCTCTCTCTCTCTCTCCTCCTCTCTCTCCTCTCTCTCTCTCTTTTCTTTTCTTTTTCTTCTTCTTTTTTTTTTTTTTTCCCTTCTGCTACTACTGTAACTATTGACGATGACGCGAGATGATGACAAATTTTGACGACAAAAAACAACAACAAAACAACAGCTACTCTACTACTACTATATACTACTATGCACTACTGCTCTCTACTACTTTTTCAACTACTGCTCCGTGCTGCTGCTTGTTGTTGCTGCTGCTGCGTTGTTTTTGCTGTGTTTGCTGTGTACCACAAAGCACAACGTTACTGTACTAACTTTTCTTTTTCTTCTTCCCTTCTTCTTCTTTCTTTTTCCCCTTCTTCTTTTTTTCTTGCAGACGTTTTTCATTTGTAAACAGAAAGTCATGTCTCACTTTTAAAAAACAGCATAAAAACAGGAGAGAGGTGTCACACTGTCACTCTTGCATCCCCGCATTCATGAAGCATTTACTCCATACGCACCGCAATCTTTCCCAATCCCCCAAAGGAGCATACCGAATGTTTTTTTTCTCCCCCTCCCCTTCAGGGAAAAACTTTACTAATCAAACAACAACTTTAAACAATTTAACCCGTATCTCTTCCCCACGGAACAAATAAATGCAACTGTATCTCTCCCCACACGAGAACAAACAATTTCACAATGTTCTCTCTTTACACTGGAGAAAAATAAACTATTCCGTTCTATAAAGCTATGGCCTTCCCTTCCGTTACCCCCAAAATCGGACCAGGAAAAATACATAACTCCCGTAAACACTGAGGACGCCTGCCTAAAGTAAAAAGCTTCCCTGCTTTTTCAATTCCCCGTCTCTCTCTCTGAGAACAAAAATGCCCCTCGAACTCTCCTCCTGGGATACTCTCGACTTTTTCTTCCGGACTTCTTCTGTCTCTTGCGAAAAGCGACTTCAAATCCCCTCCTGGAGTTTGGTAGGGGGGCTGAATACCGGTGTGTTCCCACCCAGGCCTCTTCAACCACCCAGGGGTGAAAGATGAAGGGGGAAGGGGGAAGGGGGAAAAGGGTGAAGGCTGAAAAAACGAAAAAAGGTTCGTGTAAAAACCTGCTTCTCAATTAACTTTTAATTCTTTCTCTCTTCTTTTGTTTTCCCCTGAGCTTTCCCCAACATCATCGCTCACCCGGGAAACTGGTCACAACGGGACACCCTCCCGCAGGTTTTAGTCTAGGCCCCTTTGTGGGGTTAAAAAAGAATTTTCCCCCTTTCCTATGGTGCATCTCGTGTTCAAAAAAAACCCTACCCCCACCTTTCCTTTCCAGCCCTTTTTAAAAAATCTCACTCAGTGGTCACTTTCACCCCTCCCCATTCTTTCTTGAATGAGTCATACTCACAATTATTTTGGGGGGCGCCCGCTACACATCAGCCCCTGAATATTTTTCCTTTAATTGTGGCACGGGGAAAGATTCAATCACTACTAATGTGATGGAGCGTCCATGCCTTTTATGGGGTAGTCCTGACAGAGAGAGAAGGAAGGAGAGAGAGAGAGGAGAGAGGGGAAAAGGGGGAGAGAGAGAAGAGAGAGAGAGAAAACAACGATCATGGAATGATAAGAAAGGGGAAAAAAAGCATTAACCCGTATTCTGCATGTCAAAGATAACCATTACTTTTAACAGCAGGACTCGTCTCTTCACCCTACTCTTCCCCCCCCCCCCCATCCCCAAAACCTAACTCCCTTTTTTTTCCTCAGCAAAAAAAAAAACAACATTGACATTGCCCAAACGCCCCTTTCCTGTACTTTTTTTCTCAGGAGAACGTTTTTCACTTGATTCTTTGCATGCAGCTTGATGTTGGGTTGTTGTTTTTCTCCCTCACTAGGAATGAAATTTGTTTTCCATTACAAAACGTATCTGTCTACTGATCACCCTTTCCTTCCCTCAATCCACTCTTCCCTCCATCTCTGTCTTTCCAATCCCTACCCTCTCCCCAGTCATGTTGTTGTAGGGTTGAAGGCTTTCTTTTGGAGTCAACACTATTTTGTTCTGCTTTCTAAGTCTAGTAGTGGCTGGGTTGGCACAACAAAAGCTGTCTGTCTGTCTGTCTGTCTGTCTGTCTGTCTGTCTGCCTGCCTGTCTGTCTGCCTGTCTGTCTCACTCTCTCCGTCCTCCTCCTCACCCATTCCTCCTCCCCCCCTCCTCCTCCTCCTCCTCCTCCTCCT
>CM031611.1:75907498-75909998 GCA_018398815.1 Conus ventricosus
CCTCTTTTCCTCCTGCTCCTGCTCCTACTCCTCCTGCTCCTGCTCGTTTTTCTTCTCCATCTCTTCCTTCTCCTTCTTCGTATTTCTTTTTCTCCTACTTCTGCTTCTCTTCTTCTTCTTCTTCCTCTTCTTCTTCTTCTTTTTCTTCTTCTTCTTCACACACACACACACACACACACACACACACACACACACACACACACACACACACACACACACACACATACACACACACACACACACACACACACACACAACACACACACACACACACACACACACACATACACATGCGCGCGCGTGCACACGCGCAAACGCACACACACACACACACACACACACACACACACACACACACACACACACACACACACACACACACACACATGTATTTTCATCACAGAAACTGTGTGCTTTTAAAATGTTTTTTTTTTTAGTTTGTGGTTAAATGTTGAATTAGTTTCTTTCTTGTTTATGAGGGCAGGATGTAAAAAAGCTGGAAAGCTTATTCTTTAACGCACACACACACACACACACACACACACACACACACACACACACACACACACACACACACACACATACACACACACACATGCACATGCTCGCGCACACACATGCACACACATACACATACATGCAAATGCACAAGTGAGAGAGAGAGAGAGAGAGAGAGAGAGAGAGAGAGAGAGAGAGAGAGAGAGAGAGAGGAGAGAGAGAGAGAGAGGATGGAGCAATGACATGGAGAAAATAAAACATCAACCACAGACTGTGCATATCAAAGACAAATCGTTTCTTGCAATTTGCACGTACATCGTCCGACATTACCCAGGAGAAGCTTACTCTGTTTCTCCCTGTCTGCCCTGCCCCTTTTCCCTCCCTCTCCCTGCCACTCCCCACCACCTAACCCCACTTATTCTCCTCCCTGAAACGTAAGAAGAGCGTTAACATTGCCCAGACGCTACTCTTGCAATTTTGTGTTTTCTCAGGGAACGTTTTTCACTTGATTCTTCGCACGCATTCTGATACTTTTTTTTTGTTTCGCTTCCTAGAATGAAATTTGTTTTCCATTACAAACCCTATCCTTTCGCTTATCACACTGTCCTTCCCTCTGTCTACTTTTCCCTCCGCCTGTCTCTTTCCCACCCCCACCCCCCCATCCCCCTCTTATCTAGTTGAAGTGTTGTTTGCTGTCGCTGTCAGAGTGTGCACCATTTTGTCCTGCCTTGTTAATCTGGGAGTTACAGGGCGGCACAAGAGATGCAGGATGGGATCGGTGCTTCATTCTTTTCACTCACTGACTTTCTGTTCACCGGTCTGAGGATGGTGAGTGGTGCAGACGTTCGGCTTGTCGTTTGACCGATGGGCTTGCTGCTCACTGGTCCGTGTGATCAGCCATTTGCCTGCTGGTCGGCTGACTGAGCCGTCATAGGCTTACTGAGACGTACAGGCAGTTGTGCGGCTTGGGAGAAATGGGTTTATAAATGCAGTGTGTTGTGCACGGTCTGTGGACATCTAATAGCCTTTTAACGTCTGTTGAAGAGGTGTAGGCTGTCTATTCA
Source organism: Conus ventricosus (assembly GCA_018398815.1). NCBI lineage: Eukaryota > Metazoa > Mollusca > Gastropoda > Neogastropoda > Conidae > Conus > Conus ventricosus. The sequence continues at coordinate 75,909,061 of CM031611.1, forward strand.
CGTCTGGTAGTTCTCTGTCTCTGGCTCTGTATGTCTCTCTCTCTCTCTCTCTGTATGTTGCTCGCTCTTCTGTCTTCTTCTTCTTCTTCTTCTTCTTCTTCTTCTTCTTGTATACAGTGTTTCACATGTGACCACAAAGTCATATCCCATTACAGAGAGAGAGAGAGAGAGAGAGAGAGAGAGAGAGAGAGAGAGAGAGAGAGAGAGCACAACAGCAGATAGTGATCAAAAGGAGAAAATAAAGCATGGACCCCAGACTGACCATGTCAAAGACTTACAATTACCTACACTACACTTGGATATCGTCGAATATCAAAAAAGAAAAACACTATTCCCATTCTGCCTGCTTATCCTACCAATAATCATCTTTCTCCCACTCCCCACCCCCTAACCCCTCTTCTTCTCCTCCCTGAAAACATAAGAAGTCAGCTAACGTCTTTCTTGCATATGTCTCAGAAAATGTTTTTCACTTGATTCTTTACATGCAAAATTTAGAAGGAGAGGGGGTTAGTTACCGCCAAGGACATTGACAAACAAAGCACAGGACAAGGCATGATGCATTTTGACCTCTTGGGTCTTCTTCAGGCAAAAAACCCCCACCAGATCACATTTAACATTGAGGACAGTACAAACAAAGAACGAAGAGTGACTTATCTGTTGTCCATGTGGTAGGAAGAATGGCCGCCAGACGGAAACGACAGAGGGGATTATGGGAGAGGAAAATAGTGGTGGGGGTGTGTGAAGAAGACCCAAGAGGTCGAAACGCATCGTGTCTTGTCCTGTGCTTTGTTTGTCAATGTCCTTGGTGGTAACTAACCTCCTCTCTTTCAATTTTGCTTCGTCTCCCCCATCAGTCACTCCATTTTTGAATCTTTACATGCAGCCTGCAGCTTTTTATCACTTCCTGGGAATGAAATCTGTATTCTATTACAAACCCT
>CM031611.1:75922498-75924998 GCA_018398815.1 Conus ventricosus
TACGCGTTTTGAGCTCTTAGGTCTTCTTCAGGTAAGATACAAACGAATAGAACAATGAAAATTCACTTAGCTTTGATCGCTTCAGAGTTCAGCCTAAAACGAGAAAATTAGGCAAAAAACAAACAAACAAACACACACACAAAAACAAGATACTGTTCGTTGTTCTGCGAATCAGTTTTTTAAAAAAAGTGATGCTTCCAAATATAGGATATAATACTGTCGTTGTCATGTACGACATACATATGCATTGACAGCTGAATCTGTATTATACATTTGCTTTATGGGATTTTTGTTTGTCGAGGCTTATTAAGGCTTGATCGTTGACATTTAATCATTTGAAGACATTCTCCAAAGATTCTCTGTCTTAACTACAAAAGATCTATCAATAAAAAAGAAAAGTGTGTGTGTTAGAGAGAGAGAGAGAGAGAGAGAGAAGAGAGAGAGAGAGAGAGAGAGAGAGAAGAGAGAGAGAGAGAGAGAGATCCACCCACTTGATAGACACAGGAATGATAGCAAACAGAGAACCGTACACAACAGCTTGCCATCAATAACCTCATTCCTCCCGAGCACTAGGATCGCCTGTAAGCCTCAGTATGTCTAGGACGGCTCAGTCAGCCAACCAGCGTGCACTTGGCTGATCACACGGGCCAGTGGGCAACAAGCCCATCGGTCAAACGACGAGCCCGACGTCCACACCACTTGCCGTCCTCAGACCGGTGAACAGAAAGCCGGTGAGTGAAAGGAATGATGCGCCCATTTTCGCCTTCGTGCACTCAAGTAGTGCATCTCGACCCGTCTGTTCGGCGAGTATATCCTACCAGGCTAAACTTTCCGTAGGAGAACAAGGCCTCCATTCACGCCATTGAAATGGAAAAGCTGGAGTGATAACAGTCCACTCTGATGCTACCGTTGCCAGTTACACGATATCGGCTTGACAGAAAGTGCCTGCGCATTTTGAAAAAAAAATGGAAAAAGGTCACACGCCTGACTCTGCCGCCTTAGCAGACTTGAAAAATGGGCTCACATTGGCCTAAAACGAGAAGCCCATTTTGTATCTAGAAAAACGTCTGTACTGTGAATATCAATGAATATCAACGTGGATGTTTTGTTGTGAGTCGGAGGAGTCATCTAGCTTACCCAGTATCAAAGCACTAGATTCTCCAGCATACGAAGAGAATCAGTGAATGTTTGACGGGTAAATAACAATAATATCGCCATCTTGGAAGTTTGATAATGATTTGGCACGATGCTCTACGAGCAGGGGTTGGTGTGGGTGTACATTTCTCGATAAAAAAACAATGTTCATTTCAGGTCAAGAAAAAGATAAATAAATCATTTAAAATTCACTATCCCTTTTCAGACTCCCCCCCCCCCTTTTTTTTTTCTTTGGTGTTGTGGGGTGGGTTGAGACGTGGTGGGGTAGGGTGGGGTGGGGTGCATGGGTCTTACTTTCTGTTTGCTTGCTTGTCGTTTTATATTATTGTTTTATATCTTGTTTGCTTCTCTTTCTTTCGCATTTTTTTAAATCTCAGGGTAAATATATTCTTGTTTGTTTTTGTCTGCTTTTCCAAAAATTTGAAAGACATATATAAAAGATACGTGTGTATGCGCGTGCGTGCTTGCGTGGGTGCATGCGTTTGTGTGTGTGTGTGTGTGTGTGTGTGTGTGTGTGTGTGTGTGTGTGTGTGTGTGTGTGTGTGTGTGCGCGCGCGCGCGCGCGTGCGTGTGTTTTGTGTGTGTGTGCGTGTGTGTGTGTGTGCGTGCGTGTGTGTGTGACTGATTTAAGTACCATGAGGAAAAACAGAAACAGCTCTCTCTCTCTCTCTCTCTCTCTCTCTCTCTCTCCTCTCTCTCCCTCTCTCTCTCTCTCCCTCCCCCCTCTCTGTCTCATTACTATTACTATCATGATCCACTTTTAATGAATAACAATATTGTTATCAAAATCATCATCATCATCATTATCATCATTGTCATCATTACTATTATCATTAATATTATACTACAAACTACTACTATAATGAATGGGTCAAACACTGTGTGACACCCATTCAGCAGCATAATGGGATAGTCTTTCACCTGGAACCCCAAAATAAAAAAGAGAGGGTATTCAAAGAACAGTAGGTGCTGGGACCTCTAAGTGGACATCAGACAGATGGGCTACACCCAGAGCCAGCTGGAGAGGAAAGCTCAGAACAGGAGCTTTTAGCACATTTTCCGATATTCATAAAGGGATGATAGGCGTCAAAATATTAGAACTGTTCCATTTTACAGCAATGACTGAAAGACTGGAAAACACTGAAACGAGAAAATTAGATCCAGTTGCAAAGTGAGACGACTGCAGGCGGAAATCTAAACAAATCTTAAATAAATGTTAGCGAACTGCCCAGAGAAACGTGGACAAACGAGTCACAAGACAAAACACTACGCGTTTTGAGCTCTTAGGTCTTCTTCAGGTAAGATACAAACGAATAGAACAATGAAAATTCACTTAGCTTTGATC
>CM031611.1:75929998-75939998 GCA_018398815.1 Conus ventricosus
TGTGTGTGTTTTTGTTTTTTAGTTTCTGGTCTCCCAACTTGTTCATGCAATAGTCATGCTACAAATAAGTAATTCTGCAAGCACACAACAGTATGGTCTAAATGAGAGAGATTTGTAAGTACTTGTTGTTATTAGGACAGCCAGGAATTACTGTTTCCAGGAGAGGTCTTGAAAAAGTAAAAAAATATCTATTAAAATTGCTCAAGTTCCATTTTTCTCAGTTTACTTTCTTCCTTCGTTCTTTCTAATTCACGTTTTTTTCTTTTTCTTTTATTTTTTTTTACTGCTCGCTTTGTTCTAGTTCTGAAGATGAAGGAGTTTGCTGATAAAGGTGACATGAAGAAATGTTGTTATAGGTTGATGCCTTGCGCTCTGTCTTCTTTTTTGCGTGCCTCTCACGTCTCCATTGATTTGGTTTTAAAATGTTATACAAAATCATTTTTCAAATAATTGAAGAAAAAAAAAGACTGTTGGCCAAATGCCGTGGAAGTATTCACGTGCCACTTGTACAAATACACAAGAGACAAACAAATACGTGTGGCTTTATTTTGAGAGCATTTTTGTTGTTGTTGCCGTTGTTGTTCAAAATTATACAAACACCAAAAAGCACCAGATCAACAGGGAGACTTCTAGTCTTCAGGAATAGTCGGTTCACAATGCTGTTCCCGATCTGAGAAACAAAGAAGTGTTTAATCCATTTGATAAACGTGGTCCACCCCTTATAGGTCACCACATTCAGGGTAACTATGACGAAGGATTTTTCTCACGTGATGTAGTCAGGGTCAGCTTCCTTGTTGCCGTGGTCGTGTTACGTGCACTCTAGTGTACGCTACTCAGCAGACTTTGGTAGGTGGTTGTCTCCAAAAGACCAAACACCCAGACCTCCAGTTCATACCCAATGAAATGGGGAGTTAGCAAAACAACAACAACAACAAAAGGCAGATTCGAACCACGCTAGGTAGCGCGTCACCCATTTGCGTCCTTTCATTCTGAACACGCAACGTTGCTGTTACGGATGGTGTGGCACTTTGTGTATGACTGTCTGACTCCCACTATCAAAAGTTTGGATGCGTGTAACGATTATTCCCTACACACACACCGTAGTGTCCCAACAGACACAGTCCACACAGTTGGCGGCAACGAGCCCAAGTCACAGTCTTCACATGGCAAGCAGAGCCGCTGTCGAATATAGTTCCAAGTCCCACAGGGTACACCCACACAGGGGATCACGTCGGACTACCGACCTGGCGGCCAGCCTCTCCACGTCGTCTTGACGGAGAATCCTCAAGTCACAGTCTCCACATGGCAAACGCACACAGAAGATCACGAATACTACCGACCGGGCGGTCAGCCTCTCCACGTCGTCTTGACGGAGAATCCTCAAGTCACAGTCTTCACACGGCAAACTCACACAGAAGATCTTGAATACTGCCGACCGGGCGGTCAGCCTCTCCACGTCGTCTTGACGGAGAATCCTCAAGTCACAGTCTTCACACGGCAAACTCACACAGAAGATCTTGAATACTGCCGACCGGGCGGTCAGCCTCTCCACGTTGTATTGACGGAGAATCCTCAAGTCACAGTCTTCACACGGCAAACACACAGATCTTGAATACTACCGACCTGGCGGTCAGCCTCTTCACGTCGTCTTGAAGGAGACAGCGACGAATAAAGACGCATACAGTTCCAGGCCGGACTCAGGGGCCTCACCGTTTTTTCTTTCTCTCCCTCCCGTTGTTTTTTTTTTTTTAATTTACGTCATCTTGTCAGTAATTTTACGTTGACGTCATAATTTACGTTGACGTCACACTTGCGCCGATTTCTTTGTTTTCCCCAGGGTCGTTGTCTATCTTCTTTTCTTTCTTTTTTTCTTTTCTTCCCCTCCTATCTCCCCTTTCACCCCATCAGTCCTGACCTCTAACCCCTCCCGTTTTATTTTCCGCTTGTTTTCTTGGCTAAGAGAGAGAGAGAGAGAGAGAGAGAGAGAGAGAGAGAGAGAATGTGCAGTCGTTGTTTTCGTTGTTGTTTTTAGTTAACTCACCATTTTCCTTTCCTGTTCTACTCTGTGAGACCAGACATACGAAAGATAAGGATGGAGGTGTTTGGGGCACTTTTATTCACATCTTTTTATTTGTTTTGCATTTAAAGCGTGCACCTTGGCATTTGACAGATGGATTTGTTGTCCACTGGACCGTGTCGTTAGCAGATTTTCACCGTTCCGCCTGACTAAACTGACAGGGAACTTGTACTGAGAGTGATGGTGCTGGAAGCTGTCCAGGCTATGCAGCCTTGAGCTCTTATTCTGGGTGTAAATAGGATTTTACAGATGCTGGGTGTAAATAGGATTTTACAGATGCTGTCTGTCCTTTAGTCGGTCGGTCAGCCGATCTCTCTCTCTCTCTCTCTCTGTCTCTCTCTCTCTCTCTCTCTCTCTCTCTCTCTCTCTCTCTCTCTCTCTCTCTCTCTCTCTCTCTCTCTTTTGTGAGACTCTGGGCGCATGCATGTGTGCGTACAAGTGTGTGTGTGTGTGTGTGTGTGTGTGTGTGTGTGTGTGTGTGTGTGTGTGTGTGTGTGTGTGTGTGTGTGTGTGAGAGAGAGAGAGAGAGAGAGAGAGAGAGAGAGAGAGAGTCTGAACACACCATTTCCGTGACCATAGCTATCATATACAACACTTCCTAATTTTGTGAATTACCCCAACTAAACCCTCCTCGAAAGAATATCAAAGCAGTTAATGAGTTCGTAAAGCCAAGAACTAAACAAAAAGATTAATCATCATGTTCACGCTCAATGGCTCAGTGTCAGATCTGCTAATATGAATATCTTTGAACAATGTTTTTACATCATCACAGGCATCAATGTGGGGAAATAAAAGAGTAGAGACAAAAACAGAACATCCATATTACACAACTGATTGTGGGTGGTTTCCCTTTAATCGGGGGTGGGGGGGGGGGGGGGCAGGGGAGGAGGGTTCCTGGTGTGTGTGTGTGTGTGTGTGTGTGTGTGTGTGTGTGTGTGTGTGTGTGTGTGTGTGTGTGGAAGAGAGAGAGAGAGAGAGAGAGAGAGAGAGAGAGAGAGGAGAGAGAGAGAGAGAGAGAGGAGAGAGAGAGAGCTATGGAGACTGATCACAACAGCTGTTAGGAACGTTCAAGCGTCTGTCATCATTTTGGGACACAAGACCGTCTGTCTGTCTTTACACCTCATCCTTCCTCTGATTTTATTCCTTCACACATGTTTCGCCAGTCACGCTTTCTCCATGACTGTTTGTCCACTATTTTTCCTCGCTTCCCATTATCCGGGGTGTGATGAGAGACACAGGGGTATGAGGCTGACGTTTTGTGCAGGCATACAACCTGCGTTATTTGACAGAACGAATCGATCATCACTGGATCATCTGCTCAACAAACAAACATACAGCTTTGTCTGATTGGAGAGCTGGGGCGGATTTCCCTCCCTTTCCGCTGCTCCCCCTCACCCCCTTTCCATCAACTTCTACTGCTCTATCCCCACCCGGTCGTCCTCCCCCAACTACGTTCCTTTCTTTAAACCGATCTATTCCTACGCGTTTTTTCTTCGGCATGCATTTTTCATTTTGTATGTACGATTGGTCTTCTTCTTCTTCTTCTTCTTCTTCTTCTTCTTCTTCTTCTTCTTCTTCTTCTTCTACTCCTTGTTCTTCTTGTTCTTCTTCTTGTTCTTGTTCTTGTTCTTGTTCTTCTTCTTTGTCTCCAAGGTAATGCTAGTCTACTGGGTTACATAGTGTTTCTCTTCATCGAACCCCTTCCTTCCCCCCCCTCTTTTGCTTTTCTGTTTGTAAAGCCCCGTGTGTGTGTGTGTGTGTGTGTGTGTGTGTGTGTGTGTGTGTGTGTGTGTGTGTGTGGTGTGTGTGTGTGTGTGTGTGTGTGTGTGTGTGTGCGCGCGCGCGCGTGCGTGTGTGCGTGCGTGCGTGCGTGCGTGCGTGCGTGCGTGCGTGCGTGTGTGTGTGTGTGGGGGGGGGGGGGGAAGGGGGGGTGCGAGAAGTAGACACAAAGCGTAAATCTACACATCAAAATTCAAATACTGTTGATCTTAGCCCTTTTTCACAATTAATAGTCTTTTCAGATTATTGCACCCGTAAAAAATAAATATATAAATAAAAATTTGGATCTGGATTTTACCAAGAGAAGATCTAAACAATGGCCATTCCTGTAGAGCCAATAGTATATTCTCTAAAACCAGCTCTGGAGAAGAACTGACTAATCTATTTGGAAAAAAAAATTATTAGAAGATGATGAGGCTGGGTTAGTCAAACACTGCGTCATATACATTCAGCAACGTGACAGGACAGCCCTTCACTGGGAACCCCCAAGGCAAAAGGAAGACCGGGTATAAAAAAAAACACACCAAAAAACCCATTTGGTGCTGGGACATCCAAATGAACATCAGATAGAAAAGAAGCACCTGGAACCAGCTGGAAAGCGTACATCAGTACCAGACTCTCTGGCGCAATTTCTGGTGTGTAGCCTGTTCGCTGAAAGGGGTGACAGGCGTCAAGATTCAGAACTCGTCCATTGTATAGCAATAACTGACAGACTCTGGAAAATGCTGTGCATCAGAAACGATACAATTAGAGAGAGAGAAAAAAAAAGATCATATGCAACTAGATACTGTTCATTGTTCTGTGCATCAGTTAAAGAAAAGAATCTGATGCTTCCTGAGATATGATATACTCTGTTGTGTGTGACTACACATTGTCCTGTATGACATATGCGTGCGTTCACAGCTTAGTCATGTGTTATGGATTAGCTTTGAGGAATGTTTGTTTTTTGAGACTGATGAAGGCATATTGTTTGAAGACAGTTCTCTGGGGAAGCACTGACTTGGCTAAAGAAGATTTATCAACAAGAAAAGAAAAAAAACGTTTAATTTCAGAGAGAGAGAGAGAGAGACAGACAGACAGACAGAAAGACAGACAGAGACAGAGATCTACCCACTCAACAGAAGTAGGAATGATAGTAGACGGCATGGAACAATGTCCAGCAGAATGCCATCATTAACCTCATTCCTCCCAAGCACTAGGATCGCCTGTAAGCCTCAGTAAGCCTAGCAAGGCTCAATCCGCCGACCAGCGGTACGCTTGGCTGATCACACGGACCAGTGAGCAGCAGCAAGCCCATCGGTCAAACGACGAGCCCGACGTCTGCACCACTCGCCATCCTCAGACTGGTGAACAGAAAGCCAGTGAGTGACTGAAACGATGCGCCCGATTTGTCCGATATCACACCTAGAGTAACATACCAAGTCAAAATGATGCTCACGTTGACAGACAAAAGACAGTACTTCCAGAATACGAGAGATGACAGAATGAGTGGGACAGGAAAGAGGAAAAGTGGAAGAGGACTAGCACAGACGGCAATGGAAGGTTTAGTAGTTCTATCGTAACCAGAATCCATGCATGACACATACTCGTTCTTAAATGCTCACCGCCACCACCAGCATCCCACCCCGACCGTTGACGCTCCTATACACACAATATATATATATACACGTTTGCAAGCGTGCATGTAGTGTGAATGCATGCACGCACGCACGACCACAGACACGCACGCACGCACGCACGCACGCACGCACGCACGCACGCACGCACGCACGCACGCACGCACACACACACACACACACACACACACACACACACGCAGAAGTACATGCGCACACGCACGCGCGCGCGCACACACGCACACACACACACACACACACACACACACACACACACACACACACACACACACACCACACACACACACACACACACACTAAAAAATTGACGTTATACACCACTCACTTCTGATTAAAAAAAAGCTTATGTGTTACAAAGTATCGAATCAAGCCTTAAAAAATTATGACTCCTTTTCTGGCTGATCGGCAACAGCTCGTTGAAATTAATTCAAAAAGATCAAAGTTACTCCGCTTACAATTTGGTGTCCCACAAGGGTTAGTAGCCCTGCCCTTTTCTGTTTATATAAATGACTTGCCAATGTATGTAGGCTACAGTGTTGTTGTGAAATGGTTGCTGATGATACTTCATTACAATCACATAGTAGTAATCCCACTGAACTGGTAAGTAATCTGCAGACAAACATCAATAAGTTGATTACATAGACAGAAATGAATCGTATGTCCCTCAATACAATTGAAACAAAATGCATGTATATCACAACACGACAAAGGAGGCAGAAATTGAGTTCCTCATTCGCATCATTATATGTCCAAGGACAAAGATTGAAGAGGTTACAATCCATTAAGTCTTAGGAGTTATCACTGACAACGACTTATCTTGGTCTTACCACATTGGTGATCTTGGAAAACAATTTTTTCCCAAAAGAATATAATCAACTTGCAAAAATCACAAAATTCTGAATCTTCATTCCAGGAAGATATTTTTTCATGCGCATATCCTTTCGCTTATCAACTATGCATCCACTTTATGGGATAATACCAGCGAAACTAATCTGAAACATTTAAGTCGTTTACCTAAAAGGGCCATTAAGTTAATTCATTTAAAATCTTGTTCCTTGACAAACAGTGATTACAAAACTTTAAACATTCTTCCTTTTTAAGATAGACTCCATTTCAACAAAATTAATGCTTATGCATGTACAATGTAATGAATGGACCAGCTCCGAAGAAAAATCACCGAAAGCTTGGTCACCAATAGAAATAGACATACATATAAACTGCCTTTTCCCAGACCCCGAAATAATCTTTACAAATTAAATTTTGTATACTCTGGAGGGATTGCATGGAATAATTTGTCTTCTCTTTAAAATCATGTTCCTCAAAACAGGCATTTAAAAAAAAGCACTAAAAAAGAATCTGACAGAAATTCTATGCAACAATTAAAGGTCTCTCTCTCTCTCTCTCTCTCTCTCTCTCTCTCTCTCTCTCTCTCTCTCTCTCTCTCTCTCTCTCTCTCTCTCTCTCTCTCTTAACTACATTTGAAATTATGTTCCAAGAATTGCTTCTTATTATTTCATATGTTCTAATATGATTATGTATATATGTGTATGGTTGAAGTTATGTACTTTTCAAATGTCACTTGTAATGTTCTCCGTTGTACGCTATATTTGTTCTTTTTTTTTAGGGCAGCATGTAAAAAAAAAGCCTGAATATAATTTTGAATTGACTTGACTTCACACACACACACACACACACACACACACACACACACACACACACACACACACACACACACACACACACACACACACACACACACACACACACACACACACACAGACTGGAGAAAGAAATTACCAGCGCAGATAGCCTCGTCTTTCGCCATTCTATAGGATCGAAATCACATCCAGTGGTACAGCCTCGTTCCAAAATAACCGTTAAACTTTCATAATGGCGTGCAGTGAACTTGCCGGCATTTTACGGACTTCTGTTACGTTGTCAATTTCTTGTTTTGCGAATGGTGGAAAAAACACACGAGTTGACTTTCAGGAATTCCGTCCCTTGGTTAGACCCAGCACGCTCAACAGTGACATTCCAGAAAGTGCTTCAGTAATCTGAATGTGCCGTTTGGAAAGTTTTGGAACACTGAAAACAGATGAATGTGTTGAAAGCTGGCGTCTAATCTCATGCTGTGACGGAGGTGTTGGAACAGTTTCCAAACTTCTTGTTGTGCTTTACAGAAAAGGCGTTACTTGTTGTAATTTCACGTCCGTGGCAAATGAAACAAACTGCGGCGTTACTGAAACACGACAAAAAAGCAGAAGAGCACACAAAACAAAGTGTGAAGTAACGACGATTTAATGCACGACACAAAACAGGACAAGAAATTTTCGGCAAAATGCCTTCCTCAGCGACAAAAAAAAAATACAGACATAAACATGCACAATACTCCCCTTGTGAAGCCAAAGTGACTGATATATTTTGTTCATGAAACACTTTAGGGGGGAAAAAAAACCTTCATTGTATGTGTTTGAAGAGGATGACTTCTGAAAATACATCCTGATCTGTGATGTCTGAAAAGATGGTTTATCTTTAAAAAAAAAAAAAAAAAACTGGCTAAGCAAAGAGTGGTGAAAGTTCTTCGAGAGTCGACCAGAATGTATTAGGTGTAGTATATCATCTCCAAACACCAAGAGTCGACCAGAGTGTGTCAGGTGTAGTATGCCATCTTTAAGCACCAAAAGTCGACCAGAATGTGTCAGGTGTAGTATGTCATAATAATAATAATAATAATAATAATAATAATGAATACTTATATAGCGCCTTTTCTCGGCTAGAGGCCAAGCTCTAAGCGCTTTACAATCAACACTCGTTTAAGCACCAAAAGTCGACCAGAATGTGTCAGGTGTAGTATGTCATCTTTAAGCACCAAAAGTCGACCAGAATGTGTCAGGTGTAGTATGCCATCTTTAAGCACCAAAAGTCGACCAGAATGTGTCAGGTGTAGTATGTCATCTTTAAGCACCAAAAGTCGACCAGAATGTGTCAGGTGTAGTATGTCATCTTTAAGCACCAAAAGTCGACCAGAATGTGTCAGGTGTAGTATGCCATCTTTAAGCACCAAGAGTCGACCAGAATGTGTCAGGTGTAGTATGCCATCTTTAAGCACCAAGAGTCGACCAGAATGTGTCAGGTGTAGTATGTCATCTTTAAGCACCAAGAGTCGACCAGAATGTATCAGGTGTAATATGTCATCTTTAAGCACCAAGAGTCGACCAGAATGTATCAGGTGTAATATATCATCTCCAAACACCAAGAGTCGACCAGAATGTATCAGGTCAGCCAGTCAGTCATTCCCCTGACCGCTGGGGTCGTTGGGAGGGGGGGGGGGGGGGGGAGGGGCGCGTGATGAGGCAGCCGCCGTTTCTCTCCAGGCTCTTCTGTTGGTGGCTGTCGTGAGGAAATCTGGCATGGTCATTTTGGTCCAGTCCTTTATATTGTCGGTCCAGCTCTTTCTCTGCCGTCCTCGTCTGCGCCCTCCTTCAACGGTGCCTTGAAGGATGGTTTTGGAGAGGGTGTTGTGACGAATGACGTGGCCAAACCATGCCATCTTCCGTCGTTTGACGGTTGTCATCTCCAAACACCAAGAGTCGACCAGACTGTATCAGGTGCAGTATGCCATCTCCAAGCATGTAGTCTGAAACCCATGGTACGGGGCATTATTTCATACTTCGTGCAGGGAACAATGGATTCTACGAAGGACATTCAAGCAGTGCATCGCCCGCCATCCATCTGTTCTCCGAGTATTTCCCACCAGGATAATCTTCCTGTAGGAGAGCAAGGCCTCTATTCACACTCATGAAATGGAATAGCTGGAATGGCAACAGTCCGATCTGATGCTACCATAGCCAGCAGTGTCACGCGATATCAGGATAATCTTCCTGTAGGAGATCAAGGCCTCTATTCACACTCATGAAATGGAATAGCTGGAATGGCAACAGTCCGATCTGATGCTACCATAGCCAGCAGAGTCACGCGATATCAGTTGGACAGAGCATTTTGAAACAAATGGGAAAAAGGTCACATGCTTCACACTGCCGTCTTAGCAGACTTGAAAAGTGAACTCACACTGGCGCAAAACGGGGATGTTTGTGTTGCTGTAGTCTGAGCAGAGGCATGTATCAAACTTGTGTGCTACTTAACTATGCAAAATTAACTTCCCAGAAAGTGATGACGTCATTTTTGTACAATTTTGTGTGTGTTGTCGTTGTTCTAATAGTGCCTGACCACTTGCGTACAAGCTTCATGCCGCATCTACGTTATCTATAGGAAAATAAACCCAGTCGGGTTTGGTATTAAAAGAATTGTTGGGAATTCGCCAATTCAGTCATCTCAAGAGCGCAAATGTATTACATTTTTCATCACAATAACTAATGATCAAACCTATAGCCCCATTTGTAATGGCCGCTCAACCTTGCCGAACACAATGCTGCCAGACCAGCTATGCACAGATGACATTCAGTTGGCCGAATACAGTGCGTTTAGCTGGCTGGTGGGGAGCGGCCTG
>CM031611.1:75952498-75964998 GCA_018398815.1 Conus ventricosus
CACACATATGTATGCCCCCCCCCCCCCCCCCCCCCCCCCCCCCCACACCACACCACACACCGACATACACACATCGGCCCCTTTTACATGTGTTTTTCTGTTTTGTCTTTGTTTGTTTGTATGCCTGTTCGTTTGTCTCTTGTTTTTGTCTAAGATCACTGTAAAGTGGATAGACATTAAATTAAAGAACGAACACACACATACACACACATACACACACACACGCACACACACACACACACACACACACATACACACAAGCGCGCACACACACAATTGCGCGCATACACACACACACACACACACACACACACACCACACACACACACACACACACACACACACACAACACACACACACACACACAAGCAGACAGATAGATAGACAAACAGACAGACACAGACAGATAAATACGGAGAGACACAGACAGACAAACAGACAGAGACGACGAAAAACAAAACAAAACGAAAAGATATTCTAACAAGGATCCACATGATGAAGCGATGCATTCATTACCAAAAAACAAAAAAAGTGAAGATTGAGTGAAATGATGCAAATACAAAAGATAAGAAATCCAGATTTGAAGGATTGGAGCAAGCAAAGACACAAAAAACAAAAAAAGCAAGAAAATAAGGAGGCATGGGAAAACGAGGAAGCAGAACAGAAAAAGAAAGGAAATGTAAGACGCAGAAAAAAAAACAATCAAAAATGCAATTTGGTAAGGAAACAAACCAACACCAACAATACGGATGATGTTTAAAACATATTGATGCACAAAGAAATACCCGGAATGGAAACAAAGCAGACAGGCCAGCAAATGAACATATAACCAAGATCTGTCACTTTCAAAAACTGTACTGAGAGTGTAAGTGGAGAACAGGTCACTTAAATGTAGTTGTTCATTTGCAGACAGAACAATTCTTTTTAGAAAAAGTTTTTGATGCTGTTATTCATCCTTCCATTCTTTGACTCAAACAAGTTGACACCTGAGCACGCCCACTCCATTGAAAACAAATTATTGTCAATAAGAATATACGTTTCTCGATTCTGGATTCGACATTAGAAAAGTAGTTTAAGACTCAAAAACAAAACCTTACTTAGAGAATATTTCGACAGGGTCGCCCTGTCTTCATCAGCTCGTTATTGCTGTTGTGGCAGCGAGGCCTGGTGGGGCGACTGTTGTGTGGGGTGAACGGTTGTCAGGATCTGATTGTAGATGGGGGGAAGTTCAACCGTTCACCCCACACAACAGTCGCCCCACCAGGCCTCGCTGCCACAACAGCAACAGTGAGCTGATGAAGACAGGGCGACCCTGTCGAAAAATATTCTCTAAGTAAGTTTTTGATTCTGAGTCTTAAACTACTTTTCTAAATATTGTTGTCGTCATTACATGCCTTCGCACGTGGAGGCCTGCGTATTTTGGGTTAGAACAATTGCCAGTGAATACCTGTGACATCACTCTGCAACAATGCTGAGTCTACTCGGTTTAGTTGTGCGTGGTGAGCTTTTCCCAAACGCCATTGCAAGTTGCTGAAGCTAGAACTGGAGAAAAACAACCTTGGGTGTGGAAGTGTGTGGCAAGAGGGTGTGGGTATTGCCGTGATGATGGTATGCACCACAAAGTTAGAGACAGACAGACAGACAAATGGACAGACAGACAGATAGACAGACAGACAGACAGACAGACAGTCAGTCAGACAGACAGACAGATAGGCAGACAGATAGATAGACAGATGGACAGTAAAACAGCTTCCTTCATCTCTGACCTCCTTCATCTCTATGTTCCATCTCGCAATTTAACGCTCATCCACCGATTCTCGTCTGCTTCGGCTTCCCTCTGCTCGCCTGAAAACTTCAGGCCAACGAGCTTTCTCTTCCCTGGCACCTGCTCTGTGGAATGGTCTGCCTTTCTTTTTGCGTACCACGGACTCTTTAGAGACTTTTAAAACCTCCCTAAAGACACATCTTTTCCCCCGGACTGATTAGCGATATCCACTTATCTCTGTGCGCGAGCATACTTGTTTTGAGGCGCTCGTGTGTCTGTCTGCGTGTGTGTGTGTGTTTTTGTTTTTCGTGTGTGTGTGTGTGTGTGTGTGTGTGTGTGTGTGTGTGTGTGTGTGTGTGTTTGTTTTTCGTGTGTGTGTGTGTGTGTGTGTGTGTGTGTGTGTGTGTGTGTGTGCTTTAAGTTAGATTTAGTATTTTATCATGTTTCTGTAATATGCCCTTTGGGCTCTCGCGAGGTAAAGCGGTCAATAAATATCCTTTTATAATTACATTATATTGCATTATATTGCATTACATTACGTTACAGAGATAGCTACACACACACACACACACACACACACACACACACACACCACACACACACACACACACACACACACACACATTCAGAGAGACAGACAGACAGACAAAGACAGAGACTTATGGACAGACAGACAGACAGAGACAGAGAGACAACATACAGACAGGCAGGCAGACAGACAGACAGACAGAAACACAGACAGAGACAAGGATGGGGGGGGGGGGGGGGGGTGTGGATGGGAAGGATAGAGCACGGATTGAAAGAGTTACTTCCTGTTTCAGTGTCTCGGATTTACAGTCAGTTAAAAAAAAAAAAAAGAAGACGAAAGAAGAAACCCGGGCCCGCAAAGCCTGCATAATCTTCCTGACATACGGACAAACACAGAGAGGGGGGAGGGGGGGGGGGAGACAAAGCGTAGCCTCCGCAGTGGAACGCAACGAACAAGAACCCTGCACAGGACATACTACTCCAGCCTGAGGTTTTCCGCCTTGCCGCAGCGCAATAAGCCGAAAACGTATGAGCGTGACGTGATGGGAAAGGCGGATGGCGGTTGTGGAGGTGGTGGTGTGGTGATGGTGGTGGTGGTGGTGGTGGTGTGTGTGTGTGTGTGTGTGTGTGTGTGTGTGTGTGTGTGTGTGTGTGCGTGGGTGTGGGGTGTGTGTGTGTGTGTGTGTGTGTGTGTGTGTGTGTGTGTGTGTGTGTGTGTGTGTGTGTGTGTGTGAGTGTGTGTGTGTGTGTGTGTGCGCGTGCGTTTTGTGTTGTGTGTGTGTGTATGTGTGTGTGCGTGCATGCGTGTGTTTTGTGTGTGTGTGTGTGTGTGTGTGGTGTGTGTGTGTGTGTGTGTGTGTGTGTGTGTTGTGGTGTGTGGGGGTGGGTGTGTGTGTGGGGGTGGGGGGTGGGGGGGGGGAAGGGGGATTTAATGTCACGGGGTTAGGAGTGCTCGGCTTCTGGGAGGAAGAAGACACATGCCTCCAATAACCTTTCCTTACCCTCTCCGTTTTCGTCTTTTTTCTGGTTCAGTTTGTTTTTTCTTTCTGTACTTGTATTTTCTTTCGGTTTTTGTATTTTCTTTCGGTTTTTGTATTTTCTTTCGGTTTTTGTATTTTCTTTCGGTTTTTGTATTTTCTTTCGGTTTTTGTATTTTCTTTCGGTTTTTGTATTTTCTTTCGGTTTTTTTTTCTTGTGTTCTTTCCTTTCTTTCCTTTTCTTTCCTTCTTATCTTTTCTAAGTGGAATGACAACAAATATTTCTTTTCTTTTCAGGTTTTGACCATACATTACTGGCATCCGTCCTTATGATACTTATCAAAAAATTACATTTCTAAAACTATGTTCAAACTCTACGAGGGGAAAGAAAAAATGTATTAGGGACAGAAGATGGTTTTCAGAATGAATGTCAAATGCACTATTGGTGGCTATTATGAGGCCTTGGAGGGAAAAGAGATGTATTGGTAAAAAGGTAAAATGATCTTCAGAGGAAAGAGGAACGTATGAGTAATATGTGGTGTGATTTTCAGATCTGTCATCAACAGGTCTAGCTAACATAAGGACGTTCGCGGGGGGCTAATGTTGGCAGTGATGAACCACAAAATGCACTTGAATGACAAAAACTAGTCTGAAGCTCACTCTTGACCAAATGAAAGAACCTGACATCGCTGAACATCGCTGAACAATTCCAATCGACCACAATCGTAACATTTGTCCACTACGTTCTTAGAAGAAGACCTTGAAGACTCACAAAACAGTTTCGATCACGTGATGACTAAAACAGCAACAGAGGTCCTAAGAATAAGCAGATCTAAATCTCAGTCATAGATCTGAAGCAACACCGTAGAGATTTGTTGACAAAAAGAGATCTTAAAACCGCTGCTGAAGAAGTCTGACGGAGAGGATACAATGCTATGAATTAGAAAATCAGTAACGAAATAAAGAACGCTGATGAAATCCGGATCGAACACGAGAGTGGGGATTTTGAAAAAAAAAACAAAAACAAAACAAAAAACCCACTCTAGATAGCTACAGAACACAAAGATAACTTTTTTTTCTGGATCTGAAGGACCTGACCAAACAAAAGCAAAGAATAGTCAGCACCATTCAGGATAAAGACTGCAGCGGTCTTACGCAGGAAGAAATCGTCATTTACAGGTGGGCTGAATATCGCTCTGAACTTTACAACAGAAAAAAAGAAGATCCAGTCGTGAGAACAGCACATAAATGATCCGCTGAGTTTGAATTTCCAATACTACGTGAAGAAGTCATAATACATTGAAATGTCTGAACTGTGGGAAGGCTGTAGGTATCGACACCATCCCTGCAGAACTCTTGAAATGTGGCGGAAATGCTGTCATTAATATCCTGCTGCCACCTGCAATAAAAGCTGGCACACTAGTGAGTGGTCCCACCCCATGGAACTCAGTAACCAATCGTTACCTTCCCAAGAAAACCAATTTCCAACACTACCAGAACAACCATGCTATAAGCTTGACCAGCCACGTCGGCAAAGTAAATCATCAAAATCAGTCCGAACAGAGCGCAGTCGTAAGCAGATACCGTCTTTGCTGAAGAACAGACTGAATTCCACTAAGGCAGAAGTACCATTGAACAGATTTTCTTTACTGACGTACACTTTGTCAAAAACATCTCCAGCACCAGAAGAAGTTCTGCAACGTCTTCACAGACATCCTGATGGCGTTTGACAGGGTCTGGCATGACAACCCATGAGCCACAGTGAGAGGAATTTAACTTCGGGTTGAAGTTTATCAATCACGACTGTACCCCAAAGCGATCGGTGCCGTGCCCATACAGGGTGCTATTGGAGAATGGTTCCACGTTTCAAATGAAGTTCGTCATGGCTGACTTCCATCTCCCTCATTTTTCAACATGTTCTTGGAAAACATCAAAGCTGATGCACTTGAAGACAACGTCAGTACAGTCAGTATTAGAGGAAGAACCATTACAAGTTTTCGATTTGCAGATGGCATGGATTGTGTGGCAGGCATTAAACAAGAACTCGTTAATTCTGTTGAAATATGCGATGAAACATCAACACGATATGACATGGAAATCAGAGCTGAGAGAAGACCAAGTTAACGACCAGCCACACTACCACTGTATGACTGTCCATAGTCACAAGATAGAATCAGTTCAAATTATAAAGAATTCTTCATCAGCAGTGAAGGATTCAAACCAGAAATTATCTCAAGTGCAGCAAAGACAACCATAGCACTGTCCTGATTAAAATCAGTATGGCAGCATCAGAACATCTCCGTGACATACAAGACTAGGCTCAACCGTGTACTGATATATTCCATTTCCCTGTACACATGCGAAATATTGGTCTTTACAACTAACCAGGAAAGATAAATCCAGGCCATGGTAATGAGATGCAACCGTAAGATACTTAACATCAGAAACACTGACCACATCACCAGTTAACAAGTGCGTCGAACCATCACGCAGCACATTATGACCGTGCGAAGATTTACTGACATCAGTCAGGAACAGAAAACTTAGTGAATATTGTACAAACTATCTTTGAGGATGCTCAGAAGATTTGAAAACAGAGAGAAAAAAAAATCTTCAACGTTTCGGTCATAGACCGTCTTCAAGACTTGTGACAAAAGACATTAAACCACAAGTCCTAAAGACGGTATATGACCGAAACGTTGAAGATTTTTGTTCTTTTTTTTCTATTTTCAAATCTTTTGATCATACTCAAAGATAGTTTGTATTGTTAACAGAAGATCGATGGTTAACTTTTTATTCATTACACGTGGGTATTGCTTTATAACAAGTTCCAGCAGCCTTGCTAAATCAATCATCTGGGGAACTGATCAAGGAGGAAGACGGATGGGGGAGACAGAAAAAAATACGGTCTGCAAACATCACAGGGTGGACGGGCAAAGCATCAGTAGTGACCAAAGCCTCTGTGACCAAAGCCTCTGTGACCAAAGCCTCTGTGACCAAAGCCTCTGTGACCAAAGCCTCTGTATACTAGCAACAGTCCTGCAGACAGCTGGTGAATACTTCTTTACTATGGTGCCCCTGTCCTCGCCCATGGAGTGAAGGGAGAATAAACATCAAAGTAGACTTGCATGGGTAAAACACTAAATTGGTAATAGGTGGTGAGATCTCCAGAAGAAAAACAGTTGTATCAGGTGGAAACCTGTACCATTTGCCTGTCTGCCTTTCCGCTGAAGATCGTACCACCTGATACAACTGTTCAATGGAAAGACAGATACGTAAATGGTACGGGTTTTCAGATAAATGATGGGTGGAAATTGTCTATATGGTAACATCGTTTTTAAGAACCTAAGAAGTGTATGTATACGGTACATTGTCATACTTTTAGGTTTGTTATTCCTAAGTACCCTTGTGGTTTATACTCTATGTGCACTCTTTGGGATAAATACTTCTCCAAAAGCTTTACAACCATCGCTTTCTCCACACCCACTCTCTTCCTCCTCTTTCCCCATCCGCCTCCTCCCCTTCCCTCCAAAAGCCATACCTCTGCCTCTAACGTCTACAAGTGCTACAAGGGAAAGAAATACAGCTTCTTTACCACCATGCTCACGTTTCATTACTTGTCAGACGATACTCGATGATCCTTGCAGAAGAGTCTGTGTGTTCGTGCTTAAACTTATCAAAAGAGAAGGCTGGGTGAGGCAGCAGGAGAATGGGGAAGCGGGATGAAGGAGAGGATGGAGGTGAGAGAGAGAGTGAGAGAGAGAGAGAGAGAGAGAGAGAGAGAGAGAGAGAGAGAGAGAGAGAGAGAGAGAGAGAGAGAGAGAGAGAGAGAGAGAGGGGAAAGGAAACTGTGATGAAGAAGGCAGGTGTACCGCGTACTCTTATATTTCTGTCACCTCTGTGTCTTCTTAGGTCTCGTTTTCCTAGGGAGAAGACAGCGAAGAAATTTAACTCTTGATTATTCGTCAGTAAACCTAGGCGTGTACAATTATAGTCAAAATTACGATGATGATTATCATCATTAATGTTACATCAATGATGTCAAATATTTGAGATGTGAGGTCATAATCTTACCAAAGAAAAAAATTAACAGAACTTCAGAGACTTGTGGGGTGTCTTCTATATGCATGCATGCTAACACAATGTTGGGCATCACTTAAGTCGTGTACATGAAATCATTCTGTCTTTAATGTCCTTTCAGGTTAGTCAAGTGTCTGTCATCCAGCTGTTGCCCCTGCACACTTTGGTCCTCTCTATTACCCCTGCACACTTTGGTCCTCTGTGTTACTCCTGCACACTTTGGTCCTCTGTGCTACCCCTGCACACCGTGGTCCTCTGTGTTACCTCTGCACACTTTGGTCCTCTGTGTTACCCCTGCACACTTTGGTCCTCTGTGTTACCCCTGAACACTTTGGTCCTCTGTGTTACCCCTGCACACTTAGGTCCTCTGTGTTATCCCTGCACACTTTGGTCCTCTGTGCTACCCCTGCACACTTTGGTTCTCTGTGTTACCCCTGCACACTTTGGTCCTCTGTGCTACCCCTGCACACCATGGTCCTCTGTGTTACCCCTGAACACTTTGGTCCTCTGTGTTACCCCCGCACACTTAGGTCCTCTGTGCTACCCCTGCACACTTTGGTTCTCTGTGTTACCCCTGCACACTTTGGTCCTCTGTGCTACCCCTGCACACCGTGGTCCTCTGTGTTACCCCTGCACACTTTGGTCCTCTGTGTTACCCCTGCACACTTTGGTCCTCTGTGTTACCCCTGCACACTTTGGTCCTCTGTGTTACCCCTGAACACTTTGGTCCTCTGTGTTACCCCTGCACACTTTGTCCTCTGTGTTACCCCTGCACACTTTGATCCTCTGTGTTACCCCTGCACACTTTGGTCCTCTGTGTTACCCCTGCACAATTTGGTCCCCTGTGCTACCCCTGCACACTTTGGTCCTCTGTGCTACCCCTGCACACTTTGGTCCTCTGTGTTAGCAGCTGTGGCGCAGCATACCTGGACCACTCCTCCAGCAGTGAGAACTCCATGAAGAAACTGAAACTGAAAATGAAAATTGTGAATTCACCTGGGAGACCGCTTGTGCCAAATACAGACTTATCTTCAAGGTGTAGTCATTGGCGGAATGTATTTTGGTAAATGTGTTTTTACTAAGACTTCTTTTGTAATCAAAATGATGTTTACTCGAGTTTCAGCACACGAACAGACTGAATTTCGTAAAGTAACTTTAAAAAAAAGAGTCAGGTTTGCACCTTCACGACAGTTATGAGACGAAGGGAGAATTGGACTGTGTTTTGATACCATTGACCTTTGTAGCAACAGGGGTCCTCTGGAGGAAACTTAAGATTTGCAGACGAGTCATGTTTGCATTCTTTTCCTCTTCAGCTGAGCTCTAATCATCCGCAACACCTCTCCACATGGTTTTTACCCGTTGCTTCCTCCACCCGCTGTTCCTCCACCCGCTGTCTTCTGCACTTTTATCCTCCTGCCTCCTCTCTTCCCCTTCCGAAGCCTCTCTTTATCACTACAGTCACTACATGATATTGTTGTTGTTGTTGTTGTTGTTGTCGTACCCTGGCTCAAAGACTCCAGGGATCATTCAAACAGCCGAAGTACTTGAACACTATGGTACAAATGCATCAGCTGGGGATGAGAACATGACGTGTGTGACCGTTTTTTGATTACCCCGCCACATAGGCAGCCACACTCCGACTTCGGGGGATTTTGGAGACTGATAATGCTATGCTAGGAGCTTGTCACAACTGAAGACAGTCCCCGCATAACTATGCAGAGCATAACAACATTTTGATGTAGTCTTGGTGTTCTAGCCTATATCAATTGGTCTGACACAGCCTTAAGCCAAGGCGGACTACATGAGATAAAATGCGACTTTTTTTTTATCAACATGCTAATGTTTCCCCCTTAGTCACATGACACCTGGTGAATCTTGTAAAAGGGTCTTGTCTGTTCGTGTTTAGACCTACAATTTTTTTTTAAGAAAAAAAAAGGGAGGGGGGGGGGGGGCATAAAAAGAAGGAAGAACAAGAAGAAACGTGCAGGATTAGGGTGAGAGAGAGAGAGAAGGGAAAGAGACGTTGGTAAATGAAGTGGGCATGCCGGGTATTCCTAAGTTTCTCAGTTGCAACTGTGTACTCCTCTGTTTTAGGGAGAAGACAGAGGAGCAGCTTGGCATTGCTTCATTCACTGGTAAACTGAGCTTGTATAACTGTGATTAAAGTCACGACAACAGTAATCACCGTTGTTTGTTTGTTTGTTTGTTTGTTTGTTTGTTTGTTTGTTTTTTTGTTTTTTTTTTAAAGCACGCAGAATATCAGGCAAACATGAAAAGGAATGGAAGGGAGATCGAGCAACCAGTTGGAGTCTACAATCTTTTCTGCACATGCCACGCAATCGCGCGCGCGCGCACACACACACACACACACACACACCACACACACACCACACACACACACACACACACACACGCACGCACGCACGCACGCACGCACGCACGCACACACACACACACACATGCAAACACACATACACACACACCACACACACACACACACACACACACACACACACACACACACACACACACACACACACACACACACACACACACACACACACACACACACACACAACACACACACAACTTACACACACCACACCACACCACACCACACCACACCACATACTGATATATATATATATATATATATATATATATATATATATATATATATATATATATATATATATATATAAACACGTTTTGATTTCCATGCTTTCCTTTTTAACCCTCATCACGACCTCTCTCTCTCTCTCTCTCTCTCTCTCTCTCTCTCTCTCTCTCTCTCTCCTCTCTCTCTCTCTGTCTCTCTGTCTGTCTCTCTGTCTCTCTGTCTCTCTCACACTCTCTCTCTCTCTCTCGCACTCTCTCTCTCTCTCTCTCTCTCTCTCTCTCTCTCTCTCTCTCTCTCTCTCTCTCTCTCTCTCTCTCTCCTGTTCAAAGTAGTCTGACCTGTATTCACCCAACACTCATCCCACACTCAGCGTGGTCTGAGCCTTCTCCTCATTTGCCTTTTCCTCTGTAAATCTCACCATTCACTCTGCCCCACTACCAAGAAGAACGATGTGTGACGCGGCGGAATGTTGGATGGATCTTAGAGCTCCTGGGTGAGGGGTGGGGTGAAAGTGGGGGTGGGAGAGGACTGTGGGGAGGAGGAGGAGGAGGAGGGAGTCAACCACACAGAGCTGTGTCGTTCTGGTGGATCCCTGGGGCACAGCAGTTCCCATCAAACCCACAAACCCTTTCTGCATGGGACAAATTCCTACCTCCAAATAATCCTCACCCGCACGTTAAAACAAAACAGTGTTGTTAGTCAGCTAATCCGTCAGTCAATCTGTTTGTCCGATTGTCGATTCAGCAATCAGACATTCAGCCAGTGATGTTTCTTCGCAATTACATCGTTTTAGACTACTGATTTTAAGTATGTCATACATAACTATCTCTTTGGAAGATAGTTCTTTACTGAACAGGTCGTAAGTATTCTTTGGTGAACATAGCTCATAAGAGTTTTTCAGTGCACAAAATCTTCGTTGGGTTGACAGCTCCGAGTCCTGGTGAAATCATCTTTGTGAAATCTGTCACATTCTGATCTGTGTTGCCCAGTGTCATTGACTTGGGAGGCTGAGTTTGTTACAAACACACCTTTCCAGAAGATGCGTGCTTTGACCCAAGCATATTTGTGTGATGAAAAACGTGTTGTACCCTCACAATGTGTGACCAATGCATTGAGCTAATAATAACGCAGTTCACACATCCGCTAGATCACATCCATAAAACACTCGCCTTCAATCCTTTCATCTTGGTCATGAATTCATTTTAGCGGGTACATCTCGATAGATCCCGTCTCGGTAGATCCCCATCTCGATAGATCCCCGTCTCGATAGATCCCCCACTACATGTGGACGGATTTCCGTCTCGATAGATCCCCGTCTCGGTAGATCCCCATCTCGATAGATCCCCGTCTCGATAGATCCCCCACTACATGTGGACGGATTTCCCTCTCGATAGATCCCTGTCTCGGTAGATCCCCATCTGGATAGATCCCCGTCTCGATACTAAAACAAGTTAAAAGAAACAAGGAGCATACCGATACCCCCATACAAGGCGAGAAAATGCATGCACAAGTTGAATAATTGTTGAAGGAAAATCATTTAACAAAAAAAGTCACTCATCAGATTTGAAGGGGAAAAAAACAGTTACGAGGATCCATCAAGACAGGGATCAATCGAGACGGGTATCCATTGAGATGGGGATCTATCGAGACGGGGATCTGTCGAGACGGGGATCCATCGAGACGGGGATCTATCGAGACGGGGATCTATCGAGTGCCCCCCTCCCCCGATTATTTAGCTGTACATCCTGCGCAGTGTGGTCTAGAAACTTCAAACATGTGGCGTAGCACATACGGACCAGTCCACACGCAAGTGACACGTGTTTGATCAAACTGAAATTTAAAAAAAAAATGTCATTCTCTATTGAGACATTTTTTTGTACATGGAAATTGCTTGTTCTTAAGTTTGGGACACCACACCACGTGAACTGACGTCCTTGTAATCCCTGCAAAGGAGTGGAGTTTCTATCTACACGACTGTTAGGTAACAGAAGGATGTATTGAAGTGTGCCTGATGGCTCTCGAACTCTGGAGACATGAAAGCAGCAGCCGCTGTGTGAAGAGGTGTCAAGACTTGCAGACTGTGTCATGTCAGCACTGCGAGGCATTCTGTTGTTACTCATCTGAACTCCTATGTCTGCAGTGCCTTAGCTCTCCAAAAGTTCGTTTTCCTCTCCTCTATCGTCTCTCTCTCCATCCTCTTCTCCCTTGTCCCCTTCGGCTTCCTTCCCCTGTTCTCCTTCCTTTGCTCCACTGCAGTCATTGCCAGACAACCAGATCCGCTTTTTGTACTCCCAGTTCTATAAGAACTGGGAGTACTTTACAATGGGAACGAAGAAATGCTGTCTCTGTGTGTGTGTGTGTGTCTGTCTGTCTGTCTGTCCGTGGTCAAAATGTGTTCCACTTGCTCCGGACAGAACTTCTAGGCCGATCTTTCTGAACACTTGTATGTACGTTCATCATGGGTCACGGATGATGCCCGATGTTTTATTCTACCAGAATGGCCGTTACTAACGGCTATAACGGCCCCAAA
>CM031611.1:75969998-75974998 GCA_018398815.1 Conus ventricosus
GTTATGAACCATATAAAAAGTCAAAGACGTGACTGGCTACCGTTGCTGCTACTACTACTACTACTACCACTACTACTTGCTACGACTACTGCTATTACTACTACTACAACCACCATCACCACCACCACCACCATCACAACTACTACTACTACTATTACTACTACTACTACTACTACTGCTGCTGCTGCTGCTGCTGCTGCTGCTGCTGCTATCATGTTACGATTGTTATTATCATTATACTTATTGTTATAATAATGACAATCATAACAATAATGAGAAGAAGAAGAAGAAGAAGAAGAAGAAGAAGAAGAGGAAGAAGAGTGAGGAGGAGGAGGAGGAGGAGGAGGAGGAGGAGCAACAGGAGGAGGAGGAGAAGGATGATGAGGAGGAGTAAGGCCTAGGGAGAAGGGAGAGGAGGAAGAGAAGGAGGAGGAGGGAGGGAAGCAGAGTGGTGTGGTAGTCAACCACGCACTTGTCTCCCTTTCACAGACCGCTTGCTCTTACCCGGACCCAACAATTTGTGCACATTTCCATAATCCTCCCTGTACGTTAGAACATGTTTTGACCCTTAGCTAGTCCATCCTCCGTCAGTCAGTCAACTCGTCAATTGATCTTTTAGTCTCTCAGTGTGTCAGTCCGTGCTTTAGTCAGCGAGTTGGTCAATCGATGGTCTTCGTTGTTTCATTATTTTGAGGCACAGATTTAGGCCCTTAGAACAGGAGTGTTACCCTGATTTACAAAATTAGTCAGTTCCTCTTCGGTTCATGGCTGAAAAGTCTTCGTTGGCCCGTTGCTTTGCCCCTTAAGATGTCCGTACAAAGGGTCTACGACCTGAAACGTCAGACAAACCTCGAGAGTTTGGAGAGTGAGGAGGGACGAAAGGCACTGAAGACCTCCTTTCAGAGAATTGTGGCGCAACGCGCTTCCCAGATGATTACCCTTCTATGTTCACCCCTTTCTACAGCGGCCAGTGCTCCCGTCCACACTCTGACCACTCGTACATTAGAAACAATTTTCAAGTCAATCAGTCGGTCAGTCAACCAATTCTTTTTTTCAATTTTTTTTAGTTAGCCAGTTTATACGTTAGTTTATTAGTCAGTCACTCAATCACTCACTCTGTCGTTCAGTCTCTCCGTCAGTCCCTAAACTATTGATAAGTCAATCGGTCAGTTAGTCAGTCACTTAGCTAACCAGACTATCAGTCAATCCGTCATTGAGTCTGTCTGTCTGTTTGTCTCTTTTTGCCTGTCAGTTCTTCTGTCAGTCGGAAGGTTTGTCCCTCAATCCACCAATGAGTCTGTCCTTCTCTCTATCCGTCAGTCACACTGTTAGTCAGTCAGAGATACCACCTATTTGATGGCAGGTTTTAAATACATGTTACCTCTGCATTTGTGGTTTGCTAGCAGCGTAGCCCATCGGTTTATACTTTATGAGTGCTCTGCGGGGTATAAAGATTATTATAAGTGATCAGTGTAAATATCTTCGTAAGGGGCAGATGATAACACTCCTGACAGAATCCTCTTTGTACCTTATTTCATATAACAAATCTTTTCTGGCCTTACAATCCCAAGTTTGCAGTGCTTGCAAAACAGACTTGGAATCAACACAAAACAGCACACTAAAAAAGGATATTGGAGTACAATATACACAAAATAAAGCCATCAGTATAGCATACAGTTCTGCAGTGAATATTGAAAATCCTTTCCGAGATGAAAATGTTTTCCTATATTCAGACTTGGAATAACGAAACCAGAACCGCTGTCAGCTGTGTCCATAACTGAACCATCAGTATAGATTTTAAGGTGATTACATAAGTGTATGCAGATGTATGTGTTGAAATGACTTAAGTGGTTGTTGTTGTTTTTTGTCCCCCCCCCCCCCCCCCCCCCTTTTTTTTTTTTTTTTTTTTTTTTTCGTCTAATATCATCTGCCGGATGAAAAGACGTAAAATTAAACCACCACCACCATCCTCTTTGTACATGCTCTGATCTAAGCATCTGATCTCTGGGGGAGGGGGGGAGGGGGGTTCGTGTTGTTGCTGTGTGTATGTGTAGTGTTCTGTAGATTGTTAGCTATACTTGACTCCATGCTGTGAAGATCCATCCCACATAAAAAAAACATATAACACACATATCACATGCACACACACACACACACACACACACACACACACACAACACACACACACACACACACACACACACGCACGCACACACGTACGCACGCACGCACGTACGCATACACGCACGCACGCACGCACGCACGCACACACACACACACACACACACGAGCGCGCGCGCGCACACATACACGCATGCACGCACACACGCACGCACGCGCATTAAGTATGTTGACCCACATGCAAGGCATATATGTACCTACATGCAAAGCCTAACATATAAAAAGAGAGAGACAGATAGAAAAGAGAGGCTGGATGGTGTATACGTGCGCGCGAGCGTGCGTGCGCGCGCGCGCAGCGCGCGTGCGTGCGTGCCTTGCCTGCCTGCGTGCGTGCGTGCGTGCGTGCGTGCGTGCGTGGTGTGTGTGTGAGCGAGCGAGCGTGCGTGCGTGCGTGCGTGCGTGCGTGTATGTGTATGTGTGCGCGCGCGCGCGCGAGAGAGAGAGAGAGAGAGAGAGAGAGAGAGAGAGAGAAAGAGAGAGAGAGAGACAGAGACAGAGACAGAGACACAGAGAGAGAGAAAGAGAGACAGACAGACAGACACAAAGAGGGTCGAGAGAGAGGAGAGAGAGAGAGAGAGAGAGAGAGAGAGAGAGAGAGAGACAGACAGACAGACAGACAGAGACAGAGAGAGAGAGAGAGAGAGAGAGAGAGAGCACTGACGCAGCAAATGTTTGCAACATGTTAGGACTGAGGCGCTCTGAATTAATTTATTCACAGGTCAGGGATCAATTAATTCTTTTCAAAAGACCCTCCTGTAAAATCTTCTATTTTGAGTTATCCATGTATGGTGGTGGTGGTTTAATTTTACGTCTTTTGATCCGGCGGATGATATTAGACGAAAAAAAAAAAAAAAAAAAAAAAAAAAGGGGGGGGGGGGGGGGACAAAAAACAACAACAACCACTTAAGTCATTTCAACACGTACATCTGCATACACTTATGAAAAAGAAAACAGCATATCAGTTAAGGACCTTCATAATAGTCTAGCTACATCAGAACTGGCTAAAGTGGCGGCAAACTCAATTATGCATGAGTCAGACAGAACTTGACTCTCATTTTCATATTTGTCAAGATTGATACCTTTCGCCTTATACATTTTAGTTAAAACTGGACAATCTAATAGAAGGTGGTGCACAGAGATGAATTTTCCACAGACACACACAACTTCAGGAGAAAATTTGGTCTTCCATGTGTTCAGCCTTAATTTTGTGATAATCTTAGCAAGATGGCGTGAGCAGCTAGGCAGTGTGTAGCATTTTTCACAGAAAAAGGTTTTGTAAACGTAGTGTTCCAGGTTCAGTAGTATTTCACACTTGGAAGGATGTAATGGCAAATTTAGCACACATTCTGAACAGTTTTGTGCACCAAGTTTAGCTAGATTATCTGCTATTTCATTCCCTCTGAGACCACAATGTGAAGGAATCCAACAGAAGTCTACGATTATACCCTGAGACATAATACAGTGTATCAGGTACCTTATTTCATATAACAAATCTTTTCTGGCCTTACAATCCCAAGTTTGCAGTGCTTGCAAAACAGACTTGGAATCAACACAAAACAGCACACTAAAAAAGGATATTGGAGTACTATATACACAAAATAAAGCCATCAGTATAGCATACAGTTCTGCAGTGAATATTGAAAATCCCTTTCCGAGATGAAAATGTTTTCCTATATTCAGACTTGGAATAACGAAACCAGAACCGCTGTCAGCTGTGTCCATAACTGAACCATCAGTATAGATTTTAAGGTGATTAGGATATGAATTTTCTAGGTGTTCTTTCACATCGTTCACTAGAATGTTAATATTTTCTTTTTTCTTTGAGACCGTATACTCATAATCAAAATTTCCACTCAAGTGTTCCCAAGGAGGCATCATCGGAACCGTAGGGAACTCTGGAATCGATGTTAAATCTACATTACACTTAGACATAAGTTCAGCGGTAAATTCATTATTGGCTGAATATATGAAATTTCCTTGGCTCTACTTGGAAAATCTTTATTCGAATTTACAAAAATATCATCAGCAACTGAATTTTTTACTGACAAGCTTCGAATCACATATTTGGCTACTTCTAGACATCTTTGCTCCGATAAAGGTAAGATATTCGCTGCTTTGTAGCTCTTATATGTATTTGTTTGTACAGGAACTCTTAAACCTAATTTAATAGCTTTACTGTCAATACTTTGTAACTTTTTTAAAAGATACTTTGGCGCTGAAAAGTAAACTTCTTGTCCATACTTTAACTTGGAGCGGACAAGAGCCAAAGACAGATGCAAAAGGGTTTTAGTATTTTGACCCCAAGGTTGGCAATTAACAATTTTAAGAAAATTTAGTCTATTTCTAGCTTTAGATAACAATTTTTCTATGTGCATTTTCCAGCTTAGTTTTGGTGTTAAAAGGACTCCCAAAAAATTGACTGATTTCTGATATTGCAACAAAGTGCCATCTATATTCAAGGATGGGAGTACAGGCGGATTTTCTCCATTGTTAAACAACATTAAACAGGTTTTTTCACCAGATAATTCTAGCCCATTTTCTTTTATATATGCCGATAAATTGTCCAATTCGTATTGATATGACTTCTGCACATGATTAATTGACCTCTTCTTTGTATGTTTTCTTAAACTAGGTTATCCATGTATCTGGTGATCTGGATGTTAACCCTATGCACTATTATCTTATGATTTAGCAAAGGTGGTGGATCATTTAGGACCTAGTCAGCAAGCATGTAGTGTCAATTCCTTGATGAAACTGGAACTGTATAGTCGAAAAGGAGGCTGATCATGTCACAAACACTTTACACCAAAACAAGAAGT
>CM031611.1:75992498-75997498 GCA_018398815.1 Conus ventricosus
CGTTTTTTTTCCTTCTATATTAACTGCGATTGTATAGTAATTTTATACTGGGTAATATTGGAAAACTGCCTATTGTACATCACAATTTGCATTATTTCTGCTAGCATCCTTCCACTTCTCTTCACAGATCAACGTCTCGAATATAGAACAATTGCTAGAAATCAAAAACTGGATTTTGTTTTATTGGACAATGGATAGCAAAGGTTGTCAAAAGCAAACCTGACGACGAAGCATAAGGTGCTTTGTATCAATACATTGGATATTAATCGGATGGAT
This sequence comes from Conus ventricosus, assembly GCA_018398815.1. Classification (NCBI taxonomy): domain Eukaryota; kingdom Metazoa; phylum Mollusca; class Gastropoda; order Neogastropoda; family Conidae; genus Conus; species Conus ventricosus. Next base: position 75,992,775 of record CM031611.1, read on the forward strand.
CCATTCAATATACCACATTTGCACTGTTCTTAAAAAAGCACTACTGATACATTCAAACAGGGGTGCTTTTGCAGAGTGGTTCCAAGCTTCAGTTAGGGTTTGTCAAGACTGCCTTCTAGCTCCTATTTCCTTTCGCCTTATTCCCTGAATAGCTGGTCCACGTAAAGATCATATAAGCACAATAAGCACTGGAGACAGAACCATCACGAACCTTCACTTTGCAGTAAAGACTGACTGCTTGGCGGTCAATGAAGAACTCGCCATGGTTTTGAAAGACTGGATGAAGCATCAGCAAGACATGACATGGAAATTACCGCTGAGAGACCAAGATGATGGCCAGCCACGATACAAGATCAATTCTGATGGAACTGTCCGTAGGTAAAAACTAGGTACTGTTCAAAAATCAAATCTCCTGGTATCCATCATTAACAAAGAATGCTTTAGTCCTCTTTCCTGGGATCCATCGTTAGCAAAGAGTGATGTAGTCAACTTACCTGGGATCTATCATTAGCGAAGAGTGATTTAGTTCTTGTACCTGGGGTCCACTCTTAGCACCAAAAAATGATGTTGTCCCCTTACCTGGCATTCAACACTAGCAAAGAGTGATTCAAGGTAGAAATCGTTTTGAAGGCAGCAAGGACAAGCCAGCACCGTCTGTACTAAAACCTGTAAGGAAAGGTTATAACATTCCCATGAACACAAGATCAGGTTCCAGAGCGCACTGGTCTTTTCTGATCTCCCTGCACGCAAGCGAGACACGGACCCTCACATTGGGTCTAGAAAAAAAAGCCGAGCCATGGCCATGAGGTTTTACCACATGATGCCACAGATCAAATATACTGATCATAATAAAATTGAGCGAGCGCGTCAAAGTTATCAACCTTTACATCAGACCATGTGAAGATTTGTTGACGTCAGTGAAGAAAAGGGGGTGGGGGGGGGGGGGGAAGCAGTGGTATGGCCAGGTTACATGGTCCAATGGTTTTGCTAAAACACTCCTCCAGGCAACTTGTTCAGGATTGGAGATCAGAGGAAGAATAGGGAAAAAAATCGAAAAACATGGAAGGTTTGACGACATTGCAGAATGGAAGGGGGTGACATTTGCAGAGACCCAAGCCTAAGCACCCAAGCAACAGGGTTGGATGGCCGGTGAAGAGTTCTTCATTGCAGCTCCATAATGACTCTTCAAGAAGGTGAGACAAGAGAAGAAGAAGAAGAAGAAGAAGAAGAGGAACAAGAACAAGAACAAGAACAAGAACAAGAAGAACAAGATGAACAAGAACAAGAACAACAAGAAGAAGAAGACGATTGACAGATAAACCAAACACCGTGAATACGGTGTCGAACCTTAAAGGTAATCAAATCAGCATGCTGTATCCAAACAAAAATAGAGTATCCTTAAGATTAAAAAAACACACCTAATAACTGTCACCACAAATCTACACAATTCACGTTCAAAGACACCAGACTGTCATCACACCAATCAGTTTTGTTGATCGTGTTCTAACCAAGCCAACAACATTCCTTCTGTGGGCTTGCACGACGATGGAAATAGAGAGAGGGTTGAGGCTGGGGAGAAGAACATGATGGAAATAGAGAGAGAGGGTTGAGGCTGGGGAGAAGAACATGATGGAAAATTGAACGAAGGAAAGAGAAGGAGGAGGTACAACGAGTCTGGATGACTTTGGTAGGTTGGCTGGAGAACATATTCAGAGCAGATTGATTATCCTTGACCCGACAAAGAATTCCAAAGCAGTTGGTTTTTTATGTGTTTTTTGTTGCTTTATCTTAGCGAGAGCCCTCTGCTTGTCTAAAAAAAATTACATTTATCATTAACTAACTTTGTCCCAAAAAAACCAATATTCGCACTGTTGATCATTGATCTTCCTTGCTTGATGAAAGACCTAAACCAATAATACAACAGAGACAAATCTTAGAATATCAGTTTGACAGTAGTTTTATTGTAGCTACACTAGTACCTCAAATAAAATCCAAGATGCACATTCAAACATAAAAAACGAAATCCAATGACAGTCTCTACCATCTTGCTTCCCTCTGCAAACAACTCGGAACCACTACAAAAATCGTTTGAGCACTTGTGGCAAACATGCAATCACCAAAACAAAACGAAACATTTTCTGCAGAGTGATCTGCCCTATAACCATTTATTTAATTCATTAAACTGGTGAGTAGAGACAGAAAGACAGACAGACAGACAGACAGACTGAGACAAAGACCAGTTTCTTCAAAGCAGACAGTCACAATGAAACGTTGCAGCACAATGACAGGCCCACGATATTTAACAGCCCTCAACATTCTCCTGTCCTGCCTAGTCACCCAGATGTGACAGCCTGACATAAGAGTTGTTTTTCCAGGGCTCTCTAATTAAGAAACATCACCTTCTCATCAGGAAAAGATGCTGACAGTATGAACGTCCTTTGAAATAGAGTGAGCACATGAGCTGCTCGTACTCAAGGGGCTGTCGATTGAAGGCAGGAACGTAATACATTCTCCACCTCTACAAGAGGTCTGTCGACGTTGTCAGCTTCACGTGGGCGCAGGCTGGCTCTGTCTGATTTCAAGTATCACTGGTCGCTGGTCCCCTGGGCTGGAGGGAGATCTTCACGTCATTCTCCATCCGAGTTTTACATTTTTGTTTCGTCTCTTTCCTGAAGATAATTGGCATCCTTGATCAAGTCTCCTCTGTGTCCTTTTGAGGGAGGATCCGATTCTTCTTCTTCTTCTTCTTCTTCTTCACTACTGTCTTAGGTGAGCGTGTTTTTATGACAGTGAAGGACCCCTTTCCTTTATGTGTGTTTGTTTCTTGGAGCTTAGTGTGGTATAGTGTCGTATGGTGTAGCGTAGTGTAATGCAGTGGTGTGTGTGTGTGTGTGTGTGTGTGTGTGTGTGTGTGTGTGTGTGTGTGTGTGTGTGTGTGTGTGTGTGTGAAACAACAATTGAGAGACATGCAAATATATAAGGAAAGAGAATTTCTGATTCAGTTAACTTAGGGGAGCATGTTTCATTTGTGGCAACCAGAGTGTCACTCACTGTAATTTGTTTGTGCTTATTCGCCCAGACAAATAGTGAGCAGAACTTTTTTTTTTAAGTCAGTCTATGATCTACAGATTTATACATGTATCAGAAAAAAGTAATTCAATGGAGGGGGTGATCAGCTAATGGTGGATAGAGGAGTTTGGTTTTGGGGGAGTAGCATTTGTGCATGTGTGTGTGTGTGTGTGTGTGTGTGTGTGTGTGTGTGTGTGTGTGTGTGTGTGTGTGTGTGTGTGTCTGTCTGTCTGTCTGTCTGTGTGTCTGTGTGTGTCTGTGTGTGTCTGTGTTTGTGTGAGAGAGAAAGAGACAGACAGACAGATAGACAGAGACAAAGGGGCGTGGGGTAAGAAATATGATGGCAAGAGATAGAGGTTTGGATTAAAAGAATTGATGCCAATAATAAGCCATGGCCTGTAATGAAAGGATTAGTGATCACACAAATGCAGAAAATCTGTTCAGTATGAGCACATTACTTTAACCAGCCTTGGTCTGTAATTTAAAAAAAGTACAGCTGACCATATTAAATACATATATGATGTACAGCATTACGACAGTTTCTCTAGCAGGCCTCAGCCCATAGTATAAAGATGGGTGAATGTAAACTGCAGAAATTATGTACAACCATATTACATTACCTTGAATAGACCATGACCTGTAATACAAGGGTGTATGGTCACACAAAATAGAAACATCATGTGCAGTAATATCAATTTTCCTGTTTGAGGTTATGCCCTAATGTGAAAGGATAGGTGATAATAACAAATACAGAAATCATGCAGAGCTATGTTACGTTACAGAACTTGATGAACCTTTGGGAGATTGTTAACATCCACTGAAGTCAAATGTATCCTATAATGTCGTTAAAACTAAGTCATTAGTTTTTGATGTTGTTGAACAAACTGAATTTCCGCTCAGATTCAGATCCACACCAAAATTCAATGGGTTCGTCCTTTCATCGGATGACATTAAGTTTCATTATGATGGGTTGAATATGCTTTGGGACCACATTCTTATCTTTACACCTTTTTTTCTTCTTATTATTCTGTTCAATAATTTTGGCGTAATTTTACAAGCAGGCAAACAAACCAGCTTGAGGGAAACTTGAAAATCGGAAATGTTGATTATTGTAGGCCAACTTCCTCATTCACTGGGAAAACAAACTTACAGGTCGAAAACTATTACCACGTTAGGTTACAGGATCAGCAGAGAGATAAACAGAGACAGAGAGACGCTGAGAAAGAGAGAGACAGAGACAGTGAGAGAGAGAGACAGAAACAGAGAGAGAGAGAGAGAGAGAGACAGATTGTGTAACATCCATAAGGGTGCGCATGACCTTTGATTCAACAACATCATGGACATTACTGACACCATAAAGGAACGTGTGGCTATGAGATCAGCGGTGTGTGTTGCAGTGCAGGCGTTCAGCTGTAAAATAAAGGGTCGTCCGTAGAACATTAAAACATCCAGCATTGGAGCTGCTCGCGTGCTGTTGACCAAGCAGAAGGTCTTTGGAATCTCTGTGTGCGTGGAATCTCCTGGCTTGCTTGCAAGCTGTAAACCTAATGGTCGTCTTATGTGGATTGCAATCAGAAGTGGGCCAAAGTATTTGTGTCTGGCACTTCCCCTGCCCCTCTTCCCACACTTTGTAACTGCTCTGTCTGTTGTGGTTT
>CM031611.1:76007498-76014998 GCA_018398815.1 Conus ventricosus
CGCAATTTCACAATTCAAAGACCACGAGAACAACCTACATAAAACATATGACAATTGTTATGAACATGATTTTAAAAGATTTCCACAAACATTGTCTGGGCTGCAGCTTTACTTGTGTCTATCTTTTTGAACAAACCTCGAATAGCAGAATCATCAATATGTAAAGCTCCATCATCATTATCACAGCTGTTTGACATAACAGATTCTAAATTTTCACCAACGTGTTTCATTTCAAAACGGCATTAAAAATCATTCAGTTTGTTAGCAGTATCATAACATTCCTTTTCTGATATATTGCATTCACTACGTGGTTTATTCTGTCCAGTAAGATTTTTAGGCCATCCCATGCATTTCGCATGTTTCCTGGCTTAAATTATTTTTCTACTTTTACTCTGTATGCCATCTTTGCGTCCTTCATTTCATGTCTTAGTTTTCTTTGAACTGTTTTCTTTACAAAACGATCCTTCGATTGAAATGCGGTTTTCTTTTCATTCAGGGTTTTCTTTAAAGATTTGAAAACCCGAGGCTCATTGGTCGGGAAAAAATGTTAACAGTTTTCTTTGGTATCAACACGTTTTCACAAATAGTAACATAATCAGAGATAACATCAGCAGCTTCATTTACATCAACACAGGGATTAAACACGCACACACACACACACACACACACACACACACACACACACACACACACACACACACACGTCCCAGTTTATGCACTCGCAGCAACCTCGCAGTTGTTCTATGCTATCAGGGGACCAAATGTTTACTGTGTTCTGCAGAACAGGTTGTGTTTAAATAACAGGTCGGTAAGAGGCAATTAAGTGTACGGTCTTGTGATAGGCTTACCAATTTTGAGAAGGGCCACAGACTTATAAGCATTTGAGATATAACCATAACACAAATCAAGCTTCTTGTTGCGACGGGTTGGACATGTAACAAACTGTATAGAATAGGGTAAAACAGAGCGGAGATCACATTGATTAAAATCACTGTCAAGGGTATCCAGCAGAATAATCAAACGCACTTGAACTACAGTCACACTTGAAAGAAACCTGAAGATTAATTAATTTATTGAAATAAAGTCGAATGACAGATTAAGAATAATAATTGGTGAACACTGGAAATAAATATGCTGAATAGATGAATGAAGAAACAAAGATTTGTGTAGAGAGCACGTAAAACGGAGACGCAGATACTTGAACTGAACAAAGGTGCCAAACAAACAAACCGGAATACTGAACAAGATTGAATAAAACAACGTCCGCACTTCCTAACACACTGGCACAACCATCCAGAACCTCCGATAAAAACCACCACCACTCGATGACGTCTTTCCCAGAAATTACGAAATACTTAATGACGTAAACTTTGGAATTGAGTCACCCGGAACAGAAGGAATATCTAAAGTAAAACAAGAGACGATAATATAAACTACAGGTAAGTTCAAACAGTGGTGAAAAAATTCAAACTGGATTTAAATAAAAAATAGATACTCACTTCAACGTTGACAATCACCAAAAACAAAATTTGGAGCATCAGGGGATATCAACTGCAGTTCTCGCTCAACGCCAGAGATATCATTTGCGGAGATCATAAACATCCGCCAAAATCGAATGTTTCTTCCAAGTGTCGTTAAAATTCAGTCAGTGGTTACTAATTAATCTTGTTGAACAAACTGTGAATTTCCCCACAGATTCGGACCCATACTAACATTTAATGGGTTTGTCCTGTAATCTAATGACATTAAGTTTTATTATCCACCGATTGTGGAATTTGTTTTAAAGTGTTATTGCTGAATGGGTCTATACCAAAACTGAATGGATACGACCAGGGACAACATTCTTATCTTTACACTACATTTTCTCTTGTTAATGGGTTAGGTCATTTTTGCATAATTTCGTAAACAGGCAAACAAACCAGCTTGTGAGAATCGGAACTCAAAATTCAGTTGATTGTTGTAGGCCAACGGCCTCATTCATTGGGGAATACAAACTTATAGATCGCAAACTATTACCACAAGCGTTCATAGGATCAACAGAGAGAGAGAGAGAGAGAGAGAGAGAGAGAGAGAGAGAGAGAGAGAGAGAGAGAGAGACAGACAGACAGACAGACAGACAGACAGACAGAGAGAGAGAGAGAGAGAGAGAGAGAGAGAGAGAGAGAGAGAGAGAGCTTGCGTTACATGCATTTAGTGCGTGACCATTGATTCTGCAACATCGTGGACATTACGGACAGCATCAAGGAACGCGTGGCTGTGAGATTAACGGTGTTTGTTGCAGTGCAGACATTCAGCTGTAAAACAAAGCGCCGTCTGTAGAATATCAACACATCCAACGTCCTGAGCTGCTTGCGTGCGGCAGACCAAACAGCAGGTCTTTAGAACCTCTGTGCGTGGCATCCTCAGGCCTGCTTGCAGGCTGTGAACCTAATGGTCGTCTTATGTGGATCGCGCGGTGCGCGGAGTCCTCAGGCCTGCTTGCAGGCTGTAAACCCAATGGTCGTCTTATGTGGATCGCTCTGTGCGTGGAATCTTCAGACTTGCTTGCAGGCTGTAAACCTAATGGTCGTCTTATGTGGATCGCTCTGTCCGTGGCATCTTCAGGCCGGCTTGCAGGCTGTAACCCTAATGGTCGTCTTATGTGGATCGCTCTGTGCGTGGAATCCTCAGGCCGGCTTGCAGGCTGTAAACCTAATGGTCGTCTTATGTGGATCGCTCTGTGCGTGGCATCTTCAGGCCGGCTTGCAGGCTGTAAACCTAATGGTCGTCTTATGTGGATCGCTCTGTGCGTGGCATCTTCAGGGCTGCTTGCAGGCTGTAAACCTAATGGTCGTCTTATGTGGATCGCTCTGTGCGTGGAATCTTCAGGGCTGCTTGCAGGCTGTAAACCTAATGGTCGTCTTATGTGGATCGCTCTGTGCGTGGCATCTTCAGGCCTGCTTGCAGGCTGTAAACCTAATGGTCGTCTTATGTGGATCGCTGTGTCCGTGGAATCTTCAGGCCTGCTTGCAGGCTGTAAACCTAATGGTCGTCTTATGTGGATCGCTCTGTGCGTGGCATCTTCAGGCCTGCTTGCAGGCTGTAAACCTAATGGTCGTCTTATGTGGATCGCTCTGTGCGTGGCATCTTCAGGCCTGCTTGCAGGCTGTAAACCTAATGGTCGTCTTATGTGGATCGCTCTGTGCGTGGCATCTTCAGGCCTGCTTGCAGGCTGTAAACCTAATGGTCGTCTTATGTGGATCGCTCTGTGCGTGGCATCTTCAGGCCTGCTTGCAGGCTGTAAACCTAATGGTCGTCTTATGTGGATCGCTCTGTGCGTGGCATCTTCAGGCCTGCTTGCAGGCTGTAAACCTAATGGTCGTCTTATGTGGATCGCTCTGTGCGTGGCATCTTCAGGCCTGCTTGCAGGCTGTAAACCTAATGGTCGTCTTATGTGGATCGCAATCAGAAGTGGGCCCAAAGTGTTTGTGTCTGGCACTTCCCCTGCACCTCTTATCCCCTCCCCTCCTTTTTCCCACAGTTTGTAACTGCTTTTTTTGCTGCATTGTTTTTGAGAGCACAATGCTGACTCTTTGTTAGAACAAAACAGTTACATCATGTGATTCTGGCATTCTCTTTATTCATGCAACGGTACAGAAAAAGCGTATGAAGGTGGCACAGACCGTTGAAGCTTTATATTCGATGCTTTGCCTATGACTGCAAATTAAAATGTGGACTCCTGTGCATCATCATTATTCCAGGGCTGCATGGCTGCTGTATTCTATGGGAGAATGTTTCGGATCACCCTTGAGTTCCTGATCTGTGCGGTTTGAAATATATATTAGAAGACGACAATACCACGGACTGGTCGTAATGATGTGATAGTGAACTAAATCATCTTTTCGGAAGAACCGTGGACAGGGACAGTGAGTGTATAAGTCAATCAGGAAAATTGAAATTCTACATAAAACCAGTAAAAAAAATTGTTAATAGCACACATTTCACAAGACAAATGAATTGAATAACCCGACTATAGAAAAAAGGAAGCAGGTGTGAAATGCGTGTTTGAACACAGATATTCTTATGGTCAAAGTTCAAGAAACGAAAAGTAGTTTTGGTTGAAAGACATGGTGGTTCTGTCGTTTGTTTGTGACAAATCTCAAGTAGCCTACAAGGCTACTGAATCGTTGTTTATGATAAGCAGGGTCGACAGGTTACCATGTCAAGTAGCCTACAAGGCTACTGAATCGTTGTGTATGATAAGCAGGGTCGACAGGTTACCATGTCAAGTAGCCTACAAGGCTACTGAATCGTTGTGTATGATAAGCAGGGTCGACAGGTTACCATGTCAAGTAGCCTACAAGGCTACTGAATCGTTGTGTATGATAAGCAGGGTCGACAGGTTACCATGTCAAGTAGCCTACAAGGCTACTGAATCGTTGTGTATGATAAGCAGGGTCGACAGGTTACCATGTCAAGTAGCCTACAAGGCTACTGAATCGTTGTGTATGATAAGCAGGGTCGACAGGTTACCATGTCAAGTAGCCTACAAGGCTACTGAATCGTTGTGTATGATAAGCAGGGTCGACAGGTTACCATGTCAAGTAGCCTACAAGGCTACTGAATCGTTGTGTATGATAAGCAGGGTCGACAGGTTACCATGTCAAGTAGCCTACAAGGCTACTGAATCGTTGTTTATGATAAGCAGGGTCGACAGGTTACCATGTCAAGTAGCCTACAAGGCTACTGAATCGTTTTTGATAAGCAGGGTCGACAGGTTACCATGTCAAGTAGCCTACAAGGCTACTGAATCGTTGTGTATGATAAGCGGGGTCGACAGGTTACCATGTCAAGTAGCCTACAAGGCTACTGAATCGTTGTGTATGATAAGCAGGGTCGACAGGTTACCATGTCAAGTAGCCTACAAGGCTACTGAATCGTTGTGTATGATAAGCAGGGTCGACAGGTTACCATGTCAAGTAGCCTACAAGGCTACTGAATCGTTGTGTATGATAAGCAGGGTCGACAGGTTACCATGTCAAGTAGCCTACAAGGCTACTGAATCGTTGTGTATGATAAGCAGGGTCGACAGGTTACCATGTCAAGTAGCCTACAAGGCTACTGAATCGTTGTTTATGATAAGCAGGGTCGACAGGTTACCATGTCAAGTAGCCTACAAGGCTACTGAATCGTTGTTTATGATAAGCAGGGTCGACAGGTTACCATGTCAAGTAGCCTACAAGGCTACTGAATCGTTTGGGATGATAAGCAGGGTCGACAGGTTACCATGTCAAGTAGCCTACAAGGCTACTGAATCGTTGTGTATGATAAGCAGGGTCGACAGGTTACCATGTCAAGTAGCCTACAAGGCTACTGAATCGTTGTTTATGATAAGCAGGGTCGACAGGTTACCATGTCAAGTAGCCTACAAGGCTACTGAATCGTTGTTTATGATAAGCAGGGTCGACAGGTTACCATGTCAAGTAGCCTACAAGGCTACTGAATCGTTGTTTATGATAAGCAGGGTCGACAGGTTACCATGTCAAGTAGCCTACAAGGCTACTGAATCGTTGTTTATGATAAGCAGGGTCGACAGGTTACCATAAAAATGGCAGAACCTGCACCGTTTCATTTAGGATTTCTATCATATCAGAAAGAATAGCACAGCCTGTCTTGTTTACGATCTCTAACATTCCATAAAATAGCATAGCCCGACGCATTTAGGATTTCCATTATTACATATTTACACCATCAGTTTATAATTTTACTCATTTGAGATTTGCTTGCGCATGCCTGTGTGTGCGTGTGTGTGTGTGTGTGTGTGCGTGCGTGCGTGCGTGCGTGCGTGCGTGCATGCGTGCGTGCGTGCGCTCGTGTGTGTGTGTGTGTGTGTGTGTGTGTGTGTGTGTGTGTGCTCTTTTTGTCAAACGTGGCAACATGACATTGAAACTAGCAGTAAATGTTTTTTTTTTCTACAAATTTTATAAATCTGATTTTAAGGGGGAAAAATATGTTTCGAGCTTACCAGATGTTTATATTTACCCTCATATCAAATTTAGATGTTCTAATCATAAATTACCAATTGAAGTAGGTCATCGATTTGCTATTCCAAAAGAAGAAAGGTTATGTAATAAATGTGACATGTCTGCAATAGGTGATGAATTTCATTTCGTCATGGAATGTTCATCACACGTTCCTTTGCGCAACACGTATTTGCCAAGAAGATTTCTCTCCATAAAATCTGTCTATAATTTTTGTCAAATGTCTTCTACTAATCGAAAACAAATGCTTCTATTATCAAAGTGTGTTAGATTATTTTAAGTGTTGCTAATTGTTAGTCTATGTCAGCATTGACCAACAATTTATGTTTTATTTTTTGGCTTGTTTATTTTCCTTTTCCTGTTATTGCTTTAAACTCACCCTTCCTCCATACCCAAAAGGGGCAAAAGGAATAAGTGTTGTTCTTGTGTGTTGTGTGTGTGTGTGTGTGTGTGTGTGTGTGTGTGTGTGTGTGTGTGTGTGTGTGTGTGTGTGTGTGTGTGTGTGTGTGTGTGTGTGTGTTGGCTTGTCAAAATCGCTGTAGACATTGCTGCCCTTGTTGAATGCGATGGAGAGTGCACAAAGAAGTTCTTACTCCTGCTACAATGAACCCATGTGGTTGTCTTCCAGACAGGATGTTTTGTTAGTGCAGACAGAAGTTTGTCACTCTTCTGTCACTGGGTGGTCGTGTTGAAAGTTTTGAGCTGAAAATAGCTAGCAACTCTGTGTAAGCCACATTTCCTGTGTGACATACTTGTGTCAACAAACTATTTTCATAGCATGATCTAGTTCTTCAAAGTAAAAAAAAAAACTATGTTCATAGCATGATCTAGTTCGTCAAAGTAAAAAAACTATTTTCATAGCATGATCTACTTCGTCAGAGTAAAAAAAAACTATTTTCATAGCATGATCTAGTTCGTCAAAGTAAAAAAAGACCTATGTTCATAGCACGATCTAGTTCGTCAAAGTTAAAAAAAAGCTATTTTCATAGCATGATCTAGTTCGTCAGAGTAAAAAACAATATTTTCATAGCATGGTCTAGTTCGTCAAAGTAAAAACACTATGTTCATAGCATGATCTAGTTCGTCAAAGTAAAAAACAACTATGTTCATAGCATGATCTAGTTCGTCAAAGTAAAAAAATCCATGTTCATAGCATGATCTAGTTCGTCAAAGTAAAACAATCCATGTTCATAGCATGATCTAGTTCGTCAAAGTACGTTATTTGGGTTTCACTTCTTACGCCAATGACTGGCTGCAGACAGAAACGACTGAGATTCGACCTGTGAGTCAAGATGCAAACTCAAAGACTAGGACATTATAATCACTTATCCCACAACGCAACAAGAACAAAGTAGCAAAGGACATGCGATATGAGGAATGCTCATCCTACAAATGCCCATCCTACACCACTGATGTCGTTTACAATGACATTGCACTGAGAATTGTCTCAATGACGCTGAGGGATTCTCAGACTGCTGTC
>CM031611.1:76022498-76024998 GCA_018398815.1 Conus ventricosus
TGTGTGTCTGTGGAAAATTCATCTCTGTGCACCACCTTCTATTAGATTGTCCAATTTTAACTAAAATGTATAAGGCGAAAGGTATCAATCTTGACAAATATGAAAATGAGAGTCAAGTTCTGTCTGACTCATGCATACTTGAGTTTGCCGCCACTTTAGCCAGTTCTGATGTAGCTAGACTATTATGAAGGTCCTTAACTGATATGCTGTTTTCTTTTTCATAAGTGTATGCAGATGTATGTGTTGAAATGACTTAAGTGGTTGTTGTTTTTTTTGTCCCCCCCCCCCCTTTTTTTTTTTCCCCCGTCTAATATCATCTGCCGGATGAAAAGACGTAAAATTAAACCACCACCACCACCACGATTTTCGTGTGAAAAGAAGAAATAGTTGGGTCCCCAAAGGAGATAAGGGGTGATTTCCAGATGGACTGGTTAAAAGACTGGAATCTCATACGAAAAAAGAAAAGTCTGGATTTGCACGTGGAATTATGGCAAAACTGGATTTGGAAGTGAAAAGGAAAGAAAGAGCAGGATCCCCGTGTGGAAAGGGGAAACAATTATACATTGATCTCTTCGAGGACTGTGTGGTGTATGTCAGGGCTGTCAGCCCACAAACAGCCATTCGGGGCAGTCTGGCCTGAAGTATTGTGCCTCACTTGTTGCTATGTCTAGGTGGTGACGCAACCGTCGCAGAATTCCTTCCTCAACCTTTGAGGATGATCAAATCATCTCGTGGATCAAAATAGCCAGGCAAGCTGCGGTGCGAGGCTGTGGATTGCACTGTCCCTGCGGTTCAAGGAGTTAATCACCCACGTGCCCTTGGACCACTTTGGTGGTGTGGTGCGCCTCTTTTAGAGCTGGCTTGTTCGTTATCCAGTGTTGGAATGTGATCATGGGAAGAGCTGGGGTGTTGTTGTGAGTCTCAGTGGTTTAATGATCTGTCATTTCTGGTTGAAGCAGACTAGCTTCAGTTTAGCTGGTTTCCGTTCGAAATGCACTTCATCTTCAATACAAACTGGACAAAGGTTGTCTTTAAGAACTACATGTCAAAAAGGAGGATTTCTTAAAAATCATTTTTCCCATTATCTTCCCGTCATCTCCCCCCTGCCTCGTCCCCTCCTCTCCTCCTCCCTCTCCTCCTCCTTCTCCCCTTCCCTCTCCCTCCTCCTCCTCCTGTTCATCAAAAATAGCAACGTTCTCTAACCAGTACAAAGAAATATCCAAATCTCACAGGTCCTGAAGACAGCTAACGATCTCCTTTCTCGACAGAAGACTCCCAAGAAAACCAGATTCTTTGTTCCTCCTGCCGTCTGCGGACCAGACAACTATTTCTGGATTGACTCTACAACAGTGCAGACTTCGCAATGCAAACAATGGATACATCCAGTCTGACTCTGGATCAGCCTAACTCTGCGTGTTGAAAGGAATTTGCCTTTCATGATGTCTGGAAATCTCAGAACCGTGAACTAGACTCTAAGGCTGGATTAGCTCAGTTGGTAGAGCGCCAGATTTCGTTAATCTTGGTGATCGCGTGAGGTTGCCGGTTCGAATCTTCGCTGGGCCGTTTCGGTACAGGGGGATTTTTCCCTCGGAATTAACATTGATACTGACTCCATTTTCCGAAAAAGTTCTTCAAATGAGGCTATAAACCAAGGTTCGGTGTGTGAACGCACGCCCAACATCCTGCACGTAAAATTCCATTCACCAACTTTTGGAAGAGAAGGCCAGTTTTGGCCGTTGGTATGGATGACACGTTACACATAGCATGCACACTGCGTGGAAAATCAAAAGAATGAAAAGAAGAAAATTTGTGTAGTCTACACTGACTTAATGTACTCTTGATAATAATGATGATAACCATCATTCATCATCATAATCATCATCATCATCATCATAATACAATAATAATGGTAATGATATAAATAACAATGATAATAGTAATGATAATAATAACTCCTCCATGCAACATCATTCGCTGGTCGATCGTAGGTGAGAGGATTCATTTATGATAGTGCTGACGCTCTGTTTCGTTGTTAGCAGTGTCATTGATGTAGGAACCTGTAGTCGAGTGGTCAAAGTGTTCTGCCTGCAGAGCCGACGATGGCAGTGTATAGAACGACTCGTGGTGTCGGAATTTCACAGCTTGAAAACAGTCCGCATATAGTCAGCGATAAAAGTGAACTGTCCTCAGGTCAGGAAAGGTTGCGGTTGGAGAAGGATGAGCACTGACTTCCTTATTAATGCCGTATCAGACAGACGCCCTTCGCCAGACTGCAGCAGGCCACTGAACTAACCGTCATCCAGTGGATAGCCTCACACTGCAACATAGCAGGCAATGAGGAGGAGGCAGACCGACTGGCGAAGGAAGGAGGACAGCAGCCACAAGAGGAACAGGAAATCTCCTATGAAGAGGCCAAGACGATCATCAAGGAGAAGCAGAGGAAAAGAGGGCTTCAGCTACATCCAGATTATAACCGGACAGATGCCTGCTACCTCTTACC
>CM031611.1:76027498-76032498 GCA_018398815.1 Conus ventricosus
AGAAACAATAACCAGAAAAGAAGAAAAAAAAAAGGGGGAGGGGAGGGGGAGGAGGAGGGGAGGGGGGGAGGAGGAGGAGGGGGGAGGAAAAAAGAAGAAAAGAAGAAAAGAAGAAAAAGAAAAGAAGAAGAAGAAGACAAAAAACAACACAAAAACATTGACAAAATGATTACAAACACAGCAACAGCGATAGCAATAACTGTGAGACGAGTACCTCTGGCCTTTGTGCTCCAATGCTTTGCCAAAACAAAAAAGGACAACTCGAGTTTAAAGGGGAGGGATTTTTTAACTTGAACTTTTTGTTAATTAAGCCCCTCCATTCCACGGAAGGCACGGGCCCTGAATAACACGGGCCCTTTTTAAAACACACATATTGTGAGTCTCCTCTCCTCCCCCTCTCTCTCTCTCTTCCTCTTCTCTCTCCCCCTCCCCTCTTCTCTCTCTCTCTCTCTCTCTCTCTCTCTCACCCACACACACACACACACACACCAAAACGCACCACGCACCCGCCCCCCGCACGCACGCACGCACGCACTCACCACGCACGCACCACACACACACACCACACACACACACACACACACACACACACACACAACCACACACACACACACCCACACACACACACACACAGAGCGCCAAAAAAAATAATCTCCGGGCATACAAGGGGGGGCTATAGGGGATATCCAGGAACCCCTCTTCTTCTAATTTTTTTCCCCCCTAGACCCCACACAACGCTTGTCCTGCCCCACCGTGATCCTTACTCATTTTTAAACCCCCCTTTCACCATACCGATCCACAAATAAACGTGTTTACAACATTCATGGGACCGGGGGAGGGATTGAAGTGCTGTTATCCAAAATAAAAATTCATGTTTCCCAAACCCTTAAAAACCCCCCTTCCATCACAGCTGGGGAAAAACGGTGAAACAAACTCAGCATTCCCGAGGAGAAAAGCACAAAAAACCCTTTTTCCCTCGTACTTCACATCCTACTTACGGAGAACACACAGAGACCTGTCCACGTAAAGGGGTCAAATCCATACTTAGCGAATTGCTGGGGCCCCTGACCTTTCTCAGTCCACAGGACTCTAGCTCCCTCAACACTGGCACTACGACAAAGAATTTTTTGGTGGTATTCTTCTCCATCTACTAATCCAAACCAAGCTTCTATCCAGGAAAACTTAAAATTTTTTTAGCCAGCCCGTAAAAAAAGCAATAAATGAATTACTACCTCCATCATGACCCATTTTAAAAGCTTTTTAAAATTCCGAACTTCAAATTTGAAGCACACAGCCCTCGGTTATTGTAAATAACGAAAATTAGTGCAAAAAAAATTTGTCTAGTGAAACAGAGATTTCAGGGTTTAGAGCTTTTGCAGCCATTGACCACACCCCAGTAACTTTCCTCACCCCCATTTTCCCTCTACCTCATACATTTTTCCACTTTTTTTCCTTTTTTTTCCCCGCCAAAATTTCTTCCATTTCTAACCACCCCCCCCCCCCCCATCAAACAAAACCCCCCTCCCTTCTGCAACCAACAGTCCTCCTCTCAACAACTTTTTTTTCTAATCCTTTAATCTTTTTCCCCACGTTTTTCTTCAGGGGTAAAACCCAGTTAAATCAGCTGCAAAAGATAGAACTTGAACTCGTCAAGCTAGGGCTTGTTCCTACTTTCAACAAACAGCCCCCACCCAGCACCTGTCTTTTGTGCCACTTTTGTTCCCCCCCCCCCCCCCCCCCCCCCCCGGGCCAGAGTGGGGCAATTGAATGAAAGAACTAAGGAAGAAAGGGAAAGGGGGGGGGGGGGGGGGGGGGGGGGGGGGGGGTTTGTCCGAGCGCTTTGGTTTGAAGTGGGCATTTTCCGGCTTCTTTTCCATCTGCTTTTGCAAGGTCTGCCGTTTTTTCGGGGGGACCCACCAACTGTCGGTGCCGTTTATTTCTTTTCGTCTTTTTAAAGTACAAAACCCCCTTACCTATCCTTCCCATCCCCCCCTTGTCTCCACATTCACCCCTCCTCTCACTCCTTCACTGCCTCCGCACTGCCCACAAAAGATTTTCTCTGTCTCTTTCCCCCTTTTTTTCTGTCTCTCTCTGTGTCTCCCGTCCCCTCCTCCTCTCTGTCTCGTCCCCTCTTTCTCGCTCTCCCCGTTCCTCCTATGTCCTTCTCTCTCTGTCCTCTCCTCTCTCTTTTCTCCACTCCTCTGTTTTTCCCTCTCTCTCTGTCCTCCTCTCTCTCTCTGTCTCTTCTCTCGTCTCTGTCCTCTCTCGTCCTCTCTCTCTCTCTGCTGTCTGTCTTCTCTCTGCCCCCTTCTCCTTTCTCTCTCTGTCTTTCTGTCTCCTGTCCTCCTCTCTCTGTGTCTCCCCCTCTCTCTCCCGTCTCTCCCCCCCTGTCCTCTCTTTCTCTCTCCTCTCCCTTCCCCTCTTCCCCCCTCTCTCCTTCCCTCCCCCCCCCCCCCCCCCCCCCCCCCCCCCCCCCCCTTTTTTGAATTTCCTGTTGATGATTTGTTGTCATTTAGTTCTGTTTTGAATTTCGCGCACAACTTGAATGCAGGCACGCAACATTTTTGACTGATAGTGCAATCATTCACAAGGGGAAAGAGAACCTTTTTATTCTTGTATGTGCGGTGAGGTGGGGAAAACAAAAAACAACCCAAAAAAGGTTTTCACGTGATTCAAAGGTGTGTGGGGCCCCAAACCCAAAAGAGCGCAACCCCAGTTTCCCAATTTTCCAGTTTCCCCGAAAAGTTCGATTCCCCCACCTATCCTTTTTTACCCTTTAAAAAAAAAAAAAAACCCAAAAAGGGGGAGGGAAATTGTGATGACAGGACAGGTGTGGTCTGTGGGTGGAGTGGTGTGGTGGGGTGGGGGTGGTGGGGGTGGTGGTTGGTGGTGGTGGGGTTGGGGTGGGGTTGTGTGTGTTGTGTGTGGGGTGCGTGCGTGCGTGCTGCGTGCGGCGTGCGTCGTGCGTGCGTGCTGCGTGCGTGCGTGGGCGTGCGGCGGCGTTTTTGTGTGTGTGTGTGTGTGTGTGTGTGTGTGTGTGTGTGTGTGTGTGTGTGTGTGTGTGTGTGTGTGTTTCTATCTCTTAAGGTTTGTCTGTCTGAATGTGCATGCATACGTGTGTGTGTGTGAACATGTACGCATGTGCGTGTGCGTGCGTGCTGCGTGCGCGCGAGCGTGCGTGCATTAGGTAAATGTGTGTGAAAGAGCTACACCTCTGCCTGCATATTCATAAGCGTGTAAATGTCTTTGTATGTGTCCAGCATTGTTAACAACACATGTCAGATGACCACTGGACCTGTACTCTACAAGAGGGAGGGAGGGAGGGAGGGAGGGAGTACATGTCAATAATGTAGGAGTGTGGAGACCAGAAATAATCATGGAGTCAGGGGAGGTTAGAGGTAGACGGAAACTCCAATCAGTGACAGTGTACGGCTCCTTCCTCTCTGACATTCAGCTGCTGATCACAGACTGGTACTGACCACTCAAGTACTCGCTACTCCCCCCCCCCCTCCCCTACACACACACACACACACACGCTTTGTCTCAGGTCAGCGCCATTCTCAACATCGCACACCTTTAATTCAACTCCCACTCCCTAACCCTTCATATTTCATGGCCAGGCATCATGTCAGTTATTGATCGTGTGGGAGAAAGACAGGCAGTGTCCAAACATGGGTGTAGAAGATAGCCTTTTTTAATGTCCAAAGGTAGTAGCCGCTGACGGTTTGAACCCGTTCTGACCTTTGACCACTTGCCTTGTTTAAACACGCCCTGTACTGACCTGTCACGACGTGGGAGACGCCTGTGTGTGTGTGTGCGTGTGTTCATTATATGTTCTTGTCTTTCGACAGTCACGTCATAAAAGATGGAAAGCGGTAGAGATGTGCGTGTGTGTGTGTGTGTGTGTGTGTGTGTGTGTGGTGTGTGTGTGTGTTGTGTGTGTGTGTGTGTGTGTGTGTTGTGCATGAGTGAGAGAGAAAGAGAATAATAATAGGAGAGGAGAGAGAGAGAGAGAGACAGACAGACAGAGATAAAGAGAGAGGCTGAAAGAGAGAGAGAGAGAGAGAGAGAGAGAGAGAGAGAGAGAGAGAGAGAGAGAGAGAGAGAGAGAGAGAATGAAATGAAGGTAATATGCAATCAGACGTCATTTAGTAAGGTCAACGCCTGTTTGAAGGGATGTAACTAAACTACACATTTCGTTAGTCACAACACGATCACAAGATAACTAAGGTCATAAAACTGTAGCAACAGCACTGCCACTAAGCGCGCTTACAAGGTTTCTTAAAAAGACAAAATGTACAAGAATATTGCATTTCTAGAATTGTTACTTTTAGTTTTTTCATCAGATGATTATATTACTACAGACTGTCGTCTTTAAATGCTGATATGCAAAAGAAAAGATATATTTTACAATCTGTTTTAATTTTGACGACGAAAACAATGGCTTTTGTACTAAGTGGAAGACAAAGGAAATAAAGAGGGGGTGGACAGAGAAGAAGTGTGTGTGTGTGTGTGTGTGTGTTGTGTGTGTGTGTGTGTGTGTGTGTGTGTGTATGTGTGTGTGTGTGTGTGTGTGTGTGTGTGTGTGTGTGTGTGTGTGTGTGTGTGTGTGTGTGTGTGAGTGTGAGTGTGAAGTAGAGAGAGAGGTGTATGTCAAAAGGTTAATGATGGGGAGGGAAGGGAGAGGATTTGTAAGGCGCAATTTACTTGCACCCCCGTACTAAACAATATATGTAAAAAAAATTCAGTCTTCTATCACAAAAAAACGTATTTGTCCAATGTCAATCAACACACACACACACACACACACACACACACACACACAACACACACACACACACACACACACACCACACACACACACACACACACACACACACACACACAGGTCAAGACCGAAAGACAGACAGACAGACAGAGATACAGTGAGATCAAATAATTATAGTCCAACGGCTTTTCCATGTAGTGATAATAATTATAGTCTAATGGCTTTTCCATGT
>CM031611.1:76067498-76072498 GCA_018398815.1 Conus ventricosus
ATAAACAACATGAATGAAGAATTATTAAGAACATGTAACGTTTTCATGATACAAAGCACAACATTTTTTGCTTTACTTGAAAGGTCTTTGCATGCGCAACAAAACTCAAACGTGTTGAGAATAATATTCCTAAATATTTATAAGCATTGACAATTGGCATAGGAGTACCATCGTATACCCACCTTTCCCTTACACTTAAATAACCACCTTTACGAAATACTATAATATTGCTTTTTTCCATGTTGACTTTCAACTGCAATGAACTAGCGGCACGGTGCAAGCTATTCAATTGTGTTTGCAACCCTATAACAGTTTCAGACATCAAAACAACATCATCGGCCAACAGAAGGATAAACAATTCAAAAGCGTCGAGCGATAATAAAGCACCATGTTTACCATTGTTGATTACATCAAGAGCTAACTCATTAATAAACAAAGAAAATAAGATAGGGCTGCATGCATCTCCCTGCTTGACTCCTCTAGAGCAATTAATATAGTCAGTAAGTTTTGTTCCACAACGGACTCTGGTTCTTACTCTATCATACATACTTCTAATACATCTATGGAGTTTACCTTTAATACCATTTTTGGTCAAAATGGGCCAGAGGAGATTTCTATTAATGGAGTCAAACGCTTTTTGAAAATCAATAAAAGCTACGTATAACTTCCTATTGTTAGAAAACTGCTTCTGCACAACCGCAAGCAATGTAAACATGTGATCAATAGTTGAGTAACCCTTCTTAAAGCCTGCTTGATAATCACCTGTGATATCATTTTCCTCTACCCATTCTTGCAGTCGATTATTAATAATTGTCCCAAAGATTTTACTACTAATATCACTAATAGAGATCCCTCTGTAATTGTTGGGGTTACTAACGTCGCCCTTTTTAAAAATGGGCAAAATAACTGACTCAGTCCAGTTTTCTGGGAACGTACCTTTATCAAATAAATATTAAACAGTTTCAGAAAGAATGGCATTACCTGATCAGAAGCATGTTTAAATAGTTCACCAATAATACCGTCAGGGCCAGCCGCCTTGCGATTTTTCAATTTTCTACACGCTAATACTACTTCGTCTTGTGTAATTGGTCGATTCATATAACTATCATTGTTGACATCAAGTGTTTGGTCAACACACACGTTACTAACGTCAGACTCTAGTAGAGCCTGGAAATGTTGAAACCATGTTTCAATACTGATGTTATTCCTGGGCTGTTTTCGTTTGAAAGAAATCCTCTGAATAGTATCCCAAAATTCCTTTTGACAGTTTATAGATGATACAAGTTTTTGAACTAAAGAATTGTTGAAGTCTTTCTCTTTTCTTTTCAATAAATGTTTATATTCTCGCCTAGCAACTGAGTAAGCATTTCTGTCCTCGATCTTTAAAGTGCGACGACTGATACGAAGTAACCTCATGGTTTTCCTTTTACTAGCATCACATTCTTTATCATACCAGTCACCAGGTACTTTGTTACTATTAATATGTATACATCTTCTCATGCAGTCTGCACTTTCCTTCATGCCATCATTAAACATGTTTAGCGCATAATTTATATCCACATCTAATAAACTTATAGCAGCATCTATCTTTGTACGAATTCCATCACTACATAATGTACTACGAAACAAACTAGCGTGTTCATCATTCCAGACGAGTTTTTCTATAACAAGATTTTCTGTCTTGTTACTGGCATGTACAGTATTTTCTTTAGGAAAAGCAATAGAAAGCGATACAGGTAAATGGTCAGAATCTATGCGTTCTAAAACATTAAGCATACATGAATCATACAAAAGAGCAAAAAGTTCTTTAGAAAATATGAAATAATCGACAACACTGGCACCAGTATCAGACATGTATGTATAGCGACCTTCAAGGTCACCTTTACACACGCCATTAAGAATGCACAGATCTACAGTAGTGCACACATTCAGTAGCAATTTACCATAATTATTCAATGTACAGTCTTCGGAGTGTCGATTAATACTGAGAGGCCAGCTATGGAAATGCTCATCAGGAACATCGCTCACAAATATGTCTTGTGAAATGTTTGAGGTTCTGCTATTGAGGTCACCATTTAATATAACATAAACATCCTAGGTAACAATAAATCAACGAGACATTCTTCTAGTAAATTAATACCATTATCAATGTCAAAATGGGCATAAAAAGGTGAACGTTCTGGAGGTATATAGGAACAAAAGTACAAAACATCCTTATCTATTCCAAATAATCTTTTATCGATCAAGAACACACAAACGTTTGAATGATTAACGTCGAGAAGTTTAACAAAGGGAGACAATTCTTTTCTGAATAAACAAATCACTCCGCCTGAACGCCTCCCTTGTTTAGAAAATTTAACTGCAGATTTACAAAAGACTTCATAACCAACAAACATATCAGCACGACATTCGTCCATAAATGTTTCAATCAAACATATGAAATCAAAATCGTAAATAAACGACATAAAATCACGGTCGGTTAGTTTAGAAAATAAGCCATTCACATTCCACAACAGGAAAGAAAAGGGTTTCTTTACATCTGTACACGCTGTGCCGTTCACTTTTTTGCACATGTTTTTCACAGTTTGTCCGGACTCACCTCTCTGACCCACAAAAAACGGTTCACCGCTGACACTGCCACAAGTGACAGGCGATTTTACCGGTGTAGCGTTTTTTTCAGTACCTTCTTCTGCCACACAGGTGTAGGTCAAATTTTCATCAAGTGGCCGGCCACCCCCTATCTAGATTCAACTAATCCGCTTTGGTCGTCGAGAAAATACTTAGTCCCGTCAATGAGGAGATGATCAAAGATCATCGCCGCTCTTTTGCCTTCTGACCTTGCCTTCTTCAGATGGGGGGAAAGACCACGCCTTATTTCCCTAACACGAGAGGAGAAATCCTCGCCCACAAAGATGTTACTCCCTTTTAATTTCCTCTTTGCTCTTAAGATTTTCGTTTTGTCTTTGAAAAAAGAACATCGAGCGATGATGGGAGAATCAGGTTTGGCATTTAATCTATGTACCCGATCGAACTCAATGTCCCGTGTCAAATCTAACTCATCAGTTAATAGATCATGTATGTTACCTTCACACTGTTCGCTAGTCTCATTTTGATCTCTCGGGATGCCATAGAAAATTAGGTTATTTCGTTTTGATCTTCCTTCTAAATCATCCGCCTTTCTTTCTAATTGTTCAAGTCTCGTAGTGAGATCAGAGTTCTTTTTTGCTAGCACAGCATTCTCTTCTTTTAAAGATCCCACCTCCTCCCTCAGATCCTTCAATCCCTGATGCAGTGCAGCGAACTGGTCATTCAAATCCCTGACACTCTCTCCATGTCGGTGAATTTAAGGTTCATTTCCTTAAATGTACAGTTCATAGAGTTCAACATACCCATGATGTCAGCATTGGTGGGCTGTTGAGGAGAAGTGGGTGTCGTCTGTCCACTGTCCGCCGATGAAGCGCCAGCCTTGTCCACACTGGTGCTGCGTGATGAGCTGCCGAGCCTGGTCTGCTTCGTGCTGTCCGCCCTGGGTCCGGGGTTCTGCTCCACATCGCCACAGCGTAGAAGCAGTCCGCCCCAAAACATCAAGGTGAGGAGCAGGCCAAGGGTTGCACCGACCATCCTCGTTCGTGGTGTCAGCATGGCGATCGCAATGGCGGCTTTCTTCCTCGCTCGCTTCGCCATGAAAGAGATGTAGACGGGGACGAAGGATCCACATCTCGCTCTAAATACTTGTGGTCCGATGGCATGGTGCTTGACCGAAATACAGGCCAAAGTACAGGACTGTACAGTGAGCGTAACTGTCAGTAGAGACAATAAAACTCAGAGCTCGTTAATGTCCGACTGCTCGAACTGTGACACAGTTCACGCCCCCCAGAGAGAGAGAGAGAGAGAGAGAGAGAGAGAGAGAGAGAGATGGACAGACAAATAAACACAAAACAAAAAATAGAGAGAACTACAGACATATTGATGTCACGATCTTGCCGGCTCTTGTTATAGTCGTGGAAGAATGCAGTCCCCAAGAAATCGAGTGTGACATTTACACAAACTTTGATTCCGCTTTTGTGAACAGATTCATAACAGCGACTTGGCGACTTTGCTTTGCCTCTCTTCTTTCAGACAACAACAACAACAACAACAACAACAACAACAACAAATGGATGAGAATGTCGGAATGGGACGCGTTCTACGTAGGGGGGGGGGGGGGGGGGTGAACTTGCAGACAGAAATAAATCGTTAGTGTACATGTGTATGTAGGGGTGGGAGGGATGTGGAGGGGTGGGGGTGGGGGTGGGGGAGGAATGGGGAGATGATGGGGAAGAGGGGGGAACAGAGAGGAAAGAAGGGTATGCATGTGTATGTGGATGTGTATGTGGATGTGTATGTGGATGTGGATGTGGATGTGTATGTGGATGTGTATGTGTATGTGGATGTGTATGGGGGAAGAGGAGGGAAAGAGGGGGGAGGGAGTGTAAAGCTGTGATTAAATTCTGGTGGTGGTGGTGGTGGTGGTGGTGTTAGTGGTAGTCTGTGTGTCTGTCTGTCTGTCTGTGTCTCTGTGTCTCTGTCTGTCTGTCTGTCTATCTGTTTGTTAGTGTGTGTGTGTGTGTGTGTGCGTGCGTGCGTGCGTGCGGCGTGCGTGCGTGCGTGCGTGCGTGCGTGCGTGCGGCGTCCGTGTGTGTGTGTGTGTGTGTGTGTGTGTGTGTGTGTGGTGTGTGTGTGTGTGTGTGTGTGTGTGTGTGTGTGTGTGTCTGTGTGTGTTGTCAAAGTCACATGTGCTCATCAACTAAACATTTATGACGTAGTCTCCCAGGTCCAGTCAAATTTCTGTTTACTCTGAATTGGCTATAACATACTGTGGTGTTTACCTCTAAACGTACCGTGTGGTACTTGAACAAGGCGTAGTGAAGATGTTTTCTCTCTTCTCTCTCTCTCTCTCTCTCTCTCTCTCTCTCTCTCTCTCTCTCTCTCTCTCTCTCTCTCTCTCTCTCTCTCTCATA
>CM031611.1:76089998-76092498 GCA_018398815.1 Conus ventricosus
CAACAACAACCTTACCAACCGAACAAACAACAACAGTATTAAGAAGCAACCACTCAACAAACCAACAAAAATAACAACAACGAAAGAAAAAGAAAGAGAAGAAGGGGAAGGGTAGGAGGAGAGGGGTCGGAGACAGAGGAAAAGTCTGAATAAGAAACAACAAGAAAATAATCCTTAACTTTGGATAACTGCAATCGTACCAACCATAACCTTCAGTAATCAAAATCGTGTGTGTGTGTGTGTGTGTGTGTGTGTGTGTGTGTGTGCGTGCGTGCGTGCGTGCGTGCGTGCGTGCGTGCGTGCGTGCGTGCGTGTGTGTGGTGTGTGTGTGTGTGTGTGTGTGTGTGTGTGTGTGTGTGTGTGTGTGTGTGTGTGTGTGTGTACGTGTATACGACGTGAGTGTACGTGCTGTGCTACACATAGGTTTCTGTTTGTTTTTCTTTTTCTTTCATCTTGTTTTCTTTTCTTTTTTAGAGCCGGAATAGCTCAGTTGATAGAGCGCCTGACTCGTAATCTTGGTGATCCTGGGGTTGCGGGTTCGAACCTCCACCGGGGCGTTTCGGTACAGGGGGATTTTTCCCTCGGAGTTAACATTGGTTCTGACTCCATTTCCCATACAGTCCTTCCAATGAGACTATAAACCGAGGTTCCGTGTGTGAACGAATGCATAACATCTTGCACACACGTAAAATCCCATCACCAACTTTCGGTAGAGTAGGCCAGTTTGGCCGTTGGTATGGATGACACGTTACACATAGCATGCACCCTGCGTGAGAAATGGAAAGAATGAAGGAAGTAAGGAAAGTGAGTGATCGATATTGAACGATACTGACTGGATGACACGGGAAACGACTGAATGAAGCGCCAGCTGGCAGCTCTTCAGTCGGCACTACCCAGGTAGGCAGCCCGTTGTGTAAACGAGTGTTGATTGTAAAGCGCTTAGAGCTTGGCCTCTAGCCGAGAATAGGCGCTATAAAGTATTCATTATTATTATTATTATTATTATTATTATTATTATTATTATTATTATTATTATTAGACATTAGACTTTGGTTTCTTTTCATCCGAAAAAGACTGAAAACGTCCACACAAAGCGAGTGACATTACGACAGCAAAACCTGTCTGGTTTCTGGTGTTGTTGTTTACGGCTTTCAACGCGCTCAATTCCTGTGTTACTGAAGCTTCCTGTCAACGCGCTCAATTCCTGTGTTACTCAAGCTTCCTGTCAACGCGCTCAATTCCTGTGTTACTCAAGCTTCCTGTTTTCTCGTCTTCTTTCCCTGTCTGCTATTCTTTCCATCTCTCTCTCTCTCTCTCTCTCTTCTCTCTCTCTCTCTCTCTCTCTCTCTCTCTCTCTCTCTCTCTCTCTCTCTCTCTTCACTTGCCTGTTTGCAGCTTGTTCAACCCATCATGCATTGTCTCTATAATTAGTACATCCACTTGCACCTTGTGTGGGCAGTTCTTGTGACACAGACTATGCACGGAGTTTCGAAAACATCATATTGATGAGTAAAGCAGACAAGATGCTTTTGTTTTGTTTCGTTTTGTTTCCGTTAGTCCCGTGTGCTTGTATTTGTCTGGAGGTAGAGTAGTAGTCATGAAATGCTAATTTAAAAATCAGGGTCATCGAAGTGATTTTGTTGTCCAGAGATAAATAATTTAAAAAATCTGATAGCTTTCAGGGGAAAGGGAACTAGGCTACCATAAACAACAAAAACTGAGGGAAATAGAGAAAAGAATCGAACAGTGCACTCCCCCTCCCCACCCCCACCCCCCACCCCACCCCACCCCCTCTCACTTCTTTCCAAAACTGCCCATCTCATTTGCTACAAAACTTTTGGGGGGGGGGGTGGTGGTGGTCAGAGAGGTGGTGAGTGCATTGTTCTTGTTTTTTTAACGCTCGAGGGTCGAACATGGCTGTCAAAAGTCCAGGAGAGTTTGACATTCTTCACTTACAAAAATATTGTACAGACATTATGCCATCTCTTCTTCTTATTCCCCCCCCCCCAACCCCCCCCCCCTCCCCCTCCCATTTCCCGCGTTCCCTACCCCTCTTACCTCATTTTACCTTCTCTTTCCCCTTTTCTTTAACTTTTTCTCCCCCCCCCCCCCCCCTCCCCCACCACCACCCACGTCTCTCTACTCTCCTCCTCTCCACTCCAGTTTTTTTTTTTTTTTTTTGGTTCTTTCTGCCTGTAGGAATGGTATGATCTGTTAGGCTAGGGACCGTTTTTCAGAGCTGTGCTCGTGTGCCAGTTGTGCTTTATGGTAATGAAACGGAGTCTGGAGAATGATGCCTGAATGATGACGGTTCTGTGTTCTTTTTCGGTCTTTTTTTTTTATTACTGTCTTATTTTCTTTTGATTTCTTACTGTCGTTCTTGTACTTTCAGGAATACAGTATATTTTTGTGGTAACCAAGTACTTGTGAAGTCTGCCAAGAAAAAAATGCATAGGAGGCGTTATGACAGACGCTCCTTTTGAACTTCGAGCTGGTTATC
>CM031611.1:76099998-76109998 GCA_018398815.1 Conus ventricosus
CCATGACCATTCTATAGGGTACAGTGGGGAGTGGACCTGTATCACTTCATGACTCCCTGTCCATGACCATTCTATAGGGTACAGTGGGGAGTGGACCTGTATCACTTCATGACTCCTGTCCATGACCATTCTATAGGTACAGTGGGGAGTGGACCTGTATCACTTCATGACTCCCTGTCCAAGGTCCTTCTGTAGGGCAGCCATATGTATTGTCTTGATTCCCTGTCCCTCCAACACCATTATATAGTGGGCAGTGAAGAGCGGACACATCTTTCGTCCTGATGTACACCAATTCCACAGGGTCAGTATGTATTTCGTCCAGACTCTCTGTTCAAGACCATTCTATAGGACAATGGAGAGTGAGCCTTATTTCGTCATGACTCCCTGATAAAGGCTATGTCAAGCGGGAATGAATTATCCTGTAGGTCGGTCGATGAAGTCCTGAATGGAGAACGTAGAGGTCTGATTAGTTCGTGCAATTCAGGCTTACCGGTCACACAGACGTGAAAAATCGTCCCCGGAGAGAGCGGGGTTGGGAAACTATCTCATATTGCAGTGACACTATCAAACGACATCTGGTTTCATAAGGGCAGTGGTAAAAGACAATGATTGTGTTAAGACCTAGAGGGATTCGAACTATACGTGTGACTGCTAGCTACTCGGTGCCCTGCAGTGAGCCCACCTGGCCTCCTGAAGTGCTGACCTGGTAACATGATTCATGGGTGTTCCATGCGAGCAGTGACCTGTCAAAGGACAGTGGGGGGGGGGGGGATATTTTCTGTAGCAGTAGCCTCCCCCAAAAAAACTGGGCTGATGACAACACATTCAGGAGATGAGGCAGCGTTCGTTTTGCAGGTATGGGCCTGTGTGTATTTCATTATGGGAGCAAGAGTTATCCTACTTGATTAAGCGCAGTCTTTTACCTTTTCACACATGAATAGTTTGCGGAAGCGAAGCTTTCGGCCCCAATCCAGAGGCCTTCGTCAGCGCCGAATGTCTCGCTGAGTGAGTTGTGTTCGGTGCACGTGATCGCGCGATGAACTCGGGTCACGCGACCGAACAAGGGAAGTGTAGGCTGCTGGTAGGTTATGTCGCCCCCGGTCTCGGTTGAGGGAAGGAGACGTGGCCGCGATGTGATGGCCTCCTTTACTCCTCTTTGGAACCATTTAGGTTCTGGTCCAGGACGCTGACATTGCCCTGAGAGAACTTACGTCCGCTGGTGTTCAAGTGTTCTCCGACTGGTGATGATTCTCTCTTGTGTTCTTTGATGCGGAGTTTCAATTTCCTTTCTGTTTTCTCCGACGTATGTCTGGTCACAGTCTCCACACTGGATCTCGTAGATTGCCTCTGATCGTTCTAGTTTGTCCACTTTGTCCTTTGGGGCCAAGTCTGCTTCTGATGGTGTTGTTCTTTACATTACTGGCTACTGTTCACTGCCTCGTTTAAGATTTCCTTGCATTCTAATCAAACTGAGGTTACCTTATTTTCTACTGTTCGTCCGAATGTTTGTTTGACTATACTCAAGATCGAAAAGGTTGTGCCGGTCTTGAATAAATGTTCATTTGTGTTTGTTTATTTTTTCCTGCTGTTTTTTGCTGTGTCAGCTACAGGATATAAGGGCAAGCTTAGCACATCGTTTTTGTGGGATGTTTCCTTGTTTGTTCTGTGTGCTCTGTGCTGTCGTTTCTGCTAGGGCCTCGTGTCATAAGCAGCGTTCCTTTGGAGTTATGGGCCTGCATTCATCTCATCATGAGAGCCAAAGTAATCCTACACGTTCGATATTTATTGTTTTTACTGTTCCCTACTCATTTAGGCTTCTCCTTCCTAATTAGCGGTACCAGAGGTGTAAACGTGGTCAACACCTTTATGGGGTGTTTCCATACGCATTGCTGCAGGCGTAAGGGAGGCGGAAAACCGGTGAACATGTGGTAGGTGTCATGGTACAGTTGTAAGGAAGACCGGTGACACATGTGAGTAGTGTCATCGTACAGTTGTAAGGGAGACTGTGACACATGTGTGTGTGTCATCGTACATTGTAAGGGAGACTGGTGACACATATGGTAGGTGTCATCGTATAGTTGTAAGGGAGACTGGTGACACATGTGGTGTGTGTCATCGTACAGTGTAAGGGAGACTGGTGACACATATGGTAGGTGTCATCGTATAGTTGTAAGGGGGACTGGTGACACATGTGGTGTGTGTCATCGTACAGCAGTAAGGAAGACTGGTGACATATGTGGTGTGGTGTCACCGTACAGTTGTAAGGGAGACTGGTGAAACATGTGGTAGGTGTCCCCGTACAGCAGTAAGGGAGACCGGTGACACATGTGGTAGGTGTCATCGTACAGTTGTAAGGGAGACTGGTAACAGATGTGGTAGGTGTCATCGTACAGTTGTAAGGGAGACTGGTGACACATGTGGTAGGTGTCATCGTACAGTTGTAAGGGAGACTGGTGACAGATGTGGTAGGTGTCATCGTACAGTTGTAAGGGAGACTGGTAACACATGTGGTAGGTGTCATCGTACAGTTGAAAGGGGAGACTGGTGACAGATGTGGTAGGTGTCATCGTACAGTTGTAAGGTAGACTGGTGACACATGTGGTGGTGTCATCGTACAGTTGTAAGGGAGACCGGTGACACATGTGGTAGGTGTCATCGTACAGTTGTAAGGGAGACTGGTGACCACATGTGGTGTGTGTCATCGTACAGCAGTAAGGGAAACGGCTGACACATGTGGTGTGTGTCATCGTACAGCAGTAAGGGAAACGGGTGACACACGTGGTGTGTATCATCGTACAGCTGTAAGGGAGACTGGTGACACATGAGGTATGTGTTATCGTACATTTGTAAGGGAGACCGGGTGAGACATGTGGTAGGTGTCATCGTACAGTTTGTAAGGGAGACTGGTGACACATGTGGTAGGTGTCATCGTACAGCAGTAAGGGAGACTTGTGAAACATGTGGTAGGTGTCATCGTACAGCAGTAAGGGAGACTGGTGACACATGTGGTAGGTGTCATCGTACAGTTGTAAGGGAGACTGGGACACATGTGGTAGTGTCATCGTACAGTAGTAAGGGAGACTGGTGACACATGTGGTGTGTGTCATCGTACAGCAGTAAGGGAGACTGGTGACACATGTGGTAGGTGTCATCGTACAGTTGTAAGGGAGACTGGTGACACATGTGGTAGGTGTCATCGTACAGCAGTAAGGGAGACTTGTGAAACATGTGGTAGGTGTCATCGTACAGCAGTAAGGAGACTGGTGACATATGGGTGAGTGTCATCGTACAGTTGTTAAGGGAGACTGGTGACATATGTGGTAGGTTTCATCGTACAGTAGTAAGGGAGACTGGTGACACATGTGGTGTGGGGTCATCGTACAGCAGTAAGGGAGACTGGTGACACATGTGGTAGGTGTCATCGTACAGTTGTAAGGGAGACTGGTTTGACACATGTGGTAGGTCTCATCGTACAGCCGTAAGGGAGACTGGTGACACATGTGGTGTGTGTCTTCGTACAGTTGTAAGGGAGACTGGTGACACATGTGGTAGGTGTCATCGTACAGCAGTAAGGGAGACTGGTGACACATGGGGTTTAGGTGTCATCGTACAGCTGTAAGGGAGACTGGTGACACATGTGGTGTGTGTGTCATCGTACAGCTGTAAGGAGACTGGTGACCATGTGGTGTGTGTCATCGTACAGTTGTTAGGGAGACTGGTGACACATGTCGTAGGTGTCAACGTACAGCAGTAAGGGAGACTAGTGACACATGTGGTGTGTGTCATCGTACAACTGTAAGGCAGACTGGTGACACATGTGGTAGGTGTCATCGTACAGCAGTAAGGGAGACTGGTGACACTTGTGGTAGGTGTCATCCTACAGTTGTAAGGGAGACTGGTGACACATGTGGTAGGTGTCATCGTACAGTAGTAAGGGAGACTGGTGACACATGTGGTTGTGTGTCATCGTACAGCAGTAAGGGAGACTGGTGACACATGTGGTAAGTGTCATCGTACAGCAGTAAGGCAGACTGGTGACACATGTGGTGTGTGCCCTTCGTACATTTTATAAGGGAGACTGGTGACACATGTGGTAGGTGTCATCGTACAGCAGTAGGGAGACTGGTGACACATGTGGTAGGTGTCATCGTACAGCAGTAAGGGAGACTGGTGACACATGTGGTGTGTGTCTTCGTACAGTTATAAGGGAGACTGGTGACACATGTGGTAGGTGTCATCGTACAGCAGTAAGGGAGACTGGTGACACATGTGGTAGGTGTCATCGTACAGCAGTAAGGGAGACTGGTGACACATGTGGTAGGTGTCATCGTACAGCTGTAAGGGAGACTGGTGACACATGTGGTGTGTGTGTGTCATCGTACAGCGTAAGGGAGACTGGTGACACATGTGGTGTGGTGTCATCGTACAGTTGTTAGGGAGACTGGTGACACATGTCGTAGGTGTCATCGTACAGCAGTAAGGAGACTGGTGACACATGTGGTGTGTGTCATCGTACAACTGAAAAGGCAGACTTGTGACACATGTGGTAGGTGTCATCGTACATAAGGGAGACTGGTGACACATTGGAGGTGTCATCGTAAAGTTGTAAGGGAGACAAGTGACACATGTGGTAGGTGTCATTGTACAGTAGTAAGGGAGACTGGTGACACATGTGGTGTGTGTCATCGTACAGCAGTACGGGAGACTGGTGACACATGTGGTAGGTGTCATCGTACAGTTGTAAGGGAGACTGGTGACACATGTGGTAGGTGTCATCGTACAGCAGTAAGGGAGACTGGTGACACATGTGGGGGTGTGTCTTCGTACAGTTGTAAGGGAGGACGGGTGACACATGTGGTAGGTGTCATCGTACAGAAGTAAGGGAGACGGCTGACACATGTGGTAGGTGTTATCGTACAGCTGTAAGGGAGACTGGTGACACATGTGGTGTGTGTCATCGTACAGCTGTAAGGAGACTGGTGACACATGTGGTATGTGTCATCGTACAGTTGTTAGGGAGACTGTGACACATGTGGTAGGTGTCATCGTACAGTTGTAAGGGAGACTGGCGACACATGTGGTGTGTGTTATCGTACAGCTGTAAGGCAGACTGGTGACACATGTGGTAGGTGTCATCGTACAGTTGTAAGGGAGACTGGTGACACATGTGGTAGGTGTCATCGTACAGCAGTAAGGGAGACTGGTGACACATGTGGTAGGTGTCATCGGACAGCAGTAAGGGAGACTGGTGAAACATGTGGTATGTGTCATCGTACAGCTGTAAGGGAGACTGGTGACACATGTGGTGGGTGTCATCGTACAGCTGTAATGGAGACTGGTGACACATGTGGTGTGTGTTATCGCACAGTTGTGAGTGAGACTGGTGACACATTGTGGTGGTGTCATCGTATAGTTTTAAGGTGACTGGTGACACATGTGGTGTGTGCCCATCGTACAGCAGTAAGGGAGACTGTTGACACATTTGGTGTGTGTCATCGTACAGTTGTAAGGGAAACGGGTGACACATGTGGTGTGTGTCATCGTACAGCTGTAAGGGAGACTGGTGAAACATGTGGTAGGTGTCATCGTACAGCTGTAAGGGAGACTGGTGACACATGTGGTGTGTGTCATCGTACAGCTGTAAGGAGACTGGTGACACATGTGGTAGGTGTCATCGTACAGCAGTAAGGGAGACTGGTGACACATGTTGGTGTGTGTCATCGTACAGTTGTAAGGGAAACGGTGACACATGTGGTGTGTGTCATCGTACAGTTGTAAGGGAGACTGGTGACACATGTGGTGTGTGTCATCGTACAGCTGTAAGGGAGACTGGTGACACATGTGGTAGGTGTCATCGTACAGTTGTAAGGGAAACGGGTGACATATGTGGTAGGTGTCATCGTACAGTTGTAAGGAGACTGGTGACACATGTGGTAGGTGTCATCGTACAACATGAAGGAAGGCGGAAGACGGTGACAATCGCTTTAAAGGGTATTTCCACCACCACAGTCTCAGAGGCAACAGTTAGGAATAACTCCTCCTTGCAGGTTTTTTGTACATAGTAGTGGAAGAGGCGGAAAGTTGCTGTCAACGCTTTCAATGGGTGATTTCATATAACAGTGCCAGAGGCGGAAAGTTGGTGACAGCACTTCGAAAGGATGTTTCCACGTTTAAGAGGTGTTTCCCGATAGAAATTGGGAGGTAAAAGCTCATGACACCATTTTTGAGGGGTGTTTTCTATAAAGCAGTGCGGAAGATTAGTAACAGCACCTTTAAGGGGTGTTTCCTAACAGAGGTGGAAGAGCAGAAGCTTATGACATTGCCGCTAACGGATATCTCTCCTCTGGCAGTGGGAGGCGGAAGATTGGTTAACTCCACCTTTAAGCAGCGATTCCCTATAGCAATGGCTGAGGTGGTAGCTCTGAAGATTGGCACAGTAAACAGACTTATAGACCAAAAGGGTTTTTTTCGTATAGCGGAGGCGGCGGCGAAGTCGGAGGCGACGCCGCAGGCGATGGCGGCCCAGAGAAAAGTTCTGCTCCTTGTATTGGAAAACCAGTATCGCCGCTCTTTTTTTTTTTTTTTTTACCACGGCTACAGCTCAACTGCGCATGTACAGGAAACCAGTACTGCCGCCTTCTTTCGACGGTTACATCTGAACTGCGCAGATTGTGTGACTCGTCAATTCCGACAGTCAGTGGAGGACATTAAGCCATACTTCCTCTGTGCTGGTCCCCCCCCCCCCCTCTCTCTCTCTCTCTCTCTCTCTCTCTCTCTCTCTCTCTCTCTCTCTCTCTCTCTCTCTCCTCTCTCTCTCTCTCTCTCTCTCTCTCTCTCTCTCTCTCTCTCTCTCTCTCTCTCTCTGAAACTTCAAGAATGCCCAAGAAAGCATATGATATGTTATAAATGATTTGATTTCGAGAGGAATGGTAAACTGGGTTTCAAATGTGAGGGTTACATTATATGAGCTTAGTTTCGATTTCTTGTGGTCACACACAACAGGATGTCGGAGACATAAATGAATTCCGTCGGATATTTCGGAATAGAGTGATCGATTGCTGATGGCAAGAATGGTCATATCATGTTCAAAAAAAGCGATCGATTTGTTTTGAACAGACAGTTCAAAAGTATGCATTATGTCCTAACATATCTATGAATTAAAATTGACAGTCTTATTAGGTGCATCATGACAAAGTTCAGAGAGCAGGGTTTTCTGATCTTTGTGTACTTTATTATCGTTATAGGAAGCATAGCAATTGTGGTCTTATCTGTGCGCTGTGTAAAAGTGCCAAAAAAATGAGGTTCATTTTATGTTCTGTTGTCCTGTTTTGAATAATTTGAGGAGTCGATTAACTGATCAAAAATATTTCAAGCATCCTTCTGTATTTCGACTTTTATTACTCATAGCATCCATACACGAAACTACCTATAACGTTTTGCTTTTTCCTTGCACAAGGCATTTAGGATTCGAAGTATAGTATGAGTTTAAGAGTTAATTGTTTTGCACTGTTTGATATTTAGTTTGTCGATTACCTGTTGTACATTGATGGATATTTGATTGATTTGTTGAAAAGATGTGTTCTCATTGCCTTTTATTGGAGGCCATGGGCTACATAAATAAACCCTCCCCCCCCCCTCTCTCTCTCTCTCTCTCTCTCTCCCCTCTCTCTCTCTCTCTCTCTCTCTCTCCCTCTCTCTCTCTCTCTGTGAAAAAATATGTTATAACTGTTACACATAAATGGAAAGGATATAACTTAACAAAACTCTGAACTAGAACACTGGGCCTCAATGCAAACAAAACAAAATAGCTCAAAGCATCAAATAATAAAGCATGCCTCATATGTGTGGGGAGAAACGACGATGAAGACGAAGTACATTTTGTTTTTGATTGCCCTGCTTACGCACAGTTCGAAGCAGATGCAACATTTTCAGTTAGCCAGCTGCACAGAGAACAGATATCATAGCAGTTCTATCCAGCTGCAATGAGAAAAATTACCATATCATTTGCATAATATACAGCAGAAGCCAGTGATTTTCTAAGAAAGAACATCACAAACACTCTGCTGAGTTAAAATTTTGTGACGATATATGAATCCACACACGGCACTTATTCTGTATTTTTCAAGGCTTGATGGTTGAAGAAAATTGATTGGTGTAGTCTACGGACGTGTGCGTGTGTGTGTGTGTGTGTGTGTGTGTGTGTGTGTGTGTGTGTGTGTGTGTGTGTGTGTGTGTGTATGCGCGCGCGCACACGCGCACACACACACACACACAGGCGTGCGGATATGTTGTGTGTATGTATGCCTGTTGTGCGTTCAAGGTATGTGTGTGTGCGTGTGCGTTGTGGGGAGGATGTTGTCCACTTTTGTGTGTGCATGTAGATTTGAAATATTTGTAAAATTCGTATGAGTTCTTTTTCTTTCAACTGCATGTCTTTATTGTTGTCTATTAATGCAAGAATTGTAGCCCTCTTGCCAAAAGAGCTTATTTGCTAATGGCAATGAAAATGTGACAGTGTCAGTGTCAGTCTCTCTGTCTCTCTGTCTCTGTCTCTGTCTCTGTCTTTCTCTCTCTCTCTCTCTCTCTCTCTCTCTCTCTCTCTCTCTCTCTCTCTCGCTCTCGCTCTCTCTGATTTTTCCTTTGTGCTAAGCCGCAATTTGTTCCAGTCAACGCATCTCCCACTTACGCAGATTTCACGAGCTCGGTCGCAAATGGCGACTTCCGGTTCACACCGATATCGAAATAAAAATCAACCACAAAATGAAAACAAGCACATAACAGAAGCTGCAAAGCAACACTATAAGGAATGGACAAGTAAAATTTTTTGGACAAATTTATGTTGTTCAGACGCCACAAACAACGGACGTAAAATGCACCAAAGAATGCTTCCCCTGGCAACGGTCATCCGGTGAATCATTGCCGTGTGGACAGCCCCCTGAGGAGCATTGGGGGGGGGGGGGGGGGGAGCATTTTGGGGGGGTTCTGTTGATTGGGAATTCTCCAGACGGCTGTAGCGGGAACACCATTCTCCTAACGACAGCCATGTGGGGGGAATGCTGTTTTGTGCATCTGCCAGGTCTGTTGGTAGAGCCAATTGAAAAAGAATTCGTTTGTCTGTTGTTGTTGTTTTTCTCTTTCTTTTTCTTTTTTTCTTTTTTTTTGTTTGTTGTCCTATCACCTCCAATCTTTTTCGATGTTACTGGGGTTTTTTTGTTGTAACAGTGGGACCTCCACCCATCTATAGTTTCCCATTGTCATCATTTTTTTCTTCATAAAAATAACTCACACGCACCATGCACAGTCTGTGTGGGGGGGATTTTTTTTCTTAATAGATGAACATTCACTTGCTGATCTCAATGTTTTAACGTTTGGTGCAAAGTGCGTGGGTTTATTCGTGTACTGATGTGTGGTTCTCTGACACTTTCATTCTGCTATGTTATCTACCTGGTATATATCTTAACCCTCAAACGACCAAGCTTTTTTACCAACGAAAACGACCAAGTGGGGTCCGTTTGGACCCCAGTAGATTTTCTGCTGAAATGCTCGCTTCACTGAGTCAGTTTTCCTTAAATTATAGTTTTACTGCTTCTTTCAGCTTTGACAAATATTATCTAATATTCAAATGCAATTATGGTTTACACAACAAAAAATTGTGGACCAAAAAAGGGAGTGATTTCTCCCCCTTTGAGTCTTTCTTATAGAACAACGTATTTTCTTTCCTTCATAAAACAAGAAATGATAAATAAAGAACCTAAAACCAGTTCTGTTGTCCATGTTTACTGTAACACAATACGAAACATTCAATAGATGAGAAAAGTTTGATAAAATTCAAGACGGTAACATCATATGACATAGTTTTATTTCTTGCTGGGGTCCATTTGGACCCCAAAGAAATTTTCACTACAGTTGTCATACCCTTATGCAGAGTTTTGCAAAAATGCGTGTGAAGTTCAAAGAGACATAGATTGACAAATTCATGGCAGGAAATTTACTTCTTACA
>CM031611.1:76114998-76128774 GCA_018398815.1 Conus ventricosus
TTTATTTTCCGGGTTTCCCAGGTTTCCCCTGCCCCTCTTCTGTCTTTTCTGTCTGTCGTCTGTTCCCTGTCTGTCTCTCTCTCTCTCTCCTCCCCTCTCTTCTCCCCTCTCCTCCCCTTATTATAAAAATTTTTAAATAAATATATATATAAATATATATATATTTTAAAAAAAAATGCATATTTTTAACTTTTGTGTGGGTGTGTATTTATTTTGTGAATATAAAAGGGGGAAAGTGTAAATAACTTAAAATTTTCTTCCCCTCTCTCTCCCCCTTCCTCTCTCTCCTCTCTTTTCCCCTCTCTCCTTTTTCTCTCTCTTTTTTCTCTCTTTCTATCTACTAAAATTCTGTCTTTCTGTCGCCCTCTTCTCTCTCTTTTCCTCCCCTCTCTCTCTCTCCTCTCGCCCTCTCCTCTTCTCCTTCCCCTTCCCCCCCTCTCCTCCTCCCCCTTTTCCCCCCTCTCCCCTCTCTTTTCTCTCCCCTCTCTTTTCCCCTCTCTCTCTCTCTTTTTCATTTGTCATCACTTTCTTGTTTTTAAGGGTTTTTCCAAACAGTCTATAATCATAGCCCTTGGTGGGACAAAGGTGTTTGGGGCATTATTTCCCTTTTGTCTCTGGGGGGGACCAGGCCCGGTACAGAAAAAATCTTCTTGCTTTTCTTGCACCTTTGGGAAATTAAAGACGATCAATTAGCAACTTTCTCTCTCTCTCCCCTCTCTCTTTTCTCTTTTCTTTTCTCCCCTCTCCCCCTCTCTCCCCCTCCCCCCCCCTTCTCTCTCTTCTTTCCCCTGGGGCTGTTTTCGTCCCTGTCTTCTTCTCCCCTCTCTCTCTTCTCTTCTCTCTCTCTCTCTCTACTGTTTGTTGTGTGTTTTTTGGTGTTTTTGTGTTTTTTGTGTGTGTGTGGGGTGTGTGTTGGGGTTGGGTGTGTGTTGTGTGTTTTGTGTGGTGGGGGTTTGTGTGTGGGGAGTGTGTGTTTTTGTGGTGTGTGTGTGTGTGGGTGTGTGTGTGTGTGTGTGTGTGTGTGTGTGTGTGGGTGGAAAGAGGAAAAAGGAGAATTCCCGCAAGGTTTTAAAATTTGTTCGGGGTTGGGCCTTAAAATGTCAATTTTTTTTAACCATGTTCCCGGGGGGCGAAAAGAAGGAAAAAGTTTTTCCGTTTCCAAAAAGGGTTTTTTTAAAGAGGAAAAAGGGGGATTGAAAGAAAAAAGAGAGGGGAAGGGGAGAGAGAAGAAGTGAAGAGAGGGGAGAGAGAGGGGAAAAAGAGGAGAGGGAGAGAAAAAGAGGGGAGAAAAAGAGTTGAAGAAGAGAGAGGGGGGCGGGGGAAGGGGAAAGGAGAGGAGAAAGAGAGAGAAGAGAAAAGGAGAGAGAAAAAGAGGGGAGAAAAGAGATAGAGAGAGAGAGAAAAAGAGAGAGAGAGCGAGGGTAGAGAAAAAAAGAAAAAGAGAGAGAGAGAGAAAAAGAGAAGGGAAAGGGGAGAGCGGGGGAGGGGAAAAGGAGAGGAGAGAGAAAGAGAGAGAGGGGGAGAGGGGAAAAAGGAGAGAAGAAAAGAGAGGGGAGAGAGAGAGAGAGAGAGAAAGAGGATAACGATAACATAAATTTTTCAAAAAACCCCAAACCCCCTTTTAAAGGGGGATTAAAACATGAAACCCTTAAATTAAAAAATTTAAAAATTAAAATAAAATTTTTTAAATTTAAAAAAATTTTAATCAAGATAAAAACCTTTTTTAAATTCAAACAAAAGAAGAAATCAAAAATTTTATTCATTTTTTTTAAAAAAAGCAAACAACCCAAAAAAAATTCCAAAATTTTTAAAAAAAATTTTATTTTTTTTTTAAAATTTTTAAACAAAAAAAACCAAATAAAAATTATTCTTTCTCTCTATTAATTTCCTTTTTCAATTCTCCCCTTTTAAAAAAAAAAAAAAAAAAATTAAAATTTTTTCCCTTTTTTTTTTAAAATTCCCACCCCCTTTTTTTTTTTTTTTTTTTTTTCCCCAAAAAAAAACCCCTTTTTTTTTTTTTTTTTTTTTTTAAAAAAAGGAGAGAGAGAGAAGAGGAAAAGAGAGAGAAAAGAGAGAGACAGACAACAGAGCAGAGACAGATGAGTTTAGAAAGGGACAGAAAGAAAGAAAACAGAGGGGAGAGAGACACACACATGGGAGAGACAGAGAGACAGAGGGAGAGACAGAGACAAGAAAACCCCCTTCCTTCTTTTGAAAGGGGAAAAGAAGCTCAGGGGGTTTTCCCAAAGTCTTTGTCCCTTTCCACGGGGGAAACGTGTTCTTCCAGGTGCCCGGGGGCTTGAAATGATGGGGAGCCCAAAACGTTTTTACGGGGCGGGGGGAAAACCCTTCCTGAAAAAAATCTTTTTCAATATTTCCCCCCCGGGGGGGACGTGATCTTGGAATTTCGAATGAAAGAAAAATTTTTAAACTAAGATCTAAAAATTTACGGAAAAAAAAAATTTTTTAATAAAATTTTCCCCCAATGTAAATTTTGAGGGGCCTTTTTTTTAGGGTTGTGTAAATTTAACTTTTTTTTGTTGTTTGTTTTGTTTGTTGTTTTTTTTGTTTGTTTGTTTTTTTTTTTTTCCCTTCTTATGTGTAATGGGGTGAGTTTGATTTGTTTTCGGCCCTTCCCAGTCGGCGGGGCCATAAGAAAACCATTCTCCTCCCCTCTCTCTTCTATCTCTCTCCCCCCTCTCTTCCCCCCTTCCCCCTCTCCCCATCCCCTCCCCTCTCTTTTCTCTCTCTCCTTCTCTCTCTGTGAAAGTGCGCGCGCGCTTGTGTGTGTGTGATTGTGTTGTGTGTGTTTTGTGTGTGTGTGCGTGTGGGGTTGTGTATGGTGTTGTGTGTGTGTGCGTGGTGCGTGCGGGGCGTGCGTGCGTGCGTGCTTGGTGTGTGGTTTGTGTTTGTGTTGTGTGTGTGTGAGAGAGAGTGTGCGTGTGCTTGGGGGGCGTGTGCGGGGTGGGGGTGCGTGGGCGTGTGCGTTTTGGTGTGGTGTGCCGAGGTGGCGCGCGGGGGCGCGCGCGGTGTTGGTGTGTGTTTGTGTTGTGTGTGTGTGTGTTTTGTGTGTTGGGTGTGTGTTGTGTTTTTGTGGTGTTGTTGGGGTGTGTGTGTGTTGTGTTGTGTTTTTGTGAGTGTTTTGTTCCTCATTTTGGCGGTAAAAAAACCGGTACCCGGGGATAAAGGGGACGGGGGTGTGTAGTCGCCAAGTACCTTAGACTTTTGGTTGCACAATCCATAACCCCCCAACACCCGCCCCCACAAAACCTATTTTTGTTGTTTGTTGTGTTTTGTGTGTGTGTGTGTGTGTGGGGTGGGGGTGTGTGTGTGTGTTTTGTGTGTCCTTTCAAAGCACACACACACCCCACACACACAACACCGCGGGGGGCACACCCCCGCAGGGCAACCCGCACGAACGCCGCACACACACGGGAGAAAAAGAGGAGAGAGAAGAGGGGAAAAGAGGGG
This sequence comes from Conus ventricosus, assembly GCA_018398815.1. Taxonomy (NCBI): domain Eukaryota; kingdom Metazoa; phylum Mollusca; class Gastropoda; order Neogastropoda; family Conidae; genus Conus; species Conus ventricosus. The sequence continues at coordinate 76,118,470 of CM031611.1, forward strand.
AGAGAGAAAAAACCAAACCGGTCGCGCGGGGGAGAGAGAGGGAGAGAGAGAATGAGAGAGAGAGAGAGAAAAGAGAGAGAGAGAGAGAAAAAGATAATGGCAGAGACAAAAAAGAAAAAAAAGACGGGGGACAGAACAGAGAAAGAGGGGGATAGAAAGAGGACAGGGGACAGACAGAGATTTGGAGAAACGAGGGGAAGACAGGGGACACAGAGATAGAGATAACCCACCACACACACCACACAAACACACACACGCGGGGCGCGCGCGGGGCGCGTAGGGGGCGCGATCGGGCGCACGCACGGAGAGAGGCAGGGAAAAAGAGCAAAGAGAGAGAGTAAAAAGGGGGAGAGAGAGAGAGAGAGAGAGAGAGAAGGAGAGAGAGGGGAGAAAAGGAGAGAGAGAAGAGAGAGAGAGACCCAACACGGTCGCGCGCGGCCCGGGGCAGAAAGAAAAAGGGAGAGAGAGGACAGAGAAGAAGAGATAGACAGGGACAGAAAAAAGGAGACACAGAGAGAGATACACATAGAGAGTAGAGAGACGGGGGAAAAGGGAGAAGGACAAGAGACAGAAACACAAAACAACACCCCACAACACACACACACACACAACACACACTAAATCATTCACTCTTTTCACCACATACACCCCCCAAAAAAAAACCCTGGAGGCTGAATTGATCGATGTATTGGTAACCAATCTACGTCAACAATTACTACGCAATGAACAACGATTTTTTTTCTGACGTCATCCCCCTTTTGGGTGTCAAGGGAGACAAAGAAAATGACGTAAAATTTGAAAAATCGTCGTTTCTTTTCGCTTCGACCGTTTCCCCGCAACGCCCAAAGTTTTGGGAACGGGCTTTGGATTTTTCTTTTGGGTCTCACAGTTTTCCCCCCTGGCGGAAAGGGCCCCAAAAAAAAGGTTTTGTTTGCGCCGTTTACCATCATGGAAAGTCCCCTTTGGAACTCTCTCATCTCTCTCTCTCTCTCTTCTCCCCCAAATGATTTTTAAAGTGTTACTGCTTCCAGTTAGGGGCCGGAGGCCGGGAACAAAAAAAAATTTTTTTTGACTTTAAACTTTTCTACCTCTCTCTCTCTCTCAAATAAATTCTTGGTGTTACTGCTCCCATGTTACGGGCCGGGGGCCTGACATTAAAACATTTTTGATTTTACTCTCTCTCTCTCTCTCCCTTTTCCTCTTTCTCTCTCTCCCCCCCTCTCTCTCTCCCCCTCAAATTTTTCTTGAGTGTTCTGTTTCCCATGTTAGGGGCCCGGGGGGCCTGACTTTAAAAAATTTTTTGACTTTGACTCTTCTCTCTCTCTTTTCCTCTCTTTTTCCCCTTTCTCCCCTTTCTCTCTCTCCTCTTTTCTCTCCTTAAATGTTTTTTGTGTGTTACTGCTCCCCATGTTAGGGGGCCGGGGGTTTTGACAAAAAAACCCATTTTGACTTTGACTCTCTTCCCCTCTCTCTCCCCTTCTTCTTCTCTTCTCTTCCCCCTCTCTCCCCCCTTCCCCTCTTTTTCCCCCAACTCCCCTCTCTCTCTCTTTTCTTTCCCCTCTCCCCCCCAAAATGTCTTGTTTGTTACTGCCCCAAATGTAGGGCCCGGGGGGGGCCCCTTGACATTAAAACATTTTTGACTTTGGATTTTCCTCTCTCCTCTCCCCTCCTTCTCTTCTCTCTCTCTTCTCTTCCCCCTTCCCCCTTCTCAAATGATTTTGGGGTTTTTACTGCCCCCATGTTGGGGGCCCGGAGGCCGGGACAAAAAAACATTTTTGATTTAAACCTCTTTCTCTCTCCCCCCTCTTTTCTTCTCTCCCCTCTCCTCCCCTCTTCTCTCTCTTTTCCTCTTTCTCTCTCTCTTCCCCTCTTTTCTTTTTACTTTTTCCCCCCAAATGATTTTTGGGGTTTTTCCTGCCCCATTTTTACGGGCCGGGGGGCTGACTTTTAAAAATTTTGATTGATACTCCCCCTCCCTTTACCTCTTCCCCTCGCTCTCTTTTCTCTCTCCCCCTCTCTCCCCCTCCCCCTCTCTCTCTCTCTCTCTTCTCCCCTTCTTTTTTCCTCTTCTTCTCAAATGATTTTGTTTTTTACTGCCCCCCATGTTCCCGGGCCGGGGGCCCCCAACATTAAAACTTTTTTTGATTTGACTTCTCTCCCTCTCTCTCTCTTCTTTCCTCTCTCTCTCCTCTCCTTCTCTCCTCTTTTTCCTCTTCTCCAAATGATTCTTGGGGTTTGTTACTGCCCCATGTTACGGGCCGGAGGCCGACTTTTAAAACATTTTTTTGTTTTCCCCGGGACTCCTCCCCCCCTCCTCTCTCTCTCGCCTCCCCCCTCTTCCCCTTTTCTCCTCTCCCCTCCCCCTCCCCCTCTCTCTTCCCCCCCTCTTCTTTCTCTCTCTCTCTCTCTCAAATGATTTTTGTGTGTTTATGCTCCAAAAAAGGGCCCGGAGGCCTGACTTTAAAAAAAAACTTTTTTGACTTTTGGGACTCTCCCTCCCCTCTCTCTTTTCCCTTCCCCCCTCCCCTCTCTCCTCTCCCATCTCCCCTCTCTCTCTCTTCTCATTAAAATTCGGGTGTTTAAACTGTTTCCCATGTTAGGGGCCGGGAGGCCTGACAAAAAAAATTTTTTGGACTTTGCTCTCTCTCTCTCTCTCTCCCCTCTTTTCCCCCCCTTCTCTTTTCCCCTTTCCCCTCACTCTCTTCTCTCTTAAAATAAATTTTTGTGGGGTTCCTGCCCCCATGTTAGGCCGGAGGCCTGACAAAAAAACTTTTTGACTTCGATCCCCTCTCGCTCTCCCTCCTCCTCGCTCTCTTCTCTTCTCCCCCTCTTCTCCTCCCCCTCTTTTCCCCTCTCTCTCTCTCTCTCTCTCTCTTCTCTCCTTTAATGACGAATCTTTTTTCATTCTTGTTTGTTGTTTCAGGGGGGGGTTTTTTTTCCCTTTTAAAATTCATGTTCGTCAGTGCTGCAGGAAACTACTAACTATCTTTTTTTTTTTTTATGAAAAAAAGGGTATTTTCAGTAAATTTACAAAATTTTAAAAGTTTTAAAGTTGCTTATCATCCCCAAACAAACCCCCATCAACCCCATGAAAAGGGCTTGGGGTTGTCCCAGCAAAAAAGGCGCTTTTTTGGGAATTTTACTTATAAATTATTATCATTATTTTTTTTTTTAAATTATTATTTTTAAATTTTATTATTATTATTATATTATTATTTTTTTATTTTTATTATTTCCTCGTGGGGAAAGGGCCCGTATGAAAAAAAAAAAGGCAATGTGTTTGCCTGGAAATACAGCTGACAATCGATGTTTGATACAGCGACAGTCATTGTGGAAGCACCAGGTGGATGACACCCCGATGCAATGCATCTCCACCAACGTCCATATCTTTCTGCCTACTCTGTTCCCTCTCTAAACCCCACGCACGCGTACATGCACACCCACGCACCACAACCTCATACCCAAAAAAAATGAGAGAAAATGAGATACAGGAACTGAAAAGAAAGTCAGAAGGGGGAAGGAGGGAAGAGAGGGACAGGAGAACTGATATGATTGTACTTTGTTGACCTTCAGCGTTTGGCACCACTAAACCTAGAGAAAATTGAGACTATATTAGAAAGCAATAAGTAAAAATTACAGAAATATTGAATTAAATGACTAATGATCAAGAGACAATTACCTAAAATAAATCAGGTGAAATGAAAGTATACAAATAAAGCAAAAAAAAAAACAGCTGCAGCAAACCCAAAGTAATACATTGAACGTAAGACAGAATCAGACACATTTCTCACTCAAAATAACCATACTTAGCAAGCTGGTTGTATAAGCCCATTCAATGCAAGTTTCCAATATTGGTTCACTTTTAGCTTCCTTAGAGAGGCAAATTCCGTGGTGCTTATCATGATTCAAAGCTGTGATGTGGTCAGTTAGAATATTGATGTTTCTACACGCATGGATGGGGAAACAAGTTACTAACGTGTTCTGAACCACAGTGGTGGGGATGGGTGAGGAACACACACAACAATGTTGGCTTCTGCTCGTTTACAAGTCCTGCTAAAGAAGAGAGAGATAGGAGAGAGAGAGAGAGAGAGAGAGAGAGAGAGAGAGAGAGAGAGCGAGAGAGAGAGAGAGAGAGCGAGAGAGAGACTGACAGACAGACAGACAGACAGACAGACAGACAGACAGACAGATAGAAGATAGATAGATAGATAGATAGATAGATAGATAGATAGATAGATAGATAGATAGATAGATGGATAGACAGATAGATACATAGATATAAAGATAGAAAGGCAAACAGACAGGTACGAGACAGAGTGAAAGAGAGAGAAAGAAAGAGACAGAGAGAGACAGAGAGAGAGAGAGAAGAGAGAGAGAGAGAGAGAGAGAGAGAGAGAGAGAGAGAGAGAGAGACAGACAGACAGATGGATGGATGGATAGATGGATAGATTTTGTGTGTACGTGAGCTTTTTATAGACTGCACTGAAGTGTCGTAAGTAATAAGCCAATCAAGTATGTTAGGGGTGTAAAAACGACGTATTGGGCTGGTACTAGTTTTTGTTCAGATGACGCCAAGTGTTTTTGCACTGTCGTCATATGTCTGACGTCTTGTCTCCAGCAACAACCTGACAAAGTCCGAATAGGATATTCGATTCATCACAAACCTCCTCTCCCCCCCCCCCCCCCCCCCCCCACCCCACCCCTACTCCCCCTTCCCCCAAAGGACCAGTCTTATTGCCACCTTTCCACGTTAATTGTGATAACTCGGTAAGAGCACAAGAATTTTTTCCAAAACTTTAGTCAGTACTTAGTTATTGTGGCCCTTACTTTCGAGTACTTTTTTTTTTATTTTGAGTGAACTCGTTCAATCAAAAAGCAATTTAAAACAAATTTACTGTAAAAGTCACGTAGTGGTGACTCACAGTCACCACGACCCTCAGGCTATTCATCTGACGTAGAACTGGTCATGGTGTCGCACTCTGTTGTTGGGGTGTCATTAAGACCTGTCGGCTGGCACCAGCCAGAATCAACGAGGAAGTGGACGAAAATAGAGCGTGTTAGACTCGACTGGTTTTTGATCTCTAAAGGTAATTGGGCGTTAACGGGACAAACACTTACATCACTATGGCGAGTTTTGTGTATAACCCACCTGTGATGCAGCCTATCTCTGATCAATATTAGCTGTCCGTGCCCATTCCGTGTCCAGTTCTTGTCCATCACCGTGTCTATTCCGATTCTGTGCCCGTTCCCATCCCGTGTCTATTCCCAGTCCGTGCCCAGCCCTTGCCCATTCTCATTCCGTGTATATTCCCATTCCGTGCCCATTCCCATTCCGTGCCCATTCCCATTCCGTGCCCATCCCCATTCTGTGTCTATTCCCACTCCATGCCCATTCCCATTCCGTGCCCATTCCCATTCCGTGTCTATTCCCATTCCGTGCCCAGTCCTTGCTCATTCTCAGTCCGTGTCTATTCCTATTCCCTGCCCATTCCCATTCCGTGCCCACTCCCATTCCGTGCCCACTCACATTCCGTGTCTATTCCCATTCCGTGTCTATTCCCATTCTGTGTCCATTCCTATTCTGTGTCTATTCCCATTCCGTGCCCAGTCCTTGCTCATTCCCATTCCGTGTCTATTCCCATTCCGTGTCCATTTCCCGTTCCGTGCCCACTCCTTGTCCATTCCCATTCTGTGTCTATTCCAATTCCGTGCCCACTCCATGAACATTCCCATTTCGTGCCAACTCCATGCCCATTCCCATTCCGTGTCTATTCCCATTCCGTGTCCATTCCCGTTCCGTGCCCAGTCCTTGTCCATTCCCATTCTGTGTCTATTCCAATTCTGTGCCCACTCCATGAACATTCCCATTTCGTGCCAACTCCATGCCCATTCCCATTCCGTGTCTATTCCCATTCCGTGTCCATTCCCGTTCCGTGCCCAGTCCTTGTCCATTCCCATTCTGTGTCTATTCCAATTCCGTGCCCACTCCATGAACATTCCCATTTCGTGCCAACTCCATGCCCAGTCCCTTTCCGTGCATATTCCCATTCCGTGCCCAGTCCTTGCCCAGTCCCATTCTGTGTCTATTCCCATTCCGTGTCGATTCCCATTCTGTGTCTATTCCTATTCCGTGTCCATTTCCATTCCGTGTCCATTCCCATTCCGTGCCCATTCCGTGTCTATTCCAATTCCGTGCCCACTCTATGCCCATTCCCATTCCGTGCTCATTCCCATTCCGTGCTCATTCCCATTCCGTATCTATTTCCATTCCGCGCCTACTCCATACCCATTCCCATTCCGTGTCTATTCCCATTCTGTGCTCAGTTCTTGCTCATTCCCAGTCTGTGTCTATTCCCATTCCGTGCCCAGTCCTTGCCATCCCCATTCCGTTTCTATTCCCATTCTGTGTCCATTCCCATTTCGTGTCTATTCCCATTCCGTGCCCAGTTCTTGCCCATTCCCAGTCCGTGTCTATTCCCATTCCGTGCCTAGTCCATGTCCATTCCAATTCCGTGTCTGTTCCCATTTCGTGCCCAGTCCTTGCCCATTCCCATTCCGTATCTGTTCCCATTTGGTTGTCATTCCCATTCCGTGTCCATTCCCAGCTTGTGTCCATTCCCATTCCGTGTCTATTTCCATTCTGTGCCCAGTCCTTCCCATTCCCAGCTCGTGTCCATTCCCATTCCGTGTCTATCCCCATTCCTTGCCCAGTCCGTGCCCATTTCCATTCCGTGTGCATTCCCAGTCCGTGCCCATTCCCAGCCTGTGCCTATTCCCACTCCGTGCCCATTCCCAGTCCGCTCCTATTCCCAGTGCGTGCCCATTCCCTGGCACGTCAAACTCATTTTGACAGTCCCTGACACTGACCGGCTGCAGTGCTTAACTATCTTTTGATACCTTGGTCACTTCCCCCTCTTCTATCCTGACCATGACACATTTGAGATTTTCTCACACACCACCACCTTCTCTACCCCCCCCCCCCCCCCCCCCTCGCCTTCCTATATCCACACCCGCTACCTCTCACTGCTCCCCAGGTCTTCCTTCCAACTGTCCAGCGACAGACATGAAAAACTGTTTCTCTTTACCCTGAGAGGCCTCGCGCCAGAACACACAGACGCTATACTTTCATGCAACACTTAATCAATGATAGATTTCCGTTTCAAACCCATGCAACATTGCTTTCCATTTTTTTTATTCCCATGATTAACTCACAGTCCAAACTCTCTACTACCTTGTATGGGCATTCCTACTCTATTAATAGTCGTTAGTAGTGGGGGGGATGGGGGGTTGAGGAGCAGGAAAGCTAAAGCCTCATCACCCTCATAGAAAGACAGATGTTTGACTTTCTGTTATGGTAACGTTTCTGAACCCGTCGTGACTCATCAATCGAATCACTAACAAGAGAAACCCTCTCTGTTATGGGCATTACGTAGGTAGCAAGCAAAGTCACACACTATTCCTGCTTCTCCTGTCCCTCCGGAACTCTCCTGCCCCGTCTGCGAGTGCGACAGACTTGTCAATGGGCCCCGCTGCCGACGCCCAAACAGCATTACCAAAGGGCAGGAACCTGTCGATTCCCCTTGGCATTTCAAGACGAGCGAACAACATCGCAGGGAGGTAACGATGACAGAGTCTGGGCTGGTCCTGAATGCCATTCCGCGGCATCGGCTTTATGGTGCCATGAAGTCTTTCCACCGCCGCTGCATTCGATAGACTGCTAGGAAGACGAGAGGATATTTTTGATGGAGACCAGACAAAGAAATTCAGAAAACATTTTTTTTTCTGACGCGAACTGCAATCCATGAGCAGACGAGAGTTGTCTTTGAAATCCCAGCAGATAGAAGACAGACAGAAGTGGCACAGTGACAGACCCAGACCATTTTTCTTCGACGAAATGGACTCGGGGTACCCTGTGGCCATAGCCATCCGTAGTGAACAGGAATCTGTGCTTTTCGTTAGACACTGGAGAGAAAGGCCCAGCATCATCTACTGGGAGCCGGAATAGCTCGTTGGTAGAGCGCCGGACTCGTAATCTTGGTGATCCGGGGGTTGCGGGTTCGAACCTCCGCCGGGGCGTTTCGGTACAGTGGGATTTTTTCCCTCGGAGTTAACATTGGTTCTGACTCCATTTCCCATACAGTCCTTCGAGTGAGACTATGAACCGAGGTTCCGTGTGTGAACGCATGCATAACATCTTGCACACACGTAAAATCCCATCACCAACTTTCGGTAGAGTAGGCCAGTTTGGCCGTTGGTATGGATGACACGTTACACATAGCATGCACCCTGCGTGAGAAATGGAAAGAATGAAGGAAGTAAGGAAAATGAGTGATCGATATTGAACGATATTGACTGGATGACACGGGAAACGACTGAATGAAGCGCCAGCTGGCAGCTCTTCAGTCGGCACTACCCAGGTAGGCAGCCCGTTGTGTAAACGAGTGTTGATTGTAAAGCGCTTAGAGCTTGGCCTCTAGCCGATAATAGGCGCTATATAAGTATTCATTATTCATATTATGTTGAGAAAGGTCGTTATGCAGGTATTCCACGAAATCAAAGATTTTGTATAGCATGTAATGAAGTAGAAGACGAATTTCATTTTTTTTAGATAATTGTAGAATACTTTATGACTTAAGAACAAAACTAAAGATACAAGTAGAACAGATGCAAGATCTAACGGATGACGCAGGAAAAAGAATATTTTGTGCCAATGACTTCAAACCAAGTACTCTATTAAACTCCAGGGAACACCAACAGATATTAGCCAGCTTTGTTTTTGAGGCATTCAAAGCCAGGCGAAATTGATAATCGAAGCACTTTTTTTTTTTTTTTGTTGTTGTCCGTTGTTGTTTTGTGCCAAATTTCTTTCAAAGGTTGACGGCAATGAAGAATTGTTCTTGTTCTTCTTCTTGTTTCTTGTTTACGCCAACCTTTCGAAGGATTCTTCCGAATCCTCCGACAGAAGTGAAGCTCGGGAATTGTTCTCCTGAGGCTGAACGCTTATGCTGTGTTTAGCATTCCTTTTTTTAAACTAACCTGTACCTTCACACTCAAAACAAACAAGGGATGTTGGGGGGGGGGGGGGGGGGGGGGGGGGGGGGGGGTCTGTTTCTTATTAACAAGGCGGCCCGCAGACGAAGGAGATACCATGATTAGACAGATTTCAGACATGCTTCTTTCTGCAGACGTAGCCTGCCACACGCAAGACAAACTGTTGGGACATTCGCGTACCTGACCTTTCCCCTAACTTAATGCGCATGCACTCTGCGCCAATGCTACCGTTCAAACGAAGATATCGAAGTCATTGTGAGATCGATTCTGTCAGTGGTCAGACATTAAGTCAATAATGCTTTAACACTAACGAAGAAACCTGCCCATTAACTTGGGTATTCAGTTCAGCTGACATACGCGTACCGTTTTAGATCTTTGCTATTCGGGAGAAGCCAACACGATTGTCGTTTGACACAGGCTCACATTTGATTAAACATGTTTTTTTGTCCACATTCAGCGGATCTGGGTAGTCCCACGCGCTTTTACTTCCCGTGTGCGGTTAAATCTTTCGATTCTGTGCCTGCTTGAACTCATGAATACACACTGTGTGGTTGGATTTATTACTAAATTGACGTCAGTGAACCATTCGTCATTTTGGAAGGGAAGTAAGCTTTACATGGGTTATCTTCTCCTGATCCGAGAAAGCGACGTTGATTGCACGATTGGAAGCAATATGTAACGGAGACCGCTGGAATAGAACGCTGCCGTAATCTGCCAATTATCCGCTCACAGTATAGTGAACAGGTGCGGCCAGTGCTTGAAATCGTGTTCCTCAACCCGTCAAGCCCCGTAGCTTGCTACGTCAGCAGGCCTCATAAGGACCTCTGTATGCAAACCAGTTCCTGTTTCAATTTTGTCCAGGAGATGTCACTGCGTGCGGACTGGTCCATATACGCTACACCGCATCCACTAAGTTTTGAGACCACACCGCGCATGATTTATAAAGCAGACGGAGAAATTAATTAATTAATTACTAAAGATGAGAGAATTTAAGAAGAGGGTGTCGTGGCTACGATTTAGCAGATGTCTGACCTATGCATACCCCCAACGTGTGTATGCAATGCACGGCCCCTTTGTCCACCTTTACCGTATAAGGTATGAAGAGACTGACTAGATCGAGAAACACCAGATCCCTAGAGCTGAGCCACGTTGGAGCGGAGACGGCTGGTGAGAAAAAAGACCCAGATGAAAGTCTGGAGTCCATCATAGCTTTGAGAGGAACCTTTTTGCCCAGAGTTCAAACCTATCAGCGTT
>CM031611.1:76128874-76131374 GCA_018398815.1 Conus ventricosus
TTCCGTTTATTTTGCCATTGCAGACTGCACTTCATGTCGACAAACGCGCTTTAGCGCATGTAAAATGTGTCATTTGCACGCAGTGACGTCTGTTTGACAAAACTGACACTGTAAACCGCTGCAGAATGAATGTCAGGACAGGTGTTTCATGGCAGCGAGAGTCAGGACCAATCGATGCCTTTGACTTTACAGAATGAACAGGCTGAAGCTATTTGTTTATCTTTCTACACTTTAGCCTTAGTGGTTTTTGATTGCTGACAATGGTGGTGACGATGATGATATGACGACGAAGATGGCCCTGGCGACGAAGACAAATGATAACAATATCTCAATAACAATCGTCATGTGAAAAAGAGTAGCCTTGATTGATAGCTACCAGCACGAGTGTGGGATAAAATAAGGTCAGATAAAATAGGTTAAGCGAAAAGAGAGTAAAATAGGTTAAGCGAAAAGAGGGTAAGATTAGGTGAAGCGAAAAGAGAGTAAAATGGGTTAAGCGAAAAGAGGGTAAAAACAGGTTAAGCGAAATAGGGTAAAATAGGTTAAGCGAAAAGGGGGTAAAATAGGTTAAGCGAAAAGAGGGTAAAAATAGGTTAAGCGAAAAGAGGGTAACATAGGTTAAGCGAAAAGAGGATAAAATAGGCTAGAGGAAGACTGGGATAGTGTGCAAGCTATAGGGGGTAGAGTAGGTTTGGGGTAGCATAGGATAAGGTAGGGTTGAATAGGATAGCATAGGGAGGCTGGGTAGCATAGATCATGAATAAGGCAGAAGAGGATGCGTGGGATAAGTAGGAGTTTACAGGCGCTCTATCAACGGAGCCGGAATAGCTCAGTTGGTAGAGCGCCTGACTCGTAATCTTGGTGATCTTGGGGTTGCGGGTTCGAACCTCCGCCGGGGCGTTTCGGTACAGGGGGATTTTTCTCTCGGAGTTAACATTGGTTCTGACTCCATTTCCCATACAGTCCTTCGAATGAGACTATAAACCGAGGTTCCGTGTGTGAACGCATGCATAACATCTTGCACACACGTAAAATCCCATCACCAACTTTCGGAAGAGAAGGCCAGTTTGGCCGTTGTATGGATGACACGTTACACATAGCATGCACCCTGCGTGAGAAATGGAAAGAATGAAGGAAGTAAGGAAAATGAGTGATCGATATTGAACGATACTGACTGGATGACACGGGAAACGACTGAATGAAGCGCCAGCTGGCAGCTCTTCAGTCGGCACTACCCAGGTAGGCAGCCCTTGTGTAAACGAGTGTTGATTGTAAAACGCTTAGAGCTTGGCCTCTAGCCGAGAATACGCGCTATATAAGTATTCATTATTATTATTATTATTATTATTATTTTTATTATTACTAAGGTAGTGTAGAATAGAGAAGGGGAAACCCAGGATGGGTAGGGTTGAGCAGGGTAGGACAGGGCAGGGTCTGGTAGCCCCACAAAAATGGGCGAAGAGAGGACAAGACAGGGTACTGTCACAAGCACATAATGATAATAATAATAATGTATGGATTTTATATGGCGCAATTCTTGGGATCAACTCATTGCGCTTAACACACACTCAAACACTCGCACTGACATGTGTTCACACACACACACACACACACGCACGCACGCACGCACACACACACACACACACACACACACACCTCTACCAACACAGGCGCACTTAGCAAGTTCATCGGTTCAAGCGTAAACAATACAGTTTTGCATGCAGTACATAAAAGTCAGGGCAGAATAACAGACACAGCATTTAGATATTATGGTTGAAGAAGGCTTTCCTAAAGAAGTGTGTTTTTAACTCTGACTTGAATTTAGATAATGTGGGCAGGTCACGTAAGCTGTCAGGAAGAGAATTCCAAAGAGTGGGCACACTAAAGCTAAATGCTCTCTCGCCGACCGTCTTTTAACGAGCGCCTAGGAATTTGCAGAAGTTTTTGAGAAGATGCGCGAAGAGACCGAGGAGTTTGATAGGTGGACAGAGAAGCAGAAAGACACTGTGGGAGTGTCCCATCAAAGTAACGATAGGCAAAAAACTGCGATTTTGAACTGCCATCGATATTTGATGGGAAGCCAGTGGAGTTTCTCGTAACAAGGTGTTTATATGCTCATTTTTAACGCTTTTTGAGCACAAGCCGAGCTGCACTGTTTTGCGCCCTTTGTAATCGTGTAAGCTGTCTCTGAAGGAAGTCCTGCTAAAGAAAGACAAATCAAACAAGCCACTGTATTCTTTCTTTCGATAGCATGCTGTTGAAACGTTCGCTTCATTTTCATGCCGAACAGCCCTCGTTGCGTGGCCTAGGTTCTATTTGTATTCAAGAAAGCTAAAACGACATTGAATTCTGCGAGTGCTTAAATTGAAAGTACAAAAGAAACCTTACGAGTTGTTTCTTGTTTAGCAGCCTCGAACTGATAGATGTGATCATATAAACATACCAATAATGCTGTTAAGTAGTTATTTTTTCTGGAAATGTTTGTTACTCTTAAATCAAC
>CM031611.1:76141374-76158874 GCA_018398815.1 Conus ventricosus
GTGTGTGTGTGTGTGTGTGTGTGTGTGTGTGTGTGTGTGTGTGTGTGTGTGTGTGTGCGCGCGCGTCTGTGTGTGTGTGTGTGTGTGTGTGTGTGTGTGTGTGTGTGTGTGTGTGTTGCGTGCGTGCGCGCGTGCGTGCGTGCGTGCGTGTGTGTGTGTGTGTGTGTGTGTGTGTGTGTGTGTGTGTGTGCGCGCGCGCGCGCGTGTTTGAGAGAAAGAGAGAGAGGAACGGGCCAGAAACTGAAGCATTTCATTCCTAAGCATGATCTTATTTGATTTTAATCTCTCCCCGACATCCCTCTTTTCCTCTTAACACCCCTCCCCTACTCACTCTCCTGTCGTATCATCCCACTTCAGCAACCCTGCCCGCTAAACGTCTCCCCCCCCCCCCCCCCCCCCCCCCCCCCCCCCCCCCCCCCCCATCCCCTTCTGCCTCTTTCCACATTCTTTTTTTTTCTTTTCTATCCATCATTCTGTTCCTGTTTCAAGAGGCGATGTGAACAGCAAGGAAGGCGTAAATAACTGCATCAAAAAGCGATGTGAACGGCAAGAACTGTTGACAGTCCAAAGGTTATTTTATAAACAGGCAAAGTTATCTGCAGAGATGACACTCACCCATATAACTGCATCAAGAATCAATGTGAGCACGAGGAATGTAACAGTCATCCCTTTCATTTGATGAACAGGGAATGTGAATAGTAAAGAAGATAATAATATTAATAATAATGTATACTTATATAGCGTATTCTCAGCTAGAGGCCAAGCTCTAAGCGCTTTACAATCCACACTCTTTTTACACAACGGGCTGCCTACCTGGGTAGTGCCGATTGAACAGCTGCCAGCTGGCGCTTCATTCAGTCGTGTCATCCAGTCAATATCGTCCAATATCGTTCACTCAATTTCCTTACTTCATTCTTTCCATTTCTCACGCAGGGTGCATGCTATGTGTAACGTGTCATCCATACCAACGTCCAAACTGGCCTACTCTTCCGAAAAATGGTGAAGGGATTTGACGTGTGTGCAAGATATTATGCGTGCGCTCACACACGGAACCTCGGTTTATAGTCTCATTCGAAGGACTGCATGGGAAATGGAGTCAGAACCAATGTTAACTTCGAGGGGAAAATCCCCTGTACCGAAACGACCCGGCGGAGATTCGAACCCGCAACTCCAGGATCACCAAGATTACGAGTCCGGCGCTCTACCAACTGAGCTATTTCTTGGGGACATTCACTGCATCAAGAAGGAATGTGAACTGCTAGGAATTGGACACAGTCATCTATGTCAGTTTATCACATGGCAATGTTAACAGCCAGGTAGATGGCAATCACCTATGTTACGGCATCAAAAAGCAGCGTAAACGGCAAGGAATCTAAGAATCATTTATGATGGTTAATCAACAGGCTATTTTGAACATCAGAGAAGATGACAATTTATGCATGTTGTTTCATTTAAAGTAATGTAAACAGCAAGGCAGCTGTTCCCCATATGTGTCACTTCATGAAAAGACAATATCAAGAACGAGACAAATGAAAAAAAAACATCCACGTGACTTCGTCAAGAAGCAACTTGAACAGCAAGAATAATGAAAGTAATCATAGCCCACGTTACTTCATCAAGAGGCAATTTGAACAACGCAGAAGGTCTCATTGCATGAGAAGGCAATTGAACAGCGACGAAGATGTTCAACATTCGTGTCATTGCATGACACGGCGATGTCTTCAGTATATGCCGTATGGCAGGAGGGATCCTGAAGTCTTCACATACCCTGCACATGACAAGAAGACAAAACCCTGAAATCTTCGACATGTGTTGTACGGTGAGAGGAAACCTGATTTTGTTTCCAGCACGTCTAATATGGCAAGTAAAATATCACAATCTTCAACACATCCTCCATAACAAGTGGAGTTTTCAGCAGATTTGATCTTCATATCCCATACATTTCCCTCATAGGGACATATGAAGTAGAAGTCTTCTACCTATCCTGTATGGCAAAGGGACTCCTGAAGTCTTCAGCACACTCTGTGCAATAAGGGAAATCTTGTATCTTTGACATACCCCGTACAGTAAATGGAGTTTAAGGTTTTCAACAAATTCTGACTGGCCCAGAGGAATACTGAAGTCTGCAACATGTATGTGCGGCGGGGAATCCCAAAGCCTTCAACATGCTTCCTTTGACCAGTAGGAACCCTGAAGTCTTCCACGTGTCTTGTACGGCCAGGGAAACCCCGAAGTCTGCAGCTTATCCTGTATGGCAAGGAAAATCCTGAACTCTTCAACATATTCTTGCTGACGATAGGAATCCTAAAGTCTTCAGTATATTGTGTTTAGCGAAGGGAATGCTGAAGTCTGGTGCATTTCCGTAGCAGCCAGAAAAACCTAAACCTAACCTTTTCGATCTTGTTCAGCATAAAATTCTTTTCTTCTACCTCAGGGCTAACCTACCTTTAGATTGTTCAGCAATCAGATTTCTAATGTCTTCATCACGCCAGGAGCTAAACCTAACCTTTCAGATCTTGTTTAGCAATAAGATTTCAATTGTCTTCATCACGCCAGGAGCTTAAACCTTAACCTTTTCAGAACTTGTTCAGCAATAAGATTCTATTCTCTTCATCACCGCCAGGAGCTAAACCTAACCTTTTCAGATCCTGTTCAGCAATCAGATTTCTAATGTCTTCATCACCGCCAGGAGCTAAACCTAACCTTTTCAGATCTTGTTCAGCATAAGATTTCTAATGTCTTCATCACCGCCAGGAGCTAAACCTAACCTTTTCAGATCTTGTTCAGCAAAAGATTTCTAATGTCTTCATCACCGCCAGGAGCTAAACCTAACCTTTTCAGATCTTGTTAGCAATAAATTTCTAATGTCTTCATCACCGCCAGGAGCTAAACTTAACCTTTTCAGATCTTGTTTAACAATACGATTTCTAATGTCTTCATCGCCGCCAGGAGCTAAACCTAACCTTTTCAGACTTGTTCAGCAATAAGATTTCTAATGTCTTCATCACCGCCAGGAGCTAAACCTAACCTTTTCAGATCTTGTTCAGCAATCAGATTTCTAATGTCTTCATCACCGCCAGGAGCTAAACCTAACCTTTTCAGATCTTGTTCAGCAATCAGATTTCTAATGTCTTATCACCGCCAGGAACAAACCTAAACGTTTCAGATCTCGTTCAGCACATAAGATTCTAATGTCTCATCACGCAGGAGACATTCTAAAAGCTCAGCACTCCTGACAAAGGCAATCCTTGTGAATATTGCGCTCCTACAGAACTGCACATGCTCTTTGAACAACTGTGACTGTCTGTACTTAATTGAAAAGTCATTTACTTTAGCGTTGTGCGTCCGTTATTGTACTTGTCCTTGTCTTGTCCTTGTCGCAATTATGATAAGCCACGTTATTCCTACAGTAGCTGAGGATTAAGTTGTGTCAGTGTGATAATCGTTTTTTTTCCTCATGTTACTAAACTAGGTAAGACCTATCTGTGGTTGATTTTTAATTGATATTTATTTGTAGTTTGCCGTTGAGTGCTACGCATTCATGTGCTGATGTTCTGTTTCCACAACAGATGTGAAGGAAGGGACCCGGAGCAGGGAGGGTGGGGGTGGGGGGTAGAGGAGTGGAGTGGGACGAGACACATATGTGAACCAGGATGTTGTTGCTGCCTTTATGCTCATTACATCATGTCAGCAGACAACGGGGGGGGGGGATTGCTCATGGCAATACCTGAATAAAGACTTGTCTTCTCTAATACTTCCTTTAGACAGTCAACGTATCCCTGTCTTGCCTACATGAGTTGAACCGCTCTAACGAACGAAACGACATCCTGCAGACAAACATTACTTCATCCTTCGTACATCCCCCTCCCCCCCCCCCCCCCCCCCCCCCCACCCCTCCCCCCCTATCTACCCACCGCCCACTCTCACCATTTCCTTTTTTTTTTTAATTCCAGCCAAGATCATTCTGGCATTAATGCACTGTTTTCTACGGAATCAACACGAAGCTGCGCTTCCCCGCAGCATGTCACGGACCAAAGGGCAGATGCTGGGTCCCTAGAGACCGATAGATGGCGGGCCTAACACCCATAGAGAAACAGCGCCTCCCAGCAATGCTGACAACGGCTCTTCCAGCAGTCGCTGGCTGTTGTCATAAACGCCCCGCTTACCGTGCTTCCCCGTGGGCAGCACTTTTCACTAACTGGCCATAAAACGCCTGTTGGGAGGGGGATGGTGGTGGGGGGGGGGGGGAATCGCCATCGTTGCTGGCTTCTGGGATTGATGTGTGGAGTCATTTTGTCCGGGCCTCTGTCAGCCAGTGTGTCGTGCCATCACAGTGAGCTTTGGTCAAACTGCTGCGAGGGATAATAGCAGTAAAACTCGCCCTGGCCGACAATGGGCTGGCATCCGCCTGCAAGTCTGTGGAGGCTTTGTGGCTCGGATGTGTCCCTTCTGCTGCTGACGTCACTGGGGTGATTGGATAGGTTTCCTGTTTGGAGCTGTTGCAGACAGGTCTGCTTAATGAGGCGATCGTCTGTCTGTCTGTCTGTCTCCTCTATCTCTGTCACTGGTCTCTCTCTCTCTCATCTCTCTCTCTCTCTCTCTCTCTGCTCTTTTCACTCTCTCTCTTTCTCATGTGTGTGTGTGTGGTTGTGTGTGTGTGTGTGTGTGTGGTTGTTGGGTGTGCCTGTGTGTGTGTGTGGTGTGTGTGTGTGTGTGTGTGTGTGTGTGTGTGTTAATCGCTACTTCCTCTCTCTCTCTCTCTCTCTCTCTCTCTCTCTCTCTCTCTCTCTCTCTCTCTCTCTCTCTCTCTCTCTCTCTCTGTCTCTTGTCTCTCTCTGTCTGTCTTCCCTCTGTGTGTGTGTGTGTGTGTGTGTGTGTGTGTGTGTGTGTTAATCGCTACTTCTCTCTCTCTCTCTCTCTCTCTCTCTCTCCTCCTCTCTCTCTCTCTCGTCTCTCTCCTCTCTCTCTCTCTCTCTCTTCTGCTTCTGCTCCTCTCCCTCTCTCTCTCCTGCCTCTCTCTTCTCCTCTTCTCTCTCTCTCTCTCTCTCTCCTCTTCTCTCTCTCTCCTCTCTTCTCTCTCTCTCTCTCTCTCTCTCTGCCAAATCCAAAGGGGAAAGCATGAAGTGTTTGCTTTAAAATATCAACCAAAGCATTCCTTTTTCAATCCCAATGAACAAAAATGCTTTTGACTGAGAAATACTTGCAGTTCCTCTTGCACTTTACCGTATTGGATCCAGATTTGTCCTGAATCAAGGAATGTTTTTTTCCTGTACCGCTGAAAGATATGTGACCAAAGACCATGGCTTGGCGTTGGCTTTCCTGTCTCTAATGCTGACCTGATCTTTAAGGGCCGTGACGAGAGCGCACACGTCCGCTGACATCAAGCAGCCCTCATCCGCCATTTCAATCACTTCACGAATGAAAGCTAAAATGATAGTAATAGATTCTGCCCGGCGAAGAGATCACTCCCATTTTACGTTGTCCTCTATGGGGACATAGGTGTGCTGCCTTTCGAGCCGGAATAGCTCAGTTGGTAGAGCGCCGGACTCGTAATCTTGGTGATCCTGGGGTTGCGGGTTAGAATCTCCGCCGGGCCGTTTCGGTACAGGGGGATTTTTTCCCCTCGGAGTTAACATTGGTTCTGACTCCATTTCCCATACAGTCTTTCGAATGAGACTATAAACCGAGGTTCCGTGTGTGAACGCACGCATAACATTTTGCACACACGTCAAATCCCATCACCAACTTTCGGAAGAGAAGGCCAGTTTGGCCGTTGGTATGGATGACACGTTACACATAGCATGCACCCTGCGTGAGAAATGGGGAAAAAAATGAAGGAAATAAGGAAATTGAGTGAACGATATTGATCGGATGACACGGGAAATGACTGAATGATGCGCCGGCAGGCAGCTCTTCAGTCGGCACTACCCAGGTAGGCAGCCCGTTGTGTAAACGAGAGTGTTTATTATATTATATGTAAAGCGCTAAGAGCCCTAATCTTTAGAGAATAGGCGCTATAAAAAATTTAACATTATTATTATTATTATTATTATTATTATTTTATTATTATTATTATTATTATTCCATAACACTGCGTGGCTTTGTCCAAACAATGCAGCCTTTGTTTATATCAATTTCAGAAGGCGTGTTTACACATAGCAGAAAAAAAACCGCGTCCTTCTTGCATGGACCTCTTTTTGTGACATAGATTCTGCTGGATTAATTAAGTGGCTGGTTATGGTAACACCTCTTGCAGTCCGATCGCGAATAGACAGATTTGTCCTTTGTGTGTAACGAATAAGATACCCTTTAGATTATGGTTGATACGATGGTATAGCTAATAATAATTTGAAACAATTTATCGCGCTCAATTTCCTACTGTTCGATGAAAAAGAAACCCTGAGATTACAAAAAATAAAGAAAAAAAACATTCCCGCCAAGAGGGACAGTTGTTTCCCTTGTACTCTACCTTTAGGCACAGGATATGGAAAATACAAAGGACACATTCATACAACAGGGAAGTTTTCGTATAATCATGAAACACGCTACGGTGCATATCTGTCAGTGACTAAGAGTAGCTCCACGGTGCTTACATTCAGTGGAGAATTTGTCAGCCCCCTCTGCAGATCGGATCCGGAATTCTTTTGTTTGATCCGGATCCCCAACAGAATGGAAGGGATTTATTGTTGGTCCACATTCCATTATTCCATGAAGTTTGGTTGAAGTCGGTATCATCTTGCCGTCAATCAGGCAAACATACAAACAAACAAACAAACAAACAAACAAACAAGAGAACAAGCAATCAAACAAACGAACATAAAAACATCACGTTGCCGTTGGTACTACACTGACCTGATTCATGAATTGTTGCTGCCCAGGTAATTAGACAAACTGCCATGGTTCATGCTTTGCTGTCACTCCCGGTAATAAGACACGCTGACATGACTCATGCTTTTGTTGTCACTCCCGGTCATAAGACACGCTGACATGACTCATGCTTTGTTGTCACTCCCGGTAATAAGACACGCTGACATGACTCATGCTTTGTTGTCACTCCCGGTAATAAGACACGCCGACATGACTCATGCTTTGTTGTACACTCCCGGCCATAAGACACGCCGACCATGACTCATGCTTTGTAGTCACTCCCGGTAATAAGACACGCTGACATGACTCATGCTTTGTTGCCAACCCGGTAATAAGACACGCTGACATGAATCATGCTTTGTTGCCAACCCGGTAATAAGACACGCCAACATGACCATGCTCTGTTGCCAACCCCGTAATAAAAACGACACCATTCATGCTTGGGGCTGTGTGGGGCAATAAGACGTACTGACATGACAGGTAACAGACACACTGACACAGTCCATGCTTTGTTACTGCCTCGGTATTAAGACATACTGAAATGACTCGTGCTTTGTTGTCGCCCCTGGTGATTAAACACACTGATAATCTCCTTGCTTTCCCCTCTTGATATTCAAGCATAAGCTCAACAATATCCTACGACACTGGTCATTTTATTTTTCCGACTGATATCAATAGTAGAATCTCATTTCCTTCTTCTGTCCCTCGCTTTCCGAATTGAGCTTCCTGGGTTTGTATTTTCTGGCACGGTGACAATATCAGTCATCATCGATGGTATGTATCCCTGATTGAAGCCATGGATGGTGGATTATGCCAACTGACTGTAAACCACTGAGGCTCTCAACCATCAAACAAAGGTGATGCCATAAAATCGGAATAAAGATTCTGTTGACAAGACAAAAGTGGAAGCTTCTTGCAAGCTGCCAGCAAAATGGTTGAATGCGCTCTCTCTCTCTCTCTCTCTCTCTCTCTCCTCTCTCTCTCTCTCTCTCTCTCTCTCATCTCTCTCTCTCTCTCTCTTTGGCTGGCTCTCTCTCTCTTTGGCTGGCTCTCTCTCTCTCTCTCTCTCTCTCTCTCTCTCTCTCTCTCTCTCTCTCTCTCTCTCTCTCTCTCTCTCTCTAACTGTCTGGCTGTCCGTCTGTTTCTATCTCTCTCTCTGTGTCTTTGTCTTTGTCTCTGTCTCTGTCTGTCTGTCTCTCTGTCTCTCTCTCTGTCTCTCTCTCTCTCTCCTCTCTCTCTCTCTCTCTCTCTCTCTCTCTCTCTCTCTCTCTTTGCAGATAAATAGATACATACATACATTAAAAAAAAAAATTACAACGTTGCAAGAAATCTTGCTTTATATCTGTACAAATCATTTAAAAGAAGGAGTGATTTGACATAGGTAATTTGCATATGTTGAGAATATTTAAATTTTTGTGATGGACCTTGTTTAACTATGTTCTTTATTACTCACCCCCCTTCAAATGGGGCTGTGGCCTTTCTGAATAAATTTTCGTTATCGTTATCTCTCTCTCTCTCTCTCTCTCTCTCTCTCTCTCTCTCTCTCTCTCTCTCTCTCTCTCTCTTCTCCTCTCTCTCTCTCTCTCTCTCTCTCTCTCTCTCTCTCTCTCTCCTCTCTCTCTCTCTCTCTCTGTTGTTTGTTCATTTTTCCAGTTAGATATAGCGAAAAGACAAAATCTCGCTGTCGTGTTCCATCAGATGATGAACTTGTAATTAAATCAGTTGCGAAATTCATCGCGGAAGCATTGAACACTAGACAGATGAAGGATAGTGAAATTTAAGAGAATACATTATAGGAGATATCTGAATGAATATTATCATTCATCGCATGTGAAAGAGATCATTAAAAGACAACGTCATCATTTGATCGAGTGGATGGTGGAGTCTTAAGTTTGTGTGTGTGTGTGTGCGTGCGTGCGTGCGTGCGTGCGTGCGTGCGTGCGTTCGTGCGTGCGTGCGTGTGTTGTGTGTGTGTGTGTGTGTGTGTGTGTGTGTGGTGTGTGTGTGTGTGTTTTGTTGTTGTTGTTGTTGTTATTTTTTGGGGGTTAACCTTAATGCATTACTTCTGTGCGTGAGGACATAACGAAATGTTACGAATTTATTTGGTTTTGTTAACCTTGGATTGGATACACACTAGGAATGAAAGTGTACTATTTGTTTGCAGGAAAGGAAGAGGGAAATGTTATTGTTCTGTTACCTCTCCCCCTTGTCAACAGACCTCTTTGGTAATGACAATAAAATATCAAAGTCTCTCTCTCTATCTATCTCTCTCTCTCTCTCTCCTCTCTCTCTCTCTCTCTCTCTCTCTCTCTCTCTCTCCTCTCTCTCTCTTATAGATAAATCTTCGATTAGTAGTTGTCATGATGACGGTAAAATTGCTTGTGCACTTTAGTTCCCCATTGCTATGTAACTATTCAATGTGCAGGTCAAACGCTCAAAAATACCGGTAAGAAATTACCGGTATACAGAGTTGTAAAATTTGATGGCAAAAACAAGTACATCATGCTCTTGGACATTTCTCATACCCTTCTCCTTTCTCCTGTTCTGTGTGAACAGCCACTGATAATGCTACAACTACTGTCGTCACGTGATCACCGAAAGTGGTAGTTATCTCCTCTTTATTTTCATGTTTGTTTTTTGATAATTTTATCATCATCGTTGTCATCATCATCATTATCATTATCATTATTATCTTGAGTATTATTATTATTATTATTATTATTATTATTATTATTATTATTATTGTTGCTGTTTTTTGTTGTTGTTGTTGTTTTCTTCTTCTTCTTCTTCTTCTTCTTCTTCTTCTTCTTTCTTCTTCTTCTTCTTCTTCTTATTATTATTATTATTATTATTGTTACTATTATCATTAGTATTATTATTATTATTATTATTATAACTCCCATTGTCTTATTCTCAGAGACCTCGTTTTCATTCAGCACCCATCTTACGCCGAATTTGAGAAGAAAAGGGGTCGATTGCTCGTTCTTCGTTTGTCTTGTCCTGAATGTTGTTTATCTTGCCTGAAAAAAGACCTAAGAGGTCGAATCGCGTCGTGTTTTGTCTTGTAATTCGTTCGTCCTGGTGTTCGGCGGACTTAACTAATGATTCGTTTTGAAACAAGTGCATCATCTTATGTTTGTCAAAACACAAGTGTTAAAAAGTAATCATACAGTTAATTCCGTGTGTACAGGTAAAAAGAGCTGATCTGTTTTCACATTAAGTCCGTCGACACACATTGGCTGATTAAGATGAAAACATGTTAAAGACACTCTCAGGGTGTTCTTGCCATTTTGTTCTTCCTATATTCATCGGTGAACTCTCTCTCTCTCTCTCTCTCTCTCTCTCTCTCTCTCCTCTCTCTCTCTCTCTCTCTCTCTCTCTCTCTCTCTGGAATGATTAGAAAAAAGCTTGTGTAGCCTTTTCTTGTTCACAATCAATAAATTATTCAAGCTCCTGTCCCTCCCGTCCTCCCCACACCCCCATGTCTCTCTCGCTCTCTCTATCTCACTCTCTTACACACACACACACATACACACACACACACACACACACACACACACACACACACACGCACACACACACACACACACACGTGCACGTGTGCGTACAGAGAGTGTTTTGCCGCCATAAATCATCAATGAAAATCGCCTATGAATTAAAATGAATAACAACTCTCTCTCTCTCTCTCTCTCTCTCTCTCTCTCTCTCTCTCTCTCTCTCTCTCTCTCTCTCTCACTCTGTCGTCTGTCTGTCTGTCTGTCTCTCTCTCTCTCTCTCTCTCTCTCTCTCTCTCTCTCTCTCTCTCTCTCTCTCTCTCTCTCTCTCTCTCTCGTGGGAATGCCATTAAGGTAGCATGGAAAAGGCAAAGAAGATATTACGTTCCCGTATCTTTGCTTCTCCTTCTTCTACTTTTTCTTTGCCGTCGTCGTTGCCGTCTTTTTCTTCTTCTTCTTTCTTCTTCTTCTTCTTCTTCTTCTTCTTCTTCTTCTTTCTGTTTTTGCTTCTTCTGCTGCTGTTGCCGTTGCTGCTGCTACTGGTGCTACTGAATCCCAGAGCGGCGCCTCTCGAGCACACTCGGCTTTTCCACGGGCGTGCTGTCCAAAGGATGGCGGGTCCCATCTTCCTGTTTAAACTTCCGTCTTCCGTTTCCGGAGCAGCGCATTCTGGATGTAGTTGCGCTTCTATACCGCCGTGTGCTTCTTTCTACCTCGGGGTCCCGTTTTCTATTCTCAGTCCATGGCATGATTTCCATTCATTCGTGTTCCTACATAACATACCACCACACTTTCGTTCTTCGGGTCGCGAGGAGCGATCAGTATCAAATCACCATTGGGCCACCCAAAGAAAGGAGACACTGCGCCCACTGCTGGTCACTTCAGTAATGTGAAGAGTAGCAGATATGGCTTAGCACACGCCAAGTGGGGTGACTGAAGGCGGGAATCCGTTGTTCACCCAAAAAAACAAAAACAAATTTGCACCCAGGTCGAAGAGATACGTGACTGTTTTATCCTTCGTTTTCTGAGATTTGGATGTTATTTTCCTGCCTGAAGAAGACTCAATGAATCAACCCGCGCTGCGCTTGTTCTGTTATGTGTTCGAGAGAAAATGCACTAGTTGTTCTAATGATCACTAAATCAAGCAAGGAAAGAACGTTAGATATGTATGTTATAAGCATGTTTACATTATATATATAATAAAACATTGTACGGGTTTAACGTTCATATTCGCATCATATTATTAGAGAACTTCTAAACTGTAAGGCACACACACACACACACACACACACACCACACACACACACAACACACACACACACACGCACGCACGCACGCGCGCGCGCGCGCGCCGCACGCACGCACCACACACACACACACACACACACACACACACACACACACACACACACACACACACACACACACACACACACACATGTACGCGTGCGTGGGCACAAAGTGATACAAACATTCACATGCATATATTCATGCACACATACCTGGTTTGCAGAGAAAGTGCCATAACACATTACGAATTTAACAAACAAATTGATCTTGTGATGCAAGTTTTCTGTACCCTTGATTTAATCTTAGGTGTCCCCAAATGACGCCCCGATGTAGAAATTCTCAGCAGTTGTCCAAAACATGACTGCCATTGCCTGCAGTTTGACGTGCCTCTCACACAATGTGTCTCTAGTGCACCCCTTGCATACCAGTTTGTCTTGCACCCACAACCTTCACTGCAAACTTTCACCCCCAAAACACGCTTGCCTCACACAACTACCCTTCCATACCAGCATATAAATGACAGTGTTTGCAAGGATTCAATCCAACAGCGAAAGTAAGTTTGTAACACTTCCAATGGATGGCAATATTTCTGAGTTTCTTCAGCAAAAAAGCTTTCTTGATTGACAATTTGTATGTCTATATTGTCGGCATTGTACTGCTTGTCACCTTGCCTCCCCTGATGTGATTCTCTCGCTCTTTTATGTAAAAATTGAACACACTTAATATTGGAGAACCAATAAGATGTCAGTTCCTTCCCCCTCACCACGGAAGAGCCGTCAATCTTACAGAAACATGGCGTGAGTTTACTGCTGAAATGGAACAGAAGTTCCGAGCCTTGCTCTATCGTTACTTCAACAGTGGTACACAAAGGGTTAACATCTCCTTGGAGTAACCCTTTAGTTCTCTTCTTAAACTCTGAACGGATTTGGTTCAAACTGGTTCATTATAACAACGTGTATGGCAGCTGCAGGATTTTACGGCCATTTTTTTGACAAAAGCCCCCATCTCATCATTTTACGATTATAATTGTAGCATTAATATGAAGACATTGTGAACAACAGACAATACACCACCTGTAAATAAACGACTCTTTGATGACATAACGAGCAAAAAAGTCACTGTCATACATGCTCTGTTAGCAATGTTGCTGGTGAATTATACTACCTATTTGCGTGTCCTTTTCCCAGTAACACCAGGGACACATATTTCCTTAAATATTACACTGTAGGTCTAGATACGAGGTAATGTCTACTATTTTATCAGAAAGCACAAATCTGTTGTTCACGCCGACTGTTCAACATTTCTGCAAATCAATATGAATGAGTCTTTAGATATTACACTGTGCGTCTAAACACGAGGTAATGTCTTCTGTCTTCATCAGAAAGCACAAATCTGTCGTTCAAACCGACTGTTAATTATTTCTGCAAATCAGTATGAATGAGTCTCTTTAGTTGGTTTGTGTTTGTTTGTTTGTCTGGGGTTTTTCTCTTTTAAAATAATTTCTTTTGACTGATTCCTTGAGCTTGTGAGGGCACCCTTGCCACTGGTGTTATGTTTCAATCATGTTGCCACTCTTTTTCCTTCAATCCTTCAAATGGATAGACTTTACATGACAATCATTTTCCCTTCGCCTGGCCTTATCTCGCCTCGTTTTCACATCTGACAAAAGGCATCAGAATCACAGTCTCTTTTAAATGAAAAAAAACAAAAAAGCCTTGTTCACAAACTGTTTTCGAGACAAATTTCTGCCTATTGATATTTTATATGTTTCCAAAGAAAATGTCAATGAGGAAAGTGTTTGAAAAGTGTCTTCCTATACAAACTTTTTTTGTGTGTAAAACTTACTTAGAATCGAATTCTGCACAATTTTAAACATGGATTATGTTCGTCTTTTCCGTGTGTTTTTGTGGTGTAGCACCAACTTCATCTAAGGACCTGTTAGAGTTGGGTGTTTCTAATTTCCAAGAACTGTTCTGTCTTTTTTTTTTGGGGGGGGGGGAGGGGGTTGTTTTATTTGGGATGGTTTTGTTGTGTTTGTGTGGTGTTTGTGTGTGTGTGTGTGTGTGTGTGTGTGTGTATGTGTGTGTGTGTGTGTGTGTGTGTGTGTGTGTGTGTGTGTGTGTCCAAGATTAATCTCCAAACAAACAACCTCCCCCACCCCACCCCCACCCCGCTCCCCATCCCCATCTCCAACCGTGAAAGACCTAGTAGATTTTGAATCTGAGACAAAATTTAAAAGTAGTTGGAAAGAATGAGTTTGAGGGGCTCCGCTCTACAAAGAAATGGTCGGGACTGCTGCCGACCCATTTCAAGGACAGAGGGGGTCACAATGAAAAAAAAACAACCTGTGACTCCCCCTGGCATCATACAGTCTCTTCATCTACCCGGCTTTTAAACAAGAACATCTTTCGGGTTCAACCGTTTTGGGTTCGTTCTATTCATTCTCACATCACCTCAAGTTTAGTCCTATTCGAGGGTGTGCTGTACAATACGCCTTTCCCTCTCTCCGTTTTGTTTTTTGGGGGGAGGCTGTGAAAAGAGGGTGTTGGGGAGGGGGGGAGGGGAGGTCAAAGGGGCAGCAGGGCTGTAGACAGCTCCTATCTTTTATGGAGCAGCTTTATGGAGGAAGGAGAGGGGAGGGGGGAGATCATTTCTGTCTCGCTTCTCTGCGTCGCTTTCCCTGGATCTGTAATGAGGTCAGTACCGTTTACTCCGCAGAATGAGATCCACATCAGACTGAGTTCTGTCTCTCTTTGTCTCTTCTCTGTCTGTCTGTCTGTCTGTCTGTCTGTCTGTCTCCTCTCTCTCTCTCTCTCTCTCTCTCTCTCTCTCTCTCTCTCTCTCTCTCTCTCTCTCTCTCTCTCTCTCTCTCTCTCTCCAGTCATGGTAAATGTTGTTTCGATTATATGAATTGATTTAATTCTTGTTGCGTACTCATGTGAATAGGCTGATGGCCTCACATTTAAGTCACGAGTCACGAGTCACGAGTCTCTCTCTCTCTCTCTCTCTCCTCTCCTCTCTCTCTCTCTCTCTCTCTTCTCTCTCTCTCTCTCTCTCTCTCTCTCTCTCTCTCTCTCTAACAACACATGCACTCTCTCTGTCTCTGTCTCTGTCTCTGCTCTCTCTCTCTCTCCTCTCTCTCTCTCTCTCTCTCTCTCTCTCTCTCTCTCTCTCTGTCTGTCTGTCTCTCTCTCTCTCTCTCTCTCTCTCTCTCTCTCTCCTCTCTCTCTCTCTCTCTCTCTCTCTCTCTCTCTCTCTCTCTCCAGCCCAAAGCAAATGACTCCCAGGATCCACATAGTCTGACCAAGCTCTTTATGTTCCCTTATGTCCCAACCTGACAACACGCAGTTCAGCCCAGCCACGTCAAACACCAGCATCACCCGGTGAAGGAAATCAGTTTGCACTCCTTCCGTCTGAAATCCCCCCGTCCCCATTGTGTCACGTCACCATTGTTGTGTCACGTCACCATGCTTGTACGTCACTGGTCGACCATTGCTGTGTCACGTCACCATTGCTGTGTAAACGTCACCTTGCTGTGTCACGTCACCATTGTTGTGTCACGTCACCATTGCTGTGTCACGTCACCATTGCTGTGTAAACGGCACCATTGCTGTGTCACGTCACCATTGCTGTGTAAACGTCACCATTGCTGTGTCACGTCGCCATTGTTGTGTCACGTCACCATTGCTGTGTCACGTCACTATTGCTGTGTAAACGGCACCATTGCTGTGTCACGTCACCATTGCTGTGTAAACGTCACTATTGCTGTTTGTCACGTCACCATTGCTGTGTCACGTCACCATTGTTGTGTCACGTCACCATTGCTGTGTCAACGTCACCATTGCTGTGTCCCGTCACCATTGCTGTGTCACGTCACCATTGCTGTGTCACGTCGCCATTGCTGTGTCACGTCGCCATTGCTGTGTCACGTCACCATTGCTGTGTCAACGTCACCATTGCTGTGTCACGTCACCATTGCTGTGTCACGTCGCCATTGCTGTGTCACGTCACCATTGTTGTGTCACGTCACCACTGCTGTGTCAACGTCACCATTGCTGTGTCCGTCACCATTGTTGTCTCACGTCGCCATTGTTGTGTCACGTCACCATTGCTGCATCACGTCACCATTGCTGTGTCAACGTCACCATTGCTGTGTCACGTCACCATTGCTGTGTGTCACGTCACCATTGCTGTGTCACGTCATCATTGTTGTGTCACGTCACCATTGTTGTGTCACGTCGCCATTGTTGTGTCACGTCACCACTGCTGTGTCAACGTCACCATTGCTGTGTCCCGTCACCATTGTTGTCTCACGTCGCCATTGTTGTGTCACGTCACCATTGCTGTATCACGTCACCATTGCTGTGTCAACGTCACCATTGCTGTGTCACGTCACCATTGCTGTGTCACGTCACCATTGCTGTGTCACGTCATCATTGTTGTGTCACGTCACCATTGTTGTGTAAACGTCACCATTGCTGTGTCACGTCACCATTGCTGTGTCAACGTCACCGTTGCTGTGTCACGTCACCATTGCTGTGTCACGTCACCATTGTTGTGCTACGTCACCATTGTTGTGACACGGCATCATGAGGAATGCCAGACTTGTGCTCCCAGAGTTGAAGCACCGCCAAAGAAACAAACAAACAAAACAAAACATGAACCTTATTTCATTATTTCCACACAAAAAATTTGATCCTCCTCATCATTAAGATATTCTAGAATACTGTTCAATGGAACACAATTTTCATGATTTCAAAAAAGCATTCGATCTTCTCCATCACTTAAATATTCTAAAATACTGTTCAACTGAACACAGTTTTTTATGATTTCACGAAAGCATTCGATCTTCTCCATCATGTAAATATTTTAGAATACTGTTCAATGGAACACAGTTTTGTCAAGAGATCTAAGGTAGTCATGCTTTAGACTGTGGTTATATTTATTCCATACCAGTAACCTGTTCTAATGACGTTCATTGTGGAGTTTCTTACGGTACATTTTTGCACCCTCTTCTCTTCTGATTTTATCGACTTACAGCCATCGAAAGCTTTACAAAGGATTTCTTTGCCAATCAGTTGTTGCCCTTAAATACGGGATACAATCCACCATAGTTGAAAGGTGTCATTAAAATCAGTGATAATGCATCTCAAACAAAAATAAATCTATTGCTTCTCGCTAATGCGTTTCGAAAGTCTTTGAAAATTGCTCGGCTTTTTCTTTTTTGTTTTTTTTTTTTTGTTTGTGTGTTTATTTTTTGGTTGTTTTTTGTTTGGTTTGGTATGGTTTGGTTGGTTGTTGTTTTTTTGTTGGTTAGTTGGTTTCGTTTTGTTTTTCCTTTCCTTTTTTTTATTTTTATTTTCTAATTGACAGGGAGCGGTAAATGTTTTATGTTCACTGCGTCTTATAGGAAATGTCAGATCTTTCTACAATTTTAATTTCTAGAAGCGTTTCAAGTTGTAATATGATTCATGCTTGACTGCTTATTATAGATACGTGCATTTTACATGTTTATTCATTTATCATTATAATCTTTTTTCTTTGTTAGCTTGTTAGATTATCATCCACACATCAACCCATCTGTACACATTTATTAATCCATACATCTACGTATCTTGTGCATACACTTGTATCCATCTTTTTAGGCTTTTCT
Organism: Conus ventricosus; assembly: GCA_018398815.1. Lineage (NCBI taxonomy): Eukaryota > Metazoa > Mollusca > Gastropoda > Neogastropoda > Conidae > Conus > Conus ventricosus. Next base: position 76,158,679 of record CM031611.1, read on the forward strand.
TGCCTCAAATGACTTTTTTTTTCGCGCAGAATCTCAGAAAAAAAATCATTCCTGGCAACAGGACTGTAATCTCAGTACGCACTGCAGGATCAAACTAAAATCCTTGAATCTCTGAATATGGTGCACATGACATCACTGCTTGTTGTCCATGATGGCAACTTAAAGACTGAATTCTGCTAGAACCTCCCATACTTCT
>CM031611.1:76161374-76168874 GCA_018398815.1 Conus ventricosus
GTTTGTTAGTTTGTGTTGTTTTTCTTTGTGTTCATACATATAATCACTCTTTTCCTGTTCACTTCTGTACGAAGGAGAATGTTTCTATTTCTCACACAAGATTTGTTAATGTCATTTGTTGTTGTTGTTGTTGTTTGGCTTTAAGCTTTTTTTCATTTAATCACTCTTACCCCTTGTCACATAACCAGTTTGACGATATCAGCATGTATTTTGAAAACAAAAGAGAGAGACTTCAGACTTCAGACTTCAGAATTTTATTCAGTAAGGCCATCGGCCCATTTGAAGGGGAATGAGCATAACCATTTACATTATAGGTAAGAAGCAAATAATGTATCAGGGGAAAAAAACATCTGCCATCCAAACAAGCAAAAACAGCAAATAAGATGTCATTATTTCTCTGATCTTAAATGCTTAAACAAAAACATGCCTAAATTCTTGATAACGTTATACCTATTAGAGCTAAGTAGTAACTGTAAACGAAACAAGCATGGGCGCCTATAATATTCTGTGGGATAAATGTTTGGCGAATATCTTTTAAAGCTGGGCAAATGAACAGAAAATGTATTTCATTTTCTTCACCTTGCGTACACAATGGACACACTAAATCACTTTGTCTATGTTGTCTGTATCTTAAGAAATGAGTCCTTATCTCAGAAACTCCAAGTCTAAATTTAGCAATGGATCTTTTCAAATACATGTCTATATCGAATTTCAAATAAGGCTGAATCCGATGAAACTTGAACAATTCTGTACAAATTGTATCGTTCACTAGTCTGGATATGATCGTCCCACATTTGCCATCGACAGTCAATTAGCCTTTGTTGAAAAATACAAATAAACTGATTTTGATTTCCAACACCCTGAGCCAGCCAAACATCCCCAAATCCGTGCTTATACAGAAATAGACGCACACTTGAAACCCAGTTCGTTTTTCCCTTTAATCCAATTCGAATAACATTTCATAAGACTTACGAGGCAATCTACCATTATCCATGTGTAAAAGCTTTAGCCAATACCGAACACATCTAACGGCAGAAGTAATGAACAATGGATATCTGTTGGATTCCCCATACACCAAATCATTAGAAATACGCCTGTCAAGACCTAGAAACTTCTTCAAAGCAAATAAATGCACCGCCTCACAATGAACGACGGCGTTATCTAAACCCCAAATTTCAGCCCCATACATCAAAATGGGCTGTATCTGGGAATCAAAGATCTTTAAGAATAACACAAGTGAATTATTGTTTAAAGCATGCAATCTTTTATTACGCAAATCAAAGCATTCTTTCCCCTACATGCAAGGTCTTTGTAAGCAAAGCTAAAACTTAGACGAGTAGAAAGTAGATCCCCAGGTATTTATACACATTCACTACAGGTAAAACAAGTCCATCATACATCCATCTTTCCCTCGCTGATAAATATCCTCCCTTTCGAAATACCACGATGTTGCTTTTATTCATGTTCACTTTCAACTCTAATGAAGAGGCAGCCCTGCTCAGATTATTTAGCTGACGTTGTAAGCCAACTATCGTTTCTGAAACCAGAGCGATGTCATCTGCTAATAGTAGGATAAATAATTCGGGACACACCATCTGGAAATCGTCCACCATGAAGGCCATTGTTAATAACCTCGATAGCACCTCATTAATATACATAGAAATAATGCAGGGCTACACACATCACCTTGTCGTACCCCAGCGGCACAATTAATAAAGTCTGTAAGACTGGAACCACTTCTTATCCTTGTTTTAACTACTTGATACATAGCTCTAATACAACTAAATAATTTCCCCTTGACTCCGTTTTTAAGTAATACTGTCCATAAAAGCTTTCTGTTAATGGAGTCAAAGGCTTTTTCAAAGTCAATAAACGCAACATAAAATTTACGATTTAAAGAAAATTGCTTTTGAACAAACGCAAGAAGATAAACATATGATCGACAGTAGAGTAACCCTTTTAAAGCCAGCTTGATGTTCTCCCGTGATATTATTACATTCAATCCACTCCTGTAATCTGCTGTTAATGATAGTGCTATATATTTTACTGATAACGTCACCAAAGAGATGCCTCTGTAATTATTAGGATTATTTGCATCGCCTTTCTTGAATATGGTAAAGTTACAGACTCTGTCCAGTTATCTGGAAAGATACCCTCATCAAAAATTCTGTTGAAAAAAGCTTGTAAAAAGTCGACAACTTGAGCTCCAGCATACTTAAACAATTCACCAATAATAAAATCAGGTCCTGCCGATTTGTTGGTTTTAATTTTCCGCATGGCGAACATAACCTCCTCTCTAGAGATGGGACGATTGAAATACTCAACCTCTCCCTCATCGGTGACATCAGAAAGTTCATCATCACCTGAAATATCTTTATCTAACAAATGCTTAAAATGCTCATACCATGTGTCCGGGAGATATTATTCTTTGGATGTCTTCTTTTAAATGAAACTCTTTTGATAGTTTTCTAGAACTCCTGCTGTGACGGAAGAGATCTAATCATATTATCTAGCAAATTTTTATTGAATGTTTTTTTTTCTGGTTCAAAAGGTTTTTATATTCTCTTCTTGCAATAACATACTCAACTCTGTCGCCATCGTCTAGAGTACGAAGCCATACTCTCAGTAATTTTAGCGCTTTTCTCTTTGTTACCAAACAGACACTATCAAACCAATCATCCTTCTTAGCACAGTTCCCTTTTTGCACATATTTTTCATACATTCAGCACTGGTTTTGATACAATCATTAAACACCTTTAAGGCTTTATTTATATCAACATTTATCAATCCGAAAGCCTCATTAAATTTTGAGCACATTTCTGCTTTGCACAAATTGTCTCTGAAAATCAAGGCATAGTCATCATTCCACACAAACTTATCACAGACAGTGGCCTCAACAGTCTCCATAGTTTTATCGACATTTTCTGTTGATAAGTCAATGTGAAATTCAAGAGGTAAATGATCAGATTCGATCCGTTCAGAAACAAACAAATAACACAAATCACAAAAACTGGAGAAAAAGTCTTTAGATACTAGGAAATAATCATTTACACTGCTTCCGCTGTCTGTTATGTATGTATAGCAACCATGGCGGTCGCCCTGACATACACCATTCATAATATACAAATCAAAAGCAACACAGAGATTTAGCAATAACTTGCCATAATTATTCAATACATTATCATGAGAAGAACGATCTGTACAAGTGGCTGACTTTTCACTTGCAAACAGGAATCGAAAACATCAGAAGACAAGTCAGAGAAAAATTAGCCGTCCTGCTGTTCAAATCGCCACACACAACCACAAACCCAAAGTCACCTAGTGAACACAAGCAGTCTGCCAAACTTTCCTCCAACATGGAAATACCATATCAACATTAATAGAAGTGTAGAAAGGAGAACCTTCAGGCTGAACATACGCACAAACCAAAGCAATATTTTTCAGTGTCCCATAAAGCGATTTTTTTGATTAAAAAGACACACACATTTGAGCAATCAACATCTACATAAGATACGAAGGGAACAAATTCTTGTTTTATTAAGCAAACGAGCCCTCCAGATCGTCTCCCCTGATGACACAGCTTTACGGCAGGTTTAATAAAGGCTTTATACCCGACAAACACGTCCATGTCAAATGATTCAAGGAAGGTTTCTCCAAAGCAAATAAAGTCAAAACAACAGGCAAAGGAAACAAATGCATTGTCATAACTTTTGAGAGTAAACCATTAACATTCCAAGAGAGTACTTGAACACATTCTTACACACAGCACGTCCAGACCTTTGTTATCAGTATGACTATCATCAAGTACAATATTTTCCATACATATGTTGACATTGCTATCCACATCATTATATTTAGAAGAATCAGAATTCAAACGCCTATCTTTCAAACCGTGAAACGAATTCATGTAACTGCCAGTGCCAACGCTCACCTCGTCCACAACACTGTCAACATCACGTGCTAAACGGTTCGAGTCACGCACGGCAGAGTCCGGAACGGCCAGTCTTTTCCACCGGTGTAAAGCAATCTTTTTCTCCCATTTGAATTAGTGTCTACAACACTGCGAGAGGACCGGCCAAAACCCTATTTTAGCTCTTTTAGCTCACCGGAAACATCGAAACCGAACCTCTTGCCGTCAACAAGCAGATGGTCAAACACCATCGTGGCCCTCTTACCGTTGTTTCTCGCCTCTTTCAGATGAGAAGTGAGCCTCCGTCTGATGTCGCGGACTCTATTAGTAAAATCCTCACCGACAAAGATGTTTGTTCCTTTCAGGTTAGTCTTAGCCTTTAAAATACGAACCTTGTCCTTATACGAGGAGCATCTGGCAATGATGGGGGAGTCACGTTTGGCATTTAAACGATGTGCTCTGTCAAATTCCACCTCATTCACGCCCAACTTCTTCGCAGACAAATCTTTCAACATTCGCTCGCAGTCATCACTATTCTCATTCTCACTTCTATTCAATCCATAAAACAATAAATTATTGCGTTTTGAACGCCCTTCCAGATCATCTGTCTTCTTTTCTAGTAATTCAATTCTGTCACCAAGTCACTTTCTGCAGTCTTTGTTCTGAGCACGCAGTTCAACCACCTCCTCCCTGAGACCCTTCACTTCATTCTGCAGCGCAGCATACTGTTCACTAAGGGTCCTCACATCCACTTTCACATCGTCCACTTACTGTCCATAGCCTTGTTGGTCTTGTCCATCTCCAGTAGCTTGGTCATGATGTCGGCCATGGTGGTTCGGCGCTCGTCGGTCTCGGCAAAGTAGAGTCCTCAGAGGGGGCAGCACCCCTGTCCGCACTGGCACCGCGCGTAGCATAACCCAGCCGGGTCTGCTTCACGTTGTCTGCCTTCACCGCTGGAGTAGGTCCGGGGTTCTGCTCTACGTCTCCACATTGCAGTAATAGTCCGCCCCAAAACAACAAGACGAGGAGCAAACCTGCCCATACACCGTCACTCGGCCGGCGTAGTGTCAAAATGGATGACCTCATTTTCATTTTTTGCACAGTTCTTTTGTACATAAAATGTAGAAATGTCTCCAGAAAACAGCCACATCTTGTGCGGAAAGAAAGACCATCCAACGGCATGGTGCAAATACTAATTACATGCACAAACTCAATCACCAGCACAAACAGGAACCGTCAAAAAAATAATAGGAAAAAACTTGAAGAGACTTTCACACAACGTCTGACTCCAACTCCACGTTGAACTCACCCCCCTTGTCACATAACCAGTTTGACGATATCAGCATGTATTTTGAAAACGAGAGAGAGAGAGAGAGAGAGAGAGAGAGTGTGTGTGTGTGTGTGTGTGTGTGTGTGTGTGTGTGTGTGTGTGCGTGCGTGCGTGCGTGCGTGCGTGCGCACGCTTCAGGTTTGAGAAAATCTTATTGCGTTGTAAAATACGTGTATGATACGCTGAAACTCAGAAGCAGAGAGAGATAGAGAGAAGGGGGCGGGGGGGCGGGGATAGTTCAGGGACTGCTAATTAAGCCTTCCATTCATATCTTGTTTATCGCTTGACTTCCGTAGCGTTCAGCAAGGAAACACTCCTGATTTTGAATGAGAGTTTCTGATTTCATTTCCATGATTCACTTGGCTCTTTGACTTTCCCCGATAATACCATTCACACCGGGCCCGGCCCGCTTCCTTTCCCCGCTACCTTCTCAGTACATCGTTTTTTCCACTCGCGCGCGCGCATACGCATGCACGCACACGCACACACACACACACACACACACACACAAACGCGCGCGCCACACACACACACACACACACACACAACACACACACCACAACATCCGGCGCCGCCCAATTGTCTGAAGCCTATGCGGTTCTCTTTATACCCTACGTCTTGATCTACATACCTCACACCGATCTCACTTCCATCATCAGCCTTTTCCCTGTTGCCACGTTTTGCCACGCTCCCCGCTCCCCCCCCCCCCCCCCCCCCCCCCCCTTCTCTTTTTGCTACATTCCCCCCTCATCTCTTGTTGTTTCACCTTTCTTATTGTTAGTTTCCCCATCTCTCTCGGTGCTACGTGTTTTAACCTGTCTTATTGTTCAATTTCCCACCTCTCTCGGTGCTACGTGTTTTAACCTTATTGTTCCAATTTCCCCCACCTCTCTCGGTGCTACGTGTTTTAACCTGTCTTATTGTTCCAATTTCCCCACCTCTCTCGGTGCTACGTTTTTAACCTTCTTATTGTTACAATTCCCCCACCTCTCTCGGTGCTACGTTTTTTTAACCTGTCTTATTGTTGCAATTTCCCCACCTCTCTCGGTGCTACGTTTTTTAACCTGTCTTATTGTTGCAATTTCCCCACCTCTCTCGGTGCTACGTTTTTTAACCTGTCTTATTGTTACAATTTCCCCACCTCTCTCGGTGCTACGTTTTTTAACCGTCTTATTGTTGCAATTTCCCCACCTCTCTCGGTGCTACGTTTTTTAACCTGTCTATTGTTACAATTTCCCCACCTCTCTCGGTGCTACGTTTTTTTAACCTGTCTTATTGTTACATTTCCCCACCTCTCTCGGTGCTACGTTTTCTCACACCTCACTTAGTGCTACGTTTTTTAACCTCTCTTTGTTACAATTTCTCCACCTCTCTCGGTGCTACGTTTTTTTAACCTCTCTTAGTGCTACGTTTTTTTAACCTCTCTTATGCTACGTTTCCCACCTCTCTCGGTGCTACGTCTTTCAACCCGTGTCTGTTACTGCTACATTTCCCCTCTTCTCCTGTGGCAAACATTTTCATGTCCTTCTTCACGCTACGTTTGTCCCATTTCCTTCTCATTGCTACGTGTTCCCCTCCACCAAATGGCTACGTCCTTCTCCCTCCACCCCCACCCCCCCCCACCCCACCCCGCCCCCACTCGTTTTTCCTGCTGTGTTTCCTATCTGTCTTAATACTAAGTGTTTTGTTTCCATACTCGCACGAAAGTTCTTGATTGCTGTAACAACTCAACGTGTTGCTGGGATGCATTGCAGCCTAGTTAATGAACTAATTGCTTTGTCCATATTGTCTAATGATGGGATGCATTTGCCTGTAATTGTGGGGAAAAAAATACTAGAAATTGAAAAAAAAAAAAAAAAGTTCCACTCTGTGTTATTTCTATGATCCCACCCCCATCCCCCTTCGATGCAATGTGGGTTTTTTTCTCCTCTCTCTCTCTCTCTCTCTCTCTCTCTCTCTCTCTCTCCCCTCTCTCTCTCTCTCTTCTCTCTCTCTCTCTCCTCTCTTACAGCTACGCCCCTTTTTTCTTTTTCTTTTTTCTTTTTTGCCACCCCTCTCAATAACGCGTTCTTCTTCTTCTCTCTCTCTCTCGCTCTCTCTCTCTCTCTCTCCTCTCTCTCTCTCTCTCTCTCTCTCTCCTCCTCTCTCTCTCTCCTCTCTCTCTCTCTCTCTTTTACATTTTACCCCCCCGTCCCTCTCTTATAGCCGTGTTTTCCCCCGACACTTTTAAGTTGACGTTTTCCTTTTCTTTCTCATGTTC
>CM031611.1:76171374-76183874 GCA_018398815.1 Conus ventricosus
TTTTTTCCCGTTGTCTAGTTTTCCTTTCTTCTTTTTTTTCTTCTTTCTTTCTTTCTCTTTCTTTCTTTCTTTCTTTCTTTCTTTCTTTTCTTTCTTTCTTTCTCTCTCTAGTTATATGTCTACTTAGTTAGCTGTCCAAATCGTGCTTTTTCATCTTTGTTTTCTCAGGTCAGATATGTTCAAATATAGTTGCAGAAAGAATGATCCAGCGATACTTTTCCAGCTTTATCACTAAAGTAAATGGGACGGGTCTGTCTCTCAAAGAATGTCACCAAGGTAAACATAGGTTTCGGGGCATTGTACAACCTTCTCCTGCCAGCAAAGTTCTGCATGGTTGTCTACAAAGTCCAAACTCTCTTCTCTACTATGTCGCATATCGCTTCCTAGCTTTAAGGAAGAAAGCCTTAGCTCATACAATAGTTGTGAGTATACGGATCGGAAGCGAGAAACCTTGAGTTCTACATGCGCGTCTCATAGGAAGCAGTGTTCCTCCTCCTCCCCCCCCCCCCCCATCCCCCACATAATAACTTCCACACACCACCCCCTTCCCGCCCACTCCCACCCATTCCACAGTCCCATTCACAAATACACTCACAGCCTTTCTCATCATCTCCGCCCTATTAAATGTCTTCGACACCGTGATTCGAGTTCAAGGTTGTAATCTTACGAAAAGCAAGGATGGGGGGGGGGAGGGGTTTCAATTCATGATCATTCAAGCGAACTAACTAATAAGCGGGCATAAAAGAACAAAACAAACAAAAGCAAAACAAAGAAAAAAAAACCCACCTCTTGCTGACATGGACAGTGATGAATTTGCCTTGACCTCGAAGAAAAACAAACAATACCAACGTAGCAGAATTAACACCCCCCCCCCCCCCGCACACACACACACACACACACACACACACACACTAAAAATAAAATAAAAATTGCAGTGGCGTTAAACTACGGGTGCTGCTTTCCCTTTGTCCTCAGCAGAGCGGCGGAAAATGACGCCATGATTATGGGAAAGAAAGTCTGGAAGCAACGAGGCGGATGGAAAGGCGTTGCAGCACTGCAACGAAGAACTTCGTAAGCGCCCGGACCAGGACAGAATGTCTCCATCCACACAGGCACCAGTTGCACTGGCTGACGGCTTTGTCCGCACGCAGATTAAACCCGGTCTTGTATCATGACTGGCCTTTCTGTCAGCGGGCCTCAAATGCCACAAAGAAGGCACACAGAACATGCCAAGTCCAAGACCCCAGTGCCGAGTGCTGGCCGCCAGTTCCACCTCCCACGCGTTCAGGGGCGCGGCCAGAAAAAAACAACGTGTCCATTGAGGCCGCACGGACGACCCGATGCACCTCTTTCTCTTCCGCCTCCCCGGTCCTAGCGTGTCCGCACTTCCGGTTCCAATGTGGTGGCTTTTCTAATGAATTGTTGTCAAGGCTTCAGTGCGTCTGATTAAATTCTCACTCTCTCTCTGTCTCTGTCTGTTTTCCTCCCCCCTCCCTCTCCATCTCCTCCCTCCCTCCTCCTCTCCTCTCTACTCTCTTCTCTCTCTCTCTCTCTCTCTCTCTCTCTCTCTCTCTCTCTCTCTCTCTCTGCATTTTTTTTTTTTTCTTGTCCGTCTCTCTCATCTCTCTTTCATGTTATATATTCTCGGCTGCGTAGTCTGCCTCACTTCTCTTCGTCATCTCGTCTCTGATCTAGCTCTCTCATACTCTCATCTCTTCTCTCTCTAGTTGTGTAGTGTGTGTGTGTGTGTTCCGTGTGGTGTGTGTGTAGAAAAGTGTAATTGTGACAGTGTCTGTGGTCCGATCTACCTTCCTGGTCATCTAGGCTTCTCTAGTTCTGGCCTCTGCATCTCTTCTCTCACCACCTCTTCTCTCTCTCTCTACACTTCTATCTCTCACATCTCTCTACTCATCACTTGTTTAAATTTCCTTAATTGAAATCCGGATGTCAAGCAGTCGTTCGATGCTTATTCCACCTCGTGTGTGTGTGTGTGTGTGTAGGTGTGTGTTGTGTGTGTGTGTGTGTGTGTGACGTGCGCGCGCGTGCTTTTAGCTATGTCTACCAGCCGTTCTTCTAAAACAACTGTGTGCGGCGCACACACACACACAACACACACACGCAGCGCGCGCGCAGGCGCAGCGCAGCCGCTACACACGCACACGCATACACGTTCTTAAACATTCAAGCATGTCATGGTATACATTGTCAAACACACGGGCATGTAGGCACTTACGCCCTCAGACACATACTTTTTCGTCTAATATCACATGTGTATAGACGTTAAATTGAAGACCTAACACTACTTTTGCTAATACCAATAATCTAATGATAGTTTCTATGGTTACAGCCATGATAAAGCTCTGTGTGATTTCCACGATAATGAACAACGACGACGACAATGATAATGATAACTATTGCAGTGTGTTTTGGTTTCTCAAAAAGGAAGATACTGATAGAGTCAGACATGATTGCAGAATACTGGTAATGATGACAGACGACAAAATGATGACGACGACGACGACGACGACGATGATGATGATGATGATGATGATGATGATGATGATGATGTGATGGTGATGACGACGACGACGACGACGACGACGATGACGATGACGATGATGATGATGACGACGATAATGACGGCGACGATAACACTCTTTGTTTGCCCGTGCTGTGTGCAGAGAGAGAGAGAGAGAGAGAGTTCCGACCAAACCACCAACCAAGCCACCGGTGTCACCATGGGTTCTGACTCCACCGCTCGCTGTCGTCCAGTGACGACGACGATGCCGTTGATGACGACGATGATGATGATGATGATGATGCTCCTCTCTTCCGTCCTCGTCCTCAGCCAAGCTGCGGAAGCTGACGTCACTGCCGCTCCGGTTAGTCGTCTATGCTCATGATGTTGTCCTTTGTTTAGGTGTAGTTCGCACAAAAAGAGAGAGAGGGGGATCACACACATGTGAAGGGATGGAGGGGCTTGGGGTTGGGAGGATACTAATTAAGCCTTTTCACTATTCCCACCACTGCTGTGTGTTTTCGTATAGGCCCACGAGCATGAAAAGAGACACAAGCATGCAAGGTACTGTATTCTTCCTATCAGCACGCGCTGTCGGAGAGTAGCGGCCCTTTGAATGCTACACAGGCCATGATAAGGACAGCAATTTCGGGGTGGAGGGGGTGGGGGGGGGGTGTCTGTGTCTGTGTGTGTGAGTGTGTGTGTCTGTCTGACTGTGTATGTGTGTGCGTGTGCGCGCGCGCGAGCGTGTGTTGTGTGTGTGTGTGTGTGTGTGTGTGTGTGTGTGTGTGTGTGGTGTGTGGCGCGCGCGCGCTGGTGTGTGTGTGTGTGTGTGTGTGTGTGTGTGTGTGTGTGTGTGTGTGTGGTGTGCGCGCGCGTACGCGCGTGTGTGTGTGTGTGTGTGTGTGTGTGTGTGTGTGTGTGTGGTGCGTGCGTGCGTGCGTGCGTGCGTGCGTGCGTGCGTGGTGTGTGTGTATGTGCGTGTGTGTGTATGTGTGTGTGTGCGTGCGTGCGTGTGTGTGTTGTGTGCTGTTATTTTTTTTTTTTTTTTGGGGGGGGGCGTGGTGTTTTTTTTCCAAGAAAGTTTAAACCGCAATGAATTATGGGAGGGGCACAAACTGAAAGTAAGAAAAGGCTGACAACTTGTTCTGTTTGTTGGCGACCTCATCGTCGCGTTAATATTCTTGATAACTTTGCATACCAGCAATCTTTTACAAATGCCAATGCAAGGCAGCTTCTGTTTCGTGCTAGCGGTTTCATGTCGTGTCGTGTCGTATGTGCATGCGGTGCGTGCGTGCGTGCGTGCGTGCATGCGTGCGTGGGTGCGTGGGAGAGTGCGTGCGTGCGTGCGTGAGTGTGTGTGTGCGCGCGCGCGTGTGTGTATGTGTGTGCGTGTGCGTGTGCGTGTGTGTGTGTGTGTGTGGTGTGTGTGTGTGTGTGCGTGTGTCTGAATGTGTGTGTTAAGCATGAAAATTCAGATCGCACTCTTGTTCGACTCTCACCGTAACCTGGTGCTACAGTAAAGGCCTTCATAATCTAGGCTTACTAGGGGTTGGTCTGAAAATAGAGACAGGGAAACAACTCTGAAAACGAGACCGCACGCGTTGGCAGCAGTAATGGCCCTTTTAATAGTTTTTTTTATGTTTCTCTATCCGCTTAGATTAGACCTCAATGGCTACACACCTGGTTTCTGTGATTTTACCGTACGAACATAGAACATCTCTTTGTCTCGCTGTCCAGAGTTTACATGCAGAACAGATCTGTGTCCTGGAGGAGTTACGCGGTCGAAGGGGTGGATCTACATCACCATTTTTCGCTCATGTATGCATCACGCGTTCGTTGATGTATAATACCGCGTTCGCTATGTAAGAATACACTGCGTTCGCTTGATAGTAATGCGTTCGCTTGACAGTAATGAATACACTGCGTTCGCTTGATAGTGATGAACTACACTGCGTTCGCTTGATAGTAGTATGAATACACTGCGTTCGCTTGATAGCAATGAATACACTCGTTGCTGTTGATGACACTGCTTCGTTGACAGTAATGAATACACGGCGTTCGCTTGATAGTAATGATACACTGCGTTCGCTTGATAGTAATGAATACACTGCGTTCGATTGAAGTAATGAATAACTGCGTTCACTTGATAGTAATGAATACACTGCGTTCGCTTGACAGTAATGAATACGGCGTTCTGTTATGAATCCCGTTCGCATGTAGTATGAATACACTGCGTTCGCTTGATAGTGATGAATACACTGCGTTCGCTTGATAGTAATGAATACACGGCGATTCGCTTGACAGTAATGAATACACGGCGTTCGCTTGATAGTAATGAATACATGCTTCATTGTAGTATGAATACACGCGTTCGCTTAAGTAATGAATACACGGCGTTCGCTTGATAGTAATGAATACACTGCGTTCACTTGATAGTAATGAATACACGGCGTTCGCTTGATAGTAATGAATACACGGCGTTCGCTTGATAGTGATGAACACACTGCTTCACTTAATAGTGATGAATGCACAGCGTTCGCTTGATAGTAATGAATACACTGCGTTCACTTGATAGTAATGAATACACTGCGTTCGATTAATTGTAACGAATACACAACATTCGTTTAGTTAATAGTAATGAATACACGGCGTTCAAGTAATGGTAATGAATCCACAGCAATTCGCTAAATGGTAATGAATACATGGCGTTCGATTAATAGTAATGAGTACACGCAATCGCTTCATAGTAATGAATGCGCGGCGTTCGCTTGATAGTGATGAATATACGGCGTTTGCTTGATAGTAATGAATACACGGCGTTCGCTTGATAGTGATGAGTACACAGCGTTCGCTTAGTAATGATGAATACACAGCGTTCGCTCAATAGTAACAGGTGCACGGCGTTCGCTTGATAGTAAACAATACACGGCGTTCGCTTGATAGTAAGAATACACGGCGTTCGCTTGATAGTGACGAATACACGGCGTTCGCTTGATAGTAATGAATACACGGTGTTCGCTTGATAGTAATGAATACACGGGGTTCGCTTGATAGTAATTAATACACGGCGTTCGCTTGATAGTATTGAACACACGGCGTTCGTTCAATAGTAATGAATACACGGCGTTCGCTTGATAGTGATGAACACACGGCGTTCGTTCAATAGTAATGAATACACGGCGTTCGCTTAATAATACTAATGAATACACGGCGTTCGCTTAATACCTAGGAATACGCGGCATACGCAGACTTTCTCTCATTAAACAAGCTATTTTCCTTTGCGACTCCAATGTCAACTCCAGTGTAAAATCAGTGCTACTCTACGGGTCAGAGACTTGGCGAGTCACCACCAACACCTCCACGAAGATCCAAACCTTCATCAACAAATGTCTCCGGCAGATCCTCCACTTACGATGGTTCGACAGAGTGCCAAACAGCCACCTGTGGGCGAGGGCAAACCAACAGCCAATGGACGTCCAGGTCAGGAAGAGCCAGTGGCGATGGGTCGGCCACACACTGCGGAAGGAGCCCTCGAACATCACCAGGCAGGCGCTCGAGTGGAACCCGCAGGGCAAGAGGAAGCGAGGGCGCCCAAAGCAGACCTGGAAGAGGAGCTTGCTGAACGAGCTGAGAGCCTCCAGCCTGACCTGGGGGGGGGGGGGGGGGGGGGGGGGGGGAGAGATCAAGACCTGTGCCAGGGACAGACGGAGGTGGAAGGTTGCTGTTGAGGCACTATGCTTCTCAAGGAGCGAAGAGGACTAAGTCCATTTTCCTTTACAAAACTAAGACAAATTCTTTCTGTCACCCTTTTCCCACCTGCTCCCCACGCTTGCCCCGGGAGAGGAGATCCGCCCCTGCAATCGATTCTGCGATGTTTAAAAAGAAACTGGAGTGTGTATGTGTGATCATAGATTGAACCGAAATGGATACAACTAAGCCTGGGGGTGGGGGGGGAGGGGGGGCAGGAGACAACAGACAAAGGGACCAAGAATGGAACGACGAGGTACCAAAACAGGCAGAAGTTAGGGTACTGCGGTTTGGCAAGCTCTTCTTTTTTCATTCTGCAAGAAATGACAAGCTGCTACTGTGTTCATCATTTTTTGTTCCCTTTCATGTCATTCTACATTTATCCTAAACAAGGGCATGGCCATTCCAGGCCTTTTGTATCAAAACTGGCTCCAGGCAGGTCAAGATTCGTTCCAAACAGGTGAAAAACGGCTTGAAAACGGGAAAACGTTCTCCACAACATCTCAGATCGAATGGAAAATACTTGCCTCATTCAGAAATGTCATAAAGTCACATGAACAGTAAAACACAGACAAACGAATTACAGGACAAAACACGACGTGTTTCGACCTCTTAGGTCTTTTTCAGGCAAGAGAAACTACACTCAGGGCAACGAAAACGAAGAACAAGCAATCACTTATTTTGTCAAATTTGGCGGGGCGCATCTTGCGATAAGTGACTGCTCCTTCTTCATTTTCGTTGTCCAGGGCATTGTGTATCTTGCCTGAAGAAGACCCGAGAGGTCGAAACGCGTCGTGATGTGTCCTGTAATTCGTTTGTCTGTGTGATCTGGCGGAGTTCGTTGAAGTACCTTTTGAGATGTGTTTACATTTCCGCCTGCACTCATCTCAGTTTGCAACTCCTTCAGAAAGTCACAAATCACATCTGATGGAACAGCTCGGAACAACCTCTTCATGGAGTCTGCGGCAAAGCGCTGATGTGTGACGTCATGGAAATCCTAACAATCTGTTAGAACAAGTTTCATACAAAATGGCTCATCAGAGAGTCTTCATCATGCAGTCCCAGATGCCAATGAACAGCCCAGTTAGTAGAGCACTGTACTCGTATTCCTGATATCCTGGGGTTGCGGGTTCGAATCTCCGCTGGGCCGTCTCGTAACTGAGGGATTTTTTCCCCTCGGAGCTAGCATTGTTTCTGACTCCATTTCCGGAAACGTCCTTCCAGTGAGACTGTAAACCGAGGTTCCGTGTGTGAATGCATACACAGTGTCTAGTAAACATGTGAAATCCGTCAATAACTTTCTTAAGAGAAGGCCAAGTTGGCCGTTGGTATGGATGACATGCTTCACATAGCATGCACTGTGTGTGAAAAGTCAAAAGAATGAAGAAAGAAAATGGGGAGCCGCTGATGTCACTAAAAGGCACGGGAAACGACAGAATGAAGAGCCAGCAGGCAGCTCTTCAGTCGGCTCTACCCAGGTTGGCAGCCCGCGTTGTGTAGGCTAAACGAGAACGTGGATTGTAAAGTGCTTAGAGCTTGGTCTCTAGCCCAGGGTAGGCGCCTTTATGATTATTGTAAACGACAGCAACAACAACAGTAATGATAATGATAATTAGCATCACAACATTATTTTTGTTGTTGTTGTTATATCATTATCACTATTACTAGCATTATTATATTATTAGCATCATTATTATTATCATCATTATTATCATTGTTATCATTATCATTTATTGTCATTTTTATTATTATTTTTGTTGTTGTTGATGTTGTTGTTACTGTTCATGCGGCTGTTATTGTTGTTATCATTACTATTTATTGTTATTATTATTATTTTTGTTGTTGTTGTTGATGTTGTTGTTACTGTTCGTGTGGCTCTTATTGTTATTATCATTATTACAGGCGTGGCCTGCCTGTCATTGGCACAATGTTTTCTCTCCTGTAGGGCCACCAGTCGTGGCGGACAACAGAACGTGTTGAAGGTGTGGCCAGATCTACAAGTGCTCCAAAATAAAAGCGCATCCAGTTTAACACACTCTACATGAAAGACACAGGTGTATAGACTTCCTCAAGAATGTAACCTTTGAAACTGAGCATACCAAAATTTTTGGGGGGATTCAATATTAAATTAGATAATGGTGAACCGTTTACTAACCTGTCAATAATGTAGCAGGAGAGGTAGGAATAAGTATTAGCCGTACTATAAGAAGCAACAGTGGTTCGTCTTACTGTTCAGACGTGAACAAATTGGAAAAACTTCTGGTTTGTTTGTTTGTTTGTTTTTTTGTTTAAGAAAATACTGCCTATCTGTTTGTCATTGTTGTTCATGCAATACTTCAGATTTAGATCACCGATGATTCAGTCGAAGGAAAATATTAGTTGTAGAGAGTACAAAAGAAAAAAAAGAAAAAAAACGTCTGTGCGAAAGCTCTCTCTCTCTCTCTCTCTCTCTCTCTCTCTCTCTCTCTCTCTCTCTCTCTCTCTCTCTCTCTCTCTCTCTCTCTCTCTCTCTCTCTCTCTCTCTCTCTCCGTGATGTAGCTCAATATAACAGCCAAAGAAATTTCTGGGGATAAAATTGTTCAGAATACCGACCACAGGAACAGTATAGTCAACTGCTTACGGTATCAAAAACTGGTTCTAGACAGATGTAAGCCTTTAACAAGCACGGTTAGCTAATGACTTTCAAATGTTATTATTCTCTGAAGTTCTTCTGAACAAGAAAGGACGAATAGGTAAAATTTCATTTTTTTTTATAATCATTGTTCCTATAAATTGCTGAAGCATCCAGATTCTTACCTAGCACATGTAACGATTTCCAAATTCTCGCGGTATAAATGACATTTTTAAAAATACACAGGAAAAATCAATTAGACATGTCCCTCGTATTAAAAGATTGACTTCATTTGTTCTAGTATGTGAAGACCAAAAAGGCCATACCGGTGTTTAGGAATAACTCATTGTTGGGTGAGAAGTTCTGATATGTTTGGATCCTTTTTGTGCACTGTATCTCTTCTGTATGTGTCTAATATCATCTGGCGATAAAAAGACATTAAATAAACCACTGAACTGAACTGAACTGATCTCTTCTGTATACAAAACACAGGCCTGACAATGACATTCGTGCCGCCCCACCTCTCTCTCTCTCTTTTCTCTCTCTCTCTCTCTCTCTCTCTCTCCTCTCTCTCTCTCTCTCTCTTCTTTCTTCTCTCTCCACACACACACACACACACACACACACACACACACACACACACACACACACACACACACACAAATTTCAGAAGAATTAGTCTAATATCACCACTGTTGTGAAGAGACTCTAAATTAAATCAATCAAAATTTCAGAAGAATGAAGAAGGGACTGTTTGTGTTGCAGACAAAACCCAGTGCAGCCAAAAGCCAATCCAAGCCAGCAGCGTCAGACGAGCAGAAAACGGACGATGAGGACGGCGCCGCAGAGGACGTATCCAAACGGGGTTTTGACCGCATCGGCGGCCACAGCTCCTTCGCCCAGTTCGGCAAGAGAGAGGACGACAGTGACAACCTGCAAGTACAGCAGAGAGGCTTCGACAGGATCGCCGGTGCCACGGACTTCGGCACGTTCGGAAAGAGGGGAGGGGAGCAGGAGAACGAGGTGGACAAAAGGTTTGACCGCATTTCCGGCGTCAGCGGCTTCGGTCATTTTGGAAAAAGAGACGGGGACAAAACAGAAGGCGGTGAAGAGAAGAGAGGCTTTGACAGAATCTCCGGCTCCAGTGCCTTCGGGAGTTTTGGAAAGAGACAAGAGGCGCAAGCGTCCAGTGATGCGGACAAACGGACATTCGACAGAATCGCTGGTGTCAGTGGCTTTGGCGGCTTTGGGAAACGGGAAGATGAGGAGAGTCAGACGGACAAGAGAGGATTTGATCGCATTGCTGGTGCCAGTGCTTTCGGCAGGTTTGGAAAGAGGCAGCCACAGCAAGAAGGATCCGCGGTGGAGCAGCAGGAAGAAGCTGAACCCACAAAGAGAAGGTTTGACCGCATCGCAGGAGCCACTGACTTTGGCATGTTCGGGAAGAGAGAGCCAGGACAGGAGGAAGGGGACGTGGACAAACGGAGGTTTGACAGAATAGCCAGTGCAACCGACTTCGGAATGTTCGGAAAGAGAGAGCCAGGACAGGAAGTGGACAAACGGAGGTTTGACAGAATAGCCAGTGCCACCGACTTCGGAATGTTCGGAAAGAGAGAGCCAGGACAGGAAGTGGACAAACGGAGGTTTGACAGAATAGCCAGTGCCACTGACTTCGGAATGTTCGGAAAGAGAGAGCCAGGACAGGAAGTGGACAAACGGAGGTTTGACAGAATAGCCAGTGCCACCGACTTTGGCTCCTTTGGGAAGAGAGACCAGCACGCGGACGGGGACGTGGACAAACGGAGGTTTGACAGAATAGCCAGCGCCACCGACTTTGGCTCCTTTGGAAAGAGAGACCAGCAGGCAGAGGAAAAAAGATTCGATCGCATCTCAGGACTCAGCAGTTTTGGGGGGTTCGGAAAGCGTGGGTTTGACCGAATCTCGGGCATGAATTCCTTCTCCACCTTTGGCAAGAGGCAGCCAGAGCAAGCAGTCACCGATGACAAGAGATCGTTTGATCGGATCGCCGGCCACAGCTCCTTTTCCAGCTTTGGCAAACGAGGGTTTGACAGAATTGGCACCATGAGTTCATTTTCCAACTTTGGTAAACGAAAATTTGACAGAATTGGAGGCTTGACGTCATTTGGTTCATTCGGCAAAAGATCTGACAGCACTTCCGATGATTTCCAGAACCCAGAGGAAGAGAAGCGTGGATTCGATAGAATCGGTGGAATGAGCAGCTTCTCCTCCTTTGGAAAACGAGAAATGGTCGATGGTGGCAACGACGAAGCGTCCCTTCCTGAGAAAAAGTTTGACAGAATTGCGTCAGTGAGTTCCTTCGGCAAGTTCGGAAAACGGCCTTTTGATCGCATCGCCGGCTCTCGCTTTGCAGACTTTGGTAAACGACAGTCTGACCAGAGTAACAGCGACCTGGACAAAAGACGGTTTGATGCCATCAGCTCGTCCAGCTTTGGCCGCTTCGGCAAGAGAGAGGACGCTGGGGAGGGTGAAGCGGACAAGAGAAGCTTTGATCGGATAGCTGGACACAGCAGTTTTGCGTCTTTCGGCAAACGAGAGGGACAGAACGCGGACAGCAACCACTCTGAGCAATCCAAACGTTTTGACAGGATCGGTCTGAGCTCTTTTACGCCCTTAGGTAAGAGAGACAATAACGCAAAATCGACAGAAGAGAGTGACGATACACAAGCACCAAAAGAGTCCAGTGACAACGCAGCGGTACAGGTTTCCAGCAGTCCAAAAGGCGACACTCACAAACACATTTCTAAACGAGATCTCAGGTCTCTGACGGATACAGACAAGCGTCGCTTCGATTCCATTGCTCCTTCCAGCAGTATGGGAGGTTTTGGAAAACGCCGTTTTGACTCCATCGCCCCCTCCAGCTCTTTTGCCGGCTTCGGCAAACGGCGATTTGATTCCATCGCCCCCTCCAGCTCTTTTGCCGGCTTCGGCAAACGGCGATTTGATTCCATCGCTCCGTCCAGTAGCATGGCAGGTTTTGGCAAGCGACGGTTCGACTCCATTGCTCCTTCCAGCAGTATGGCGGGATTTGGAAAACGGGGTTTGGACACTATAGCATTGAACAGTAATTTTGGTGGATTTGGAAAACGTACTATGGATTCTATTGCCAGCTACAGTAAATTCGGTGGATTCGGAAAACGCCAGATGGACTCCATAGCTTCCTACAGCAAGTTTGGCGGATTTGGAAAGCGTGCCATGGACTCCATAGCTTCCTACAGCAAGTTCGGCGGATTTGGGAAGCGATCGATGGATTCTATAGCATCATACAGTAAATTTGGAGGATTTGGGAAACGTGCTGTGGACCCCATTTCCTCATACAGTAAATTCGGCGGGTTCGGAAAACGTGGCGTGGACTCCATTTCTTCCTACAGTCGCTTTGGTGGGTTCGGTAAACGAAGGCTGGATTCCATCGCGCCGTCCTCCAGGTTCGGCGGCTTTGGCAAGCGGGACGTGGACGGCGTGCTGGACGACCTCACAGCGCTGAACGACCGCCTCCACCAGGAGGGCGACGCCCTGACCCCGGAGGACGTGCAGCACCTGATGGCCATCCTGACTGGCTCAGGACTCGGAGAGGACACCGA
>CM031611.1:76188874-76203874 GCA_018398815.1 Conus ventricosus
ACAATACAATACAATTATAACGTGGAAGACAGTGCCAGACAGTACACTAAATGGTTGTGAAAGACGAACTACAAAGCACTGTACACTCCTTCTTGTGGCTACTCAATGTATTCGTTGTGTATGTGTAATGTGTTCTTGTTGATGTTTCATGTGTTCTTGTTGATGTCTTAATGTGTGTTTTTTTAATTATGTCTGATGTGTTCTCGTTAATGTCTTAATATGTTCTTGTTTACGTTTACGTGTGTGTGCTTGTTAATGATTAACGCGTGTGTTCTTGTTAATGATTAATGTGTTTGTGTGCATGCTCTTGTCGAAGATCAGTGTGATCTGATTTATGTTGCGACTGTGTTTAGCTTATGTTCAGTGTTCTTGTCGATGTTCAATATTCTTGATGTTAAGAGCGTTCTTCTTTACATTACATATTTTCTTGATGTTCAGTGTGTTCTTGTTAATGTTCAATATCCTCTTCCTGATGTTCAATGTGTTTTGTTTTTGTCCGATGTGTTTTATTTATGCTCTCTATACATCATTGTTAACTGTTTAGAGAATAATCTTGTCGATGTTCACTGTGTTCTTGTTGATGTTCAGTGCCGTTCATGTAAATGTTCGCCCTGTTCATGTTCCTAGTCACTGTCTCCATGTTCGTGTTCCGAATGTTCTTGCAGATGTTCAATGCGTTCTTGTTCACGTGCAGTGTACGTGGGTGCTGGTGTGTCGTGCATTATTGTGGCGTGTCACAAGAGTTGCCATGCATTCCGATATTGACATTCAGTTCATAGCGCGTTGCGTTAAGTTTCAATGTCACCCAAGCGGATAGCCCTGTATATTTCTACCCGTTTGTCAGTCTTGTTGTAGCTTCCTATCGCAATTTTCTCTTTGGGCTTTTAGTTTTGTTTCTTCGTTTACCTGTTTTTTTTCTTCTTTAACCCAGATGGTGTTATGAAATGTCCTTTTTTTCCATCTTCTTTTTCCATACATCCTTTCTGCGATCAAATGAGATGGCCATCTGCATTTCGATGTCCGCCATTTTACCTTTACCATTGATTTCAAGTTTTATTTCACTTCGTGTTTCTATCAACCATTGTGTGATATTTCAAATAAGTAAAAAGCTTGCTACTGAAATAGCTACTTAGCCTTTCTCTTTTTCTTTCTTTCTTTTCTTGGTTTTTTTTTCTTTCTTTTCTTTTTTGTTTTACATATAGGATGGTAGGTCACTTAAAATCATCGGGTTTCTTTTATTATTATTCATTTTCCTTCTCTTTCTCTCCTGTCTGTGATCATATCAAATTTCACATCTGCTGCATTTTTGTTCTTCGTCATGTTCTTTTTTTTTTACATACGTTTTAAGGGGTTTTCTTTTCTATCTGCCATTTTATGTGATTGTGTCTAAGTCACAGGGGTTTACGGTACGTATCATTTACCCTTTGTATGTGATTGTGTCTAAGTCACAGGGGTTTACGGTACGTATCATTTACCCTTTCTATGTGATTGTGTCTAAGTCACAGGGGTTTACGGTACGTATCATTTACCCTTTCTATGTGATTGTGTCTAAGTCACAGGGGTTTACGGTACGTATCATTTACCCTTTCTATGTGATTGTGTCTAAGTCACAGGGGTTTACGGTACGTATCATTTACCCTTTCTATGTGATTGTGTCTAAGTCACAGGGGTTTACGGTACGTATCATTTACCCTTTCTTATGTTTGTACCAGAGAACGCATGACGTTTGGGTTTTTGTTTTTGTTGTTGTTGTTGTTGTTGTTGTTTGTTTTGCTTTTGTTTTTGTTTCTATATTTCTTTTATTTTGTTTTGTTTTTTTTTTTTTTTTTGTTATGTTTTTTTCTTGTTTTGCTTTCTTTCCCCAAATTTCCTTTCCTTCTTTCCCCTGTCTTTCCAATGTTTTGTACATTTCATTTTGTTTTCTGTTTTTATCAGCCGTTGTTGGTAACGTTATCACAGTCAAAGCGTGTTCGTGTGTTAAAGCTTTGGGCTTGCTAGAAAGGATTACATTCCAGTTGTTCTCCATCTCCCTCCCCCATCCCCCCCCCCCCCCCCCCCTGTCTTTTGACATGAAATGTCCATATCTAATGCATCTTTTAAATTCGACATTCTCTCTCTCTCTCTCTCTCTCTCTCTCTCTCTCTCTCTCTCTCTCTCTCTCTCTCTCTCTGTTTTATTTCGCGTTTGTTACACCCTTTGTATATAATTCTCTCTAAGTTGAAGCTAGTCAGTGCGTTATTCAATTACCCTTATTTGTTTAAAACCAAATGAGACGACCTGTTTGAAACTGTACATATTTTTGTCTGTATGAAAGATTTTTTTTTTAAACCCTGCTCAAAATGTAAAAACAGTGTGGATGAAAAGACAAAGAATTCAAACAAAAGGAAAGAACAGATGGTCAAAAGAAACAAAAAAGATGGAGTCATGAAATGCTCTTTCACAATGTTCCTTTCTTTTTTTTTTTTTTTCTTTCTTTCTTTTTTCTCCTGTGTCTTTTTTATGTCAAATTTCTACATCTACTGCTTTTCTTTATCTTAAGACCAAAGGTCTCACGGAATGCTTTTTTTTTCCTTTTCGCTTCTGTCTAATCATGTCAGATGTATCAATCTTCTTTGTTTTCTCCTTCATCGTGTTCTCTTATGTTGTACTGTTCAGGGTTTTGGTCTGTTGCTCTCTCTCTCTCTCTCTCTCTCTCTCTCTCTCTGGCATTGATTGTGACCCAGTTCATCAACGCTTATTGCTGTATCGACCATTTACCCCTTGCAATGTCTAAAACAAGGCACGGGTGGTGGTCTCACAAAATATCCACCTTTTCTTTAGATTTTCTTTTTTCTTTTCTTCCCTGCCTTAGAACATCACATATGCTGCTTTTTTTTTGTCATTGCCACTTAAAATTCCATTTTTACTGGCCATTGTATGCGATTTTGTATACGTCAGAGATTTGTTACGCTATTAACCATCTTTAAATCTTTCATTTTTAATGCTTGCATCAAGGGATCGATGGTCTCCGAAATGCCCTTTTTTAAATCTTCATCTTCCTTCTCCTGTTTCCCCCATGTATAATGATATCAGAAATCTGCCGCATTTTATCTTCAACATGCTCGCTTTTTGTTTTATTTTATGTCTCTAGGAGACCTTTCTATGGTTTCGTCGTTGTTAGAAATTTGCACTTTTTGTTTTAAACGAAGGATGGATGACGTGTTTTTTAATCGTGTACTTTTTTTTTTTTTAAAAGAAAAGAATTTCCTCGGATGGTGAGGGTGGGGATATGGTTTAAAAACAAACCAACAGCCAACAGGAAAGAGCAAACAATTAACATACTTAAAGAACAGAGGTAGGAATGGTATGATGGAATGCCGTTTCTTCTTCTTCCTTTTCCTTTTTCTGCCCTGTATCGCTGTTGCGAATGCCCACACTCCTACCGCGCTTCTTTGTTCTCCTACCGCGCTTCTTTATTCTCCTACCGCGCTTCTTTATTCTCCTACCGCGCTTCTTTGTTCTCCTACCGCGCTTCTTTATTCTCCTACCGCGCTTCTTTGTTCTCCTACCGCGCTTCTTTATTCTCCTACCGCGCTTCTTTGTTCTCCTACCGCGCTTCTTTGTTCTCCTACCGCGCTTCTTTGTTCTCCTACCGCGCTTCTTTATTCTCCTACCGCGCTTCTTTATTCTCCTACCGCGCTTCTTTATTCTCCTACCGCGCTTCTTTGTTCTCCTACCGCGCTTCTTTATTCTCCTACCGCGCTTCTTTGTTCTCCTACCGCGCTTCTTTGTTCTCCTACCGCGCTTCTTTATTCTCCTACCGCACTTCTTTGTTCTCCTACCGCGCTTCTTTATTCTCCTACCGCGCTTCTTTGTTCTCCTACCGCGCTTCTTTGTTCTCCTACCGCGCTTCTTTGTTCTTCCTGTTCTCTTCTCCTTCTTTGATCTTTCTTCCTGTCTCTTTTTTTTTTTGTATGTTTCTTCCTGTCTCTTTTTTTTTTGTATGTTTCTTCCTGTCTCTTTTTTTTTTTGTATGTTTCTTCCTGTCTCTTTTTTTTTTTGTATGTTTCTTCCTGTCTCTTTTTTTTTTGTATGTTTCTTCCTGTCTCTTTTTTTTTGTATGTTTCTTCCTGTCTCTCTTTTTTTTTTGTATCTTTCTTCCTGTCTCTCTTTTTTTTGGTATGTTTCTTCCTGTCTCTAACACCCATTCAATGTTATTTCATCGCAGTTTGATGTTACTGTGTAAAACATGAACCTGGGGGGGGGGGGGGGTTGTCTAAAATATTTTTTCCTTACTTCTTCCCCCCTTTTTTTGCTTTTCTCCTATAATATGAACTTTTCGCGTTTACAGCATTTTTGTTCTTCATTATACAATGCTTTTACTTTTCATTTCCTTTCTATCAGCCATTGTATGTAATTGCATCAAAATCACAACTTGTTGTTTTAGAAACCATCTACCTTTGTTTTGTTTGGAAAAAAAATGGACGGCTAGTCTTTTTCTTTGTTTTTGTTTGAAACAATGGATAGATGGTCTCGAGGAATGTCCTTTGTTTCTTTTTCTTCAATTTTATTTTCTCGTCAGTTTAATGGTATGAGATTGTTAAATGTATTGCTTATTTTCTTCGTTATGTTCGGATTTTTTTTTTTTAATTTTTACATTTTATGTTTTCATCAGCTATTGTATAAAATCGTATCAGTCAAAGCTTGTTCCTGTATAAATCCTTTACCCCCTTTCCTTTGTTTGAAACCAGGGGCGGATTGTCTCACGAAATCTGCATTGTCCCTTTTCACCTTTGCCCTTTCTACCCTGTGATATACCATGAAAGAGCCACACCTACTGCATTCGTCCCCCGTCAATCTCCGATTTTTTTCCCCTGTTCTGTGGCTTGCAGCTATTGACTGAAATTGTTTCGTAGTCAACCTTTTTGTGTGTTACTGTGTTGACACATATACTTCTGCCCTGTCTGTGTGTCGAATGATAATTATGTAAATAGAAAATAGTATTTCCTTATTAAATTTAATTCCAACCAACCAGTCAAAACTCGATTTACCTTCGGTTGATGTCGGTGTTTTTATTGTAGGCTTGCATGTTTCTTCCTCTAAAATATCTGCTTATTGTCTTGTCTACTAATGTTTGCTTTTTTCCTACAGTATTCTTCCTGAATGCGTTTGGATATGTTTTTCGACTGTAACTATATTGATACACGTGTTATTTTGCTTTCACATAAACATGTCACCCGTGTATTCATACGTAGATTGATGTCCGTGTGCCATACACCTTTTAGCTTCCTTGTTAGGAAATATGTTTGTTTTGATTATCATTTCTTAATACAAAGAACATCAAAATTAGTTTGGACTGGACAAAGTCCGGTCGGTATGGACTTGACTCGGTCAGGTTTTCATGATTCGTGTTCATTCTTTTCAACGTACGGTTTTACCTGAAGTCGTCACGAATTTACAGCTTTTCTTTGTCTGTAGAAGCCATTGAAGTCACATGCTCACACACATTTTACAGCGTTGTGGTTCAAAATGTGGATTTGATTAAATTTTTTGTTGTCTGTCATGATTAAGAGTTTCAGTTCATCGCGCACTTTCTGTGATTTCACACTGCCAGTTTACTTGAACATCCCGTTGATTTTTGTTTTTCTTCCTTTTGCATGATTTATCTTCATTTCTAAGCCACCTTTTGAATTTATTTATTTCATATACTTACAGCTCAGCGGATCTCACTGAACATGTCAGAGCTCATCCCAAACACTTACTAAAAATGAATATTTCTTATGTAAACAGCAGGTGCTTTTTCCTCGTACATCATTAAAGAAATATTAAGGAAATCAAACTCTTTAAGATCTTATTTGAATTACCTTGAATTTTTTTTTTTTTTACATCGTCTGGCAAATCCATTAAAGCGGACCAGTTGAACATTATTTTCTACACACTCGACTTTACAATTATATGCCACAAGAGATTTGAAATGTTCAAGGATACAGAAAATCATAGATATGCTCGCGCAAAAGACAGACAAGGAAAGTCTTCTGAAAGTAGAGAATTAGTGAATTTGTATTGATTTTTATTTCACCTTTGTTTTACCCTAAACATTTTGCCCTACATACGGAGGTTTTTTTTTACGTCAGATGTAACTTTCGGGACACATTCTCTCTCTCTCTCTCTCTCTCTCTCTCTCTCTCTCTCTCTCTCTCTCTCTCTCTCTCTCTCTGGAAAACAATTTAGCTGTAACACTACCGGTCTGTCTCTGGAAAACAATTTAACTGTAACACTACCGGTCTGTCTCTATGCCTCTTTTCCTACCAAAGGATGATGTGTGTGTGTGTGTGTGTGTGTGTGTGTGTGTGTGTGTGTGTGTGTGTGTGTGTGTGTGTGTGTGTGTGGGCGCGCGCGCGCGCTCGCGTGCGTGTGTGCGTGTGTCCTATCGAATTCCTCACTTTTTGTAAATATTAATTCATGAAACGAACTGGAAACAGAGTCCGTGTGCCCGTCCACACAGTATGAAACACCTTCAAATTCAAACAAGTGTTCGTGGGTCGTCAGCACAGCACACAATATCTTTATGGTAAACCACAGCCCCCAATTCCTCACATTCAGTTAAAGTGGTACATTGACTAAAACACAAAAAAAGAATGAAAGGAAGGGAGGAAAAACGACTGAAATAAAGAACAAAAGAGGGTAAGGAAGACAGTTTTGTTTTTTTTAAAGACAGAAATAAACGAAGTAAGAAATCAAGAAACGAGTGGGGAAGAAGGAAGGAGAGTGGGAAGGGAAATAACGCAAAACAAAGGTCTAGGACCAAGGGGAGAATGGGAGGCGCGGGGGAGGGGATGCTTTGCGTAACCCCAGTCTCACCCCTACGCCCCCATCCACCTCCCCCGCCACGACACCCCGCCCCAATGCCCTTACAAATGTTCCCACCTGCATACTTGGTGGACAGCGGCCTTTATCGAGTTTGTTGCTGTTGTTTTTGCTTCGCACATTCTTCTCTGATTTGGCCACAGGTGTTGTAGTCCCATTGAGACAACTTCAATCTGCAAAACGTTCATCATCGTCATCACCATCATCAATGTGAAATCTCTCTCTCTCTCTCTCTCTCTCTCTCTCTCTCTCTCTCTCTCCTCTCTCCTCTCTCTCTCTCTCTCTCTCTCTCTCTCTCTTCACCGTACCTTAATTTCAGCTTCATGTTTATTTGTATGAATTTGAGTGAACACGTCAGATAATATGTCTCTGTTTCTCTGTTTCTCTGTCCCTCTCTCTCTCTCTCTCTCTCTCTCTCTCTCTCTCTCTCTCTCTCTCTCTCTGTGTATTACATTTACGTCTGAGAAAATGTTTTGATGCAGCTAAGACAATCTTCCCTAGCCTGTGGTGTACTCCTAGAGATAACTTATTGATGTTTTATTTATTTCATGTATTTATTCTTTTATATATATATTTATTTATTTTTACTTACTTATTTATCTGTTTGTTTCTTCGTTTATTTATTTATCAATTTGTTCAATTGTTCATTTACATATTAAATTTTGTTTTACCTGTCTGTTGACCATTAACCAAATGTTTGCTTGTCTGCCTGCCTTTCAAGACAATTTCAAGTCGACGCGTTCCATGTCCTTTTCTTTGTTGTCGTCTTTGCCGATATTTTGTTATTGTCACATCTAAACATGACATTGCCATTCCCTCTACAACCAATTCATTGCCTACATTCCTGATCAGCAACCACCAATCTACCACCCACGTTTCCCCACCATACCCTACTCCCGTTTCCTTTTCAAGAAATAATAACGCTTCAATGTCTAGCTAAGCTGTTCCTAGTGATTTTTGTGACGTCCAGTCAAGTCACGTGACGTCTAGGCACGGGCGTACCCCGTTCAACTTTCATTATCATAATCATAGTGTAAAATCACAAGACATTCGCCAGCCGTTTGAGTGAATCTCTATTAGAGCAAAAATTGTGGATTAGCAAAAAGTGAAATATTTCACGTTTGAAGGGTTATATTTACACTGACAAAAACATCAAGGGAAATAATGTTGTTTGTAGGAAAATTTTCGGGTTGTATACAAAAGCGATTTTCAAGCTTGAGACAAAGTGAGGTGAGTGCAGGCTGAAATTGAAATAATTTTTAAAAGTATTTTTTTTTTTTAAATTAGAAAGAGAGGGTGTTAGTTACCGCCAATGACATTGCCAAACAAAGCACATGACAAGACACGATGCATTTCAACCTCTTGGGTCTTCTTCAGGCAAAAAAATAAATCACATTTAACATTTAGGACAGTACAAACAAAGAATGAAAGATGACTCATCTGTTGTTGTCCATGTGGTTTTAAAAAAAAAAGTAATTTTATGTTAACTCCGCCGGTTCACTTCGACAAACAAATTACAAGACAAAACACGACGCGTCTCGACTTCTTAGCTTTTCTTCAGGCCAGATAAACAAGGGAAAGAGCAGGTTAGTTTCTTATGTTCACACATCATGTTGGGATGCAAAAAAAAGAGATGAGTAAAACTTCAAAATGTCTTTGAAATAAAATGCGACCTTTGCATGTACCGTCGACTAACAAACTCTTGTTCTTTACATATTATGTACTCACTTTTAAAAAAAAATGGTAATCCAGAAAATTGAAACGAAAGCAAAGTGAAAACAATGAAACTTATTTCGCTTAAGCGGCTGGCTACAACAGAACTTTAAAGCAAGTTGACAACGGGACAACCTGTGTCGATGATCATATCATGCCCAAGACACCATCATCACACACATCACCACCGCCACCACTACCACCACCACTACTGCCAGCAGACTTTTTGTGAGCCACCTTCAGACGAAGGATAAAGTTTGTTGTTTTTCATGACTGTCGCAGTGCTAAGACTTGTATTAGAACCGTGAAAATCGTTCCTTTTTTTGTTGTTTGTTTACGTCATATAGGCTCCTGCAAAGAATGATTTATTGTCTGTGACTAGCAGTACTGTTGAAGGAGGGAGAGGGAGGGGAGGAGGGGGTCTGGCCTGAGGCAGACGGTTCCAGAGAACGGGGACACAAGGAAAGGTCAGCGGCAAAAACCACTGGTCAGTTTGTGGTCATCTGACAGAAATAAAACAATCATTGGTGTCGGTTGCACAAGATCTGGCTTGTTTCCTCTGCGCGCGCGTATGCGTACGTGTGTGTGTGTCCGTGTGTGTGTGTGTGTGTGTGTGTGTGTGTGTGTGTGTGTGTGTGTGTGAGAGAGAGAGCGAGAGAGAGAGAGAGAGAGAGTGTGTGTGTGTGTGTGTGTGTGTGTGTGTGTACGTGTATGTGTCCATATGCGTGTGCTACAGGTTGCACATTTGTTTGCTTGTTTATGAACAACGCGTACACAAATACATACAAATAATTTTTAAAAAATATGAAATCAAGTACATTCTTTCAAGTACTAACATGCGTATGGACGCGCGCGCGACACACACACACACACACACACACACACACACACACACACACACACACACACTGTTAGTTAGGCAGAATAATCTACCACTGCAGATATGAATGCTTATCTCCCCCTATTTCTTCAATCTAAGACATAAGAGCAAGCTTTGTTTATAATTGAATATATATATATATATATATATATATATATATATATATATAGATATATATATATATATATGTGTGTGTGTGTGTGTGTGTGTGTGTGTGTGTGTGTGTGTGTGTGTGTGTGTGTGTGAAGAGCACAAAAACTCACAAATTCCAGGTAACTTTGGCTTCAAATTTTTACTAAAGTTTCGCCGTAGCTTCGTCAGAGCTGAAACAGAAACAACGCATCACAACTGCAATTAAAATTAAAAATAGGAGGCTGAGGAGGAGCGGGGGGGGGGGGTGGAGAAGGGGCGGGGGGGAGGGGAACCGTCTGGAGAAGAGAGGAAACAATCATTTTGGGACACTGCACACAACATTTCCCACTTGCAGCTTTCTTCTGATAAAATGACTGTCATTCTCCTATTATGATCTTAGTAAAAGCACATGCACAACAACAGAATTTATCCAGTGGGAGGAAAAGAATAGTTCCAGCAATATCAAGGATTTCAGCATGAACCCCACCAGATACCATAAATTGTAAATTACCAGTCAAATCTCTTCAAATAAATTACAAGGTGATCTACACAAGAATAATACCTTGAATCGATAATAGAAGTAGAGGGGGGGGGGGGGGGTTACGAGGATAGAAAAAAAAACATAAAGCCAGGGGAAAAAAAGTGGGGGGGGGAGGGGAAGAGAGGGGAAGAAAAGTTCTGGAGAGAAAGAGAGATAGAGGGATGGAGCGCAAAAATAGGCGGGAGGGGGAGCAGTCAGAGGGAGAGGGCAGGGAAGACAGAGGAGAGGGGAGAAAGAGAAAGGACAGAGAGAGAGAGAGAGAGAGAGAGAGAGAGAGAGAGAGAGAGAGAGAGAGGCTGAATGGGAGAAATATCTTGTTACTAAATACTTAGAAGGAAAATAGTGCTTACCATCATATGTGTCATCTTAGGGATATTCAACTCAAATGTAACTTAAACCCATTCCAATAAAACGGCACAGATTAAAACATTCCTGTCTTTGAGGAAGAAACTGGCTGACTGTCTGCTCAACTAGAAAAACCAACGTGAACAAATCTCAGTTAATCGCACATGCAAGAAGGGCACATCCACAGGCGTTTGAAATGCACAAGCAAATCATTTTAGAATTCTTAATATTACTATGTATAGTCTGTTTCACTTCATGGTAGGATTTTGACAGGCATTCTGTTCTATGAATAATTTATTCTTCTTCTGAGAAGTGCATTTATATCCTTTCTTTTATTCAGACCAATAAATATGGTGCCAAGGTTAGCTTGCCAGTATATTTCTCTGGATAGTAGTTTGCCTTCACTTTGGACTTTTTCAATGGGAACAATCTTGAGGAATGGCACTGAGCGGTCAGTGGGGTGTGGGTGAGTGCAGGCGTGGCGGGCCACGTTACACTTATGAGCATACCTAAGATCGACATCACTTTCGTGGTTTGCCCACCGAAGCCTTAGATTCTCTGTAGAACCTACATACCACTCATTTGGATGCAGTGTGCACCAAACTATGTAGATCACATTTGGTGTTTTGCAAGTTAAGTGTTGTTTGATTTTGCATTCATTTGCGATTATCCCAAGGTGAAACGAAATGTAAGGTCTTCTCTGAATGTTTGCAAGTGTCACACCTACTGCAAGGGAAAAATCCTGGCTCCTGTGTAGGCCCATGTGGGACAAACCGGCTGGTGCGGCATTGTGCAAGTGTGTATTTTTCTTGTATATATATATAGTAGCCGAAATATTTTGGATAACAGCAGATTTGTTGTTTACCTCATTGTTTCATTATTTATAATATATATATATATATATATATATATAATATATATATATATATATATATATATATACTCACAATGCTTGGGTTATTGAACAGCAGAGCTGACCACTCAGACTGTTCCATATCTCTTGATCTCCCTTGCATCCTTGAATGGATTCTCAAGCATAGGCTCAAAGATTGTCCCCTACATTTTATACTGTTTAAATAATGCTTTTAGTTTTTAAGCAACTTTTTTCCTCCGCACACTTTTGTTTTGTTCCATTTACTACCCTTCGCTGGCTATTCTGGGGGTGCTGTTGGATTCTTCTTTGAACCCTTGGTTGGTGAGAACACCACAGAATTATGGACTGTGGTGTGTCTCTATTTGACCCCAAGAGCACATATACAATCAGTCGTGTCTACTTGATGAGTCCGATCCAGCGGACGAAAAGCCTAAGAGCAGGCATTAAAAAAATGTGCCATCGAGAGGGATTACGATGGTTCCCTCGGGCAGCTAGCGAAGGCTTCTCATATTTATAATATATTGCCCCCATTTTCTTTTTAAAGTTCAAATCTTTGCCAAGTCATTACTGAAACGACTGACGAATTGTTAACCTGCACTTGTTTTCACCCATTACATAACTGTTCAGCATTATATATATATATATATATATATATATATATATTCACGTGTAACTGCACACAACCCCACACACACACACACACACTCTCTCTCTCACTAATACATACACACATGCGTGGGCTTGCACGCATATACGTAAGCATGCACTCACACATATATGTGCACACACGGAAAACCTACGTATGCCAGGATTCGCACACAGAGGCATGCGCACGCGTGCATGTACACACACTTGTGTATGCACGCTCTCTCACACACACAAATAAACTCTCTCTTACATACATACGCGCACATACATATCTGCGATCGCTTACAAATACAGACAAGGCTGTCTGTTTTCACATTGGCTTATTCACGACACGTTTGTAAGATCAACCTTGCTTTCCCCATAGACAACAGGTCACCGAAAAATAATAATAAACGAAATGTTGAAATAATGATATACGAATAATGACCACACAACATCAATCACAAAATACAATTGATGGATACAAAATAGTCATATTGAAAATACAAATAACGAATGCACAATACCATTCACGATATACAAAAAAAAATGAATTCAAAATCATAACAATGAAATGCGGACAGTGAATACATGATAACCATAAAGAAACACATAATTATACCCGAAGGTGCGGGAGGGACCCAGAGAAGTTTGCCCTCAACTGCCGAACAAACCAGCTGGGAGCAATCCAGCACCACCCTTGGAAGCCTGCGCTGTGTTCACATAGGGTGCAGCCATGCACCCAATGCATACAGGCATTAAGACGCCAAGGGACATAACTGCTCCCTGGCAGATGCCATTGTTAAGTGACCATTGGATGTGATACGGCAGAACTTCCACGGGTGTACCAGCCCACATGACCGCAGTGTCCACCGGCAAAAAAAAAAAACGCCACCGTCAAGCAACTGCCATGTGCATCCCACAGCCTCACTCGCTGCTGTTCCGCTGACAGGTGAAGACAGTACAACTCCTGACATGATAACAAACACGATGTACTGATCATGAATACAGAAGGATGATAATGAAATGCAAATGATGGATCAAAGATGAAAATGATGAAATACAAACAATGACTTCAAGATGAACATAACAGACACCCTAGGAGGTCCATCTATTGAGATGAGTCTAGAACTACACTTTGTTTAAACCCAACTGACTGTATATAGGAAATAGGAGGGGGGGGGGGGTAAATATGCAGGCTAACACAAACTTTTTTTAAAGGCGGGTGTGCGTGTTGGGAAAAGGCAGAGGAAAACCCTGAATAACCCTTTCTTGTTTGAAGGTGGGATGCGGTGAAGGAAGATTCCAAATAGTCCTAGATTGACCTTTTTTTCTTTTTTTTTCTTTTTTTTTTTTTTTGGGGGGGGGGGGGGTAAATCCAGGATAGCCCACACTTACCCCCGCGGGGGTAAGTTCCAACTAGGGGGGGGGGGGGGGTAAGTTCTAGCTAGTCCTAGAATGACCCCTGGGGGTAAAAGCAGGCTAGCCCAGACTTACTCCGAGGTAAGTTCCAGAGGGGGTAAGAACGGGCTGTTACACCGGTTCTTCAAACGATCCCTGAATTTACAGATACTCTCATTCTCTCTGAGTCCCTTTCTGCTCCGGGACGGGGTGTGGGGGGGAGGGGGTGTACAAAGGAGGAGGGTGACATTCTTGGCCTTGACCAAAAACACCTTCAGCTCTCTCTCTCTCTCTCTCTTCTCTCTCTCTCACTCTCTCTCTCTCTCTCTCTCTCTCTCTCTCTCTCTCTCTCTCTCTCTTTTCTTCTTCTTCTTCTTCCTCTTCTTCTTCTTCTTCTTTGATATTGTACATCGCTCTGACATCTGATGACTTACAACATATTTCTTGCATGGGTTCTCGGTCGTGTCAGTTATCCGAGGCAATGAGGTGGGTTCATCAGCTTGCCATGAACGCCAAACATAAGCAATTCTGAAAGAATCTATACCCTCACACAGAACTGACACCCCCCTCCCCCCCCCCCCCCCCCCCCCCCCCCCCCCAAAGTTTAGACTTACTCTTCAAAATTCTCGACAGGCGACTGGAACATGCAGAGGGATAATAAAGCATGTCACACATAAGCAATTCTGAAAGAATCTATACCCTCACACAGAACTGACATCCCCCCCCCCCCCCCCCAAAGTTTAGACTTACTCTTCAAAATTCTCGACAGGCGACTGGAACATGCAGAGGGATAATAAAGCATGCCACACATAAGCAATTCTGAAAGAATCTATACCCTCACACAGAACTGACATCCCCCCCCCCCCCCGCCCCAAAGTTTAGACTTACTCTTCAAAATTCTCGACAGCGACTGGAACATGCAGAGGGATAATAAAGCATGCCACACATAAGCAATTCTGAAAGAATCTATACCCTCACACAGAACTGACATCCCCCCCCCACCCCCCACCCCAAAGTTTAGACTTACTCTTCAAAATTCTCGACAGGCCACTGGAACATGCAGAGGGATAATAAAGCATGCCACACATAAGCAATTCTGAAAGAATCTATACCCTCACACAGAACTGACATCCCCCCCCCCCCCCCCAAAGTTTAGACTCACTCTACAAAATTCTCGACAGGCGACGGGAACATGCAGAGGGATATCAAAGCATGTCATGCACGTATTAATACAAACGTCATACATTCTTACAAATTAAAGGGGGGAAAAGGGAGGGGGGAGAGGGGGGGAGCAAAAACAACCGTCTAAAAGCCCAGTTCATTCTGTTCCAAGGACAGATCAAACAAACAAACAAACAAACAAACGATAGGATTGGCAGCATTGCCGGCCGCACATGGAAAACCTTCGAAGAACCCTAGGCACAGAGCTGACAGAACTGTGAGAACCTGGCGAATTGTTCTTCAGTGACATGACCCAGTCACTCTCCACGTAGTTAAGGGAGAAGAACAAGAAAAGCCATTTTCTTTCAAAGGTATGACGAGTGGAGGGGAAATGTGCATTCGTAAAAGTAAAGCAAAAGAGACCCAATCACTCCTTAGGAGTTTCAGTTTCATCAAGGAGGTGTCACTACGTGCGGACTA
>CM031611.1:76208874-76223874 GCA_018398815.1 Conus ventricosus
GGGGGGGGGTAATTATGTTGTGTACCGAAGAACAAAGACACAAGACAGAAGAAGTGGAAATCTATGAAATAATACAGCTCTTAGCCCTCGGTTTATCGGTGTCGTAGGTAGCCCGTCGGTTCCAGGACTCTGCTGGAATGACTACTGCCACAGAGAAGCCAGTTCCTCAAAGGGTGAATCCCAGCTACCAATGGCGAGACAGTTGACAGAATTCAGCGATTCACTTGGCCTGACATAATGTATGTATTCACTGTTGACAGCCAGACAGACAGACAGACAGACAGATAGATAGACAGACAAACAGTCGGGATAGATAGATAGATAGATAGATAGACAGATAGATAGATAGACAGATAGACAGACAGATAGACAGATAGATAGACAGATAGACAGATAGATAGATAGATAGATAGACAGATAGACAGATAGATAGATGGATAGATAGATAGACAGATAGACAGATAGACAGACAGACAGACAGACAGGCAGACAGGTAGACAGGCAGACAGACAGACAGACAGACAGATAGATAGACAGATGGATAGACAGACAGATACATAGATAGACAGATATATAGATAGACAGATACATAGACAGATACATAGATAGACAGACACACAGATAGACAGATACATAGATAGACAGATACATAGATAGACAGATACATAGACAGACAGATATAAACTGGATAAAGATAGACGGACAGACAGACAGACGGAGACAGACAAATAGACAGAGATCGATAAACAGATGGATAGATAGAAATACAGAGGAAAAGAAAGGCATACCGAAAAAGAGACATACAAACAGATAGAGACAGAGACAGACAGATAGATAGATAGATAGATAGATAGATGGTTAGATAGATAGATGGTTAGATAGATAGAGAATGAATGAAACAGAGTCAGACACACACAGATAGATAGATAGATAGATAGATAGATAGATAGATAGATAGATAGATAGATAGATAGATAGATAGATGGACGGACGGATAGATAGATGGACGGATGGACGGATGGACGGATGGATGGGTAGATAGACAGGCAGGCAGATAGACAAAAACACACAGACACAGAGAGAGAGAGAGAGAGAGAGAGAGAGAGAGAGAGAGAGAGAGAGAGAGAGAGAGAGAGAGAGAGAGATGAAACACAATAACAACATTTAAACAAGCAATCCCGGATTCAATCGCTTTCCCTTTAGAATCCATTTCAAGCTTTAAACCAAACAAGATTAATGCGTGAATGGCGGGGGAGGGGAGGTGGGGGGGGGAGGGGAGGGGTGGTGGGGGGCAGGAAATCCTATCTAATTGTTTTTCAGCCACTATGTATTTGTTTTCATGCATCAGTAATCCTGGTAACGTCCCTGGAATGGTAGGTGAGGGAGGCTGTGGTAATGTTCACTGTGTTTGACTGACGGGGGGTGGAATAGAGCAGCCCTAGGGAATGTGTTGCACAAAAGTTACGCGTTCCCTCTTAGAAAGCTTTATCTTTATTGCTAAGCTCACAGCATTGGTCAGATAGTCTCTAAATCATTCATAAAGGCTCTGACTCGCTTTCTGGTTTGGAGGCCATTGTTGGCCATAAGCTAAAGCACCCTCACCTTCTGATTTGTTGTTGTTGTTGTTGTTTGTTGTTGTTGTTGTTGTAGAGTCTACATCTCTCTGAAATCTGATAGTACAGCATATAGGCTTTGCTGGGGTTTCGGGTCATGTCAGCATTCAAGGCCACGAGGTGACTGATCAACTTTCAAAGAAGACAATTGTGCAAATTCATCTCTGTTCCTCACACTGACCCGGAAACCCAAAGCTCAAACTTATGTCAAAGACCTCTGGCCTGAAGGCTCGTACACGCAGAGGAATAACATTAAATTTTTATTTTGCGAATCCATCTAAATCTCAGGGTTTCTTCAATCTGCCATTGGTGGCCAAAATGAAGACACAGACTGGTGCGGATTAAAACTGGACCACTCTTTTTTTTAATCTTTTTTTTACACCCGTTCACTTCTTTCAAAAGGCAAAGAAGCTCTATAGTGCATTCCATATAATGCTCCATTCATCCTAAAGCATGTTCTTGTAGAGTCCTGGGACTTACAACGATATCAGACGTCATCAACATTTTACAGCGGACTCCATGAAAACCTTATTCAGAAACGTTCTATTTAAAGTGATTTTTTTCCCCTTCAGATTTTAGGATATATGGAAGTAAAAGTTGTAACAATTCTTGTGGCATTTTGAGGAGAGAAACGATTGTTCGTTCTTCGTTTTCATTGTCTTGAATGTTGTTTGCCTCGCCTGAAGAAGACCAAAAAGGTCGAAACGCGTCGTGTTCGTCTCGTAATTTGTTCGCTTCTTTCGTTCGGGGGGCATAATAATTTTTTCTCTAAAGTGTGTTTTGAATTTCCGCCTGCCGGTACCTCGCTTTGAAACTAATATGTGCATGTTTTGCCTCTTGACGACTTGACATTGACTGCTCCCTGTGGATTGCCGGTGCAGGGGCTGCGGCGGGACTGACCGGGTTTGTGGCTGTGGACGGGGTGTCGGAATGAGCGGCGTGGGTGCAATGCCACTGAGGTGGCACAGAAAATGAACAGCAAAAAAAAAAAAAAAAAAAAAAATTGCATGTTTTATAACGAAAAACAAAAGGGCTTAATTTGGTTTTGGTTTTTTTTCGTTCTTTGATTATTATTCAATGCTAGTCCGAATCGATTTTGACGAGGTGACGGCCTGATGTGTCGTCAGGTGGTCAGCGAGGCTCTAATCACGATGAACTGACCTGGTGTGACATGCACACAGTGGACTGAGCTGTGCCGAATGACCCCACTGTTGACCAGACCAGGGGAGATCAGACGGCGGGGCCAGACGTCCTGCAAGTGTGGACGGGGAAAGGGGAGATAATACAGCTAAGCACCCCCCCCTCCCTCCCAAGGTCCCTATTATACCCCTGATTATTTCTGTTCAAATTACAGGACGATTACTACTGGTCGTGTGGGCGGGTGGGTGTGTGTGTTTGTGTTCTGTGTGTGTGTCTGTGTGTGTGTGCGCCGTGCGCGCGTGCGTGCGTGCGTGCGTGCGTGCGTGCGTGTGTGTGTGTGTGTGTGTGTGTGTGTGTGTGTGTGTGTGTGTGTGTGTGTGTGGTGTGGCGTGCGCGCGCGCGCGCGCGCGCGCGCGTGTGTTTCTGTGTGTGTGTGTGTGTGTGTGTGTGTGTGTACGTGCGCGCGTGCGTGCGTGCGCGCGTGTGCGCGCGTGCGCGCGTGCGTGCGTGCGTGCGTGTGTGCGTGTGTGCGTGTGTGTGTGTGTGTGTGTGTGTGTGTGTGTGGTGTGTGTGTGAGTGAATGTGCATATGTATGTATGCGTGCGTGAGACAGACAGACAGACAGGTAGGCAGGCAGGCAGGCAAACAATCAGAGACAATCCGTCTGTTTACCTGCGTCTGTACACGTGAAGTTTTATCGGCCACCAGTACAAAAATTTGCGCATCTGATTTGCCAGAGTAGCAAGAGTGTACATAACTGACTACCGGAGGAGGGAGGGGAGGATGGGAGTGAGAAGCGGCGACTGAAGGTGGAGGGATAATGAAGGGGCATAACTAGGAACAATGTCTTCTCTGACTTATGTCCCTTGAAGACAAGAAATGTCTTGTTGGCACCCAAGGTAAAGCATATCATAAAGAGAAAAGTGCTGAATCACACATCTTGTAAATTAGGTTTTCTCAGCTCCGACATTTTGATTTCAATGTATTTTAGCATTTGAGTCGAGCTACACCATTCGTCGAACTCTGTAAACGTTCGGGTGATAGTAGTTCCTGACCACTGATGGTTGTGGCTTAGTAGCTGGATTGAGGTAAATCTCTTTCCGGTTAAATGGCCGACATCCTCACGTCTGTTCCTTCAACCACAGAACGGTAACACTTTTTGGCGAGTCGTTTATCCATACATAGATAGATAGATAGATAGATAGATAGATAGATAGATAGATACATACATACATACATACATACATACATACATACATACATGCATACATACTGACTGACTGACTGACTGACTGACTGACTGAAACCAATTTATTGTCAGATTATCTCAAGGTTGTACTGACCATACATACATACATACATACATACATACATACATACATACATACATACATATTGATATATACATGCTAAACAAATACGTTGTAGGGTAAATTAAGTGCAGGCTAACAATTCCCCCGTCATTAAAAACAGTGGCCTGGCAAATGTGATTTTTTAAGAGAAAACAAAAAGAAAAGGGAAAGGGGTTGGGGGAGAAAGAAAACGGAATAAATAAGAGATCATTCAATTATTAATATAAACTCTTCACACGCAGTACATGGGGACTACAATGGTCCATCCTGTAAACAGAACCATTGATATCGCCCGGAGGCCTTTCGTCACTGACTGGGACCATCAGTGGGGCACGACTGATTGTGTTGGTCCTCCCCTTTGGCATGAAGTGGAGATGCACCACAGTCTATAATTATCTGGTGTTCTCATCACCATGGTGCAAAAACAGTACAATATGTTTTTTTAGAATGCAATACGCACGCGCGCGCACAGAGAGAGAGAGAGAGAGAGAGAGAGAGAGAGAGAGAGAGAGAAGAGAGAGAGAGAGAGAGAGAGAGACAAACAGACAGACAGACAGACAGACAGACAGAGAGAGTAGTTATCACATCTTCTTTTTCCGAAAAAAGATCTATGTCATTTTCGATACAAACAATGTAACTGTCGTCTTTAATGTCTAGGAATTAAAATGCAAATCCTTTCTAATTATTTTCCGCCATTCCTTTATTAATTTTCCCCTTGCACCAGAAATAATAAAGTCCATTAACCGGCAGGGAAAAGTCGGTTGAGTTCTTAATGCTGTATACCCTTGGCTCACACTATGTCCGAGTACAAAGTCTCCCAGACCATTTCCGGTCCGGAGGGGAAGGAGGGAAGGTGAGTTGTTTCCCGGGAAGGAGGGAAGGCAGAGACATGGTGAGTGTCCAGGTCCTTTCATACCCCTTTGCCCAAGATAATCTCCCTTGCAGAAGGGGAAGATAACTTTTTTTTCTGGTCCGGCCCGGCAGGCTGGAACGCTTGGTCCCTGGATACTGAGATCATGGTCACCGCTAGCTTCCTGCGATGTGACGTCACTATCCTGTCACCGGTGTCCAGAGGTGCACGGGATTCGGTATTCATCCGCCTTCTTTGGAATAACTTGTCAGACATCGCCATCTACTTGGAGAACTGTGGGAACAAATATGCAGCTACCTTCTTTTGGAATGATTTGTGAGAAACAGACATCTACGTGGAGACCTGTGGAACAAGTATGCAGCTACCTTCCTTTTGGAATGATTGGTAAGAAACAGACATCTACGTGGAGACCTGTGGAACAAGTATGCAGCTACCTTCTTTTGGAATGATTGGTGAGAAACAGACATCTACGTGGAGACCTGTGGAACAAGTATGCAGCTACCTTCTTTTTGGAATGATTGGGGAGAAACAGACATCTACGTGGAACCTGCTGGAACAAGTATGCAGCTACCTTCTTTTGGAATGCCTTGTCAGACAGAGACATCTACCCAGAGACTTGTTCAGAGCATTTCTGAAACCTCTCATCACTTAGACTTTGATGCTCCCGCGTCTTGCGACGCATGAGGCAGTCAAGGCGCTCCACTGTGCACGGTCCCCAGCCAGTCTGGTAGTGTCATTCCATCCTCTAACCACAAGTCTGAGATCTCTTTCCACTGTCTGTCGCCAGCTCATCCTGGGTCGTCCTCTTTTTCTCTGACCAGCTGGGGTCCATTTAATGGCTTGGTTTGCAGGTCTTGAAGAGGGTCATCTTAAGACATGACCCGGCCAGTGGAGGCGCCGTCTGCAGACGATAGTTGACACAGGGAGCTTTGTTGGACCTCCCTGACGTCTTCATTTGGTATAAAGTCTGACCATTGATGCCCAAGATCTTAGGTAGGTACTTGGTATCAAAGGCGTCGAGTTTCTTCTCCTGGGTGGTCTTCAGCGCCAGGTTTCACAGCCATATAACAGCGCTGAAATCACACTGGAGTTATAAAATTTCAGTTTGATTCAAAGGGACAATTTCTTGCTGTTCCATATTTGTTCAGCTGATTGAATGCTGATGTTGCCTTCCCAGTACGACACTTCAGTTCATGGGCGAGATCACTGGCGTGTCCATCATCTCCACTTCGATATTTATCAGCAGCTATAAAGCCAGAGTCTGCAACACCATGCCTCCAAGAAGATGGACATATTCTAATAACTGACCGAAAGTCTTTTATTTGTACGCCAAAGAAGTGTTTTCAGAGTATT
The DNA here is from genome assembly GCA_018398815.1 of Conus ventricosus. Classification (NCBI taxonomy): domain Eukaryota; kingdom Metazoa; phylum Mollusca; class Gastropoda; order Neogastropoda; family Conidae; genus Conus; species Conus ventricosus. The sequence continues at coordinate 76,215,204 of CM031611.1, forward strand.
GATCAAACGTATGCCCACAACCAGTGTCGGTAAGAAAACCAGCGTGTCTGTTTCTGTATTATTATACAAGCAGACAATAATTGGCGCGTCTGGTTTCCACGGTAACATAACAGGATATTATCGAAGTCAGCAGGAAGGTCACAAGACCGTGGTCAGACGCGACAAACCCCGCCGCCGCTAATCCTCGTCCACCTTCATCACCCCCCCCCCCCCCCCCTTTCCTCACTCCCTTCGCTCCCCCTTGTCCCCCTTACACACATCTCTCTCTCTCTCTCTCTCTCTCTCCTCTCTCTCTCTCTCTCTCCAACACACACACACACACACACACACACACACACACACACACACACACACACACACAGGGGCGCGCGCGCGCGCGGCGCGCATTCATGCGACGTACAATCTCACACACAGACACATACAGAGAGAGAGAGAGAGAGAGAGAGAGGAGAGAGAGAGAGAGAGAGAGAGAGAGAGAGACAAAGACAGAGAAAGACAAAGACAGAGACAAAGACAGAGACAGAAAAAGATAGAGAAAGCTTATACGCAGAGTGTCCTTCAGATCCTGCTATTTATTTGTTTATTTAAGCTGTCTCTGAGTCTGTGCATCTATCTGTGATGAACATAGTTCCAAAACAGTATGGTGGATCGTAATGAAATTTTATAAGATTGCTTGCAAGTCTGTCAGTATCTCCTTATTATTTGATTTTGAAAATCTGGAAACTGGAAAGTTTTGATTTAGAAAAACAAAGCCCCCAAAATCAACATTGCAGTATAAATATAAGCGTCACTTATGATAATGCATAACCGTGTGGGATAGGGGAGGCAATTTCAATTTGTGGTGGGAATAGATAAGATTTTTCCCCTTTCTACGATGCTATTTCCATTTACACGTTTAAAGCACTGTCAGACAAAACAGTGTGGTGACATTGTCTAGCCTGAGAGAGATCTTGGTCTGTATTTCCACTGTGCATGCTCGCAGCATTGAGCTGTCTTTTTAAATTGGGCCAAAGCTCTTCTTCTGTGGGTCATTAGCTCCATGTGACAGACCTCATCAACTGCCTGCTTAATGAAGCGTGCCCAGCAATGGTTGACCAGTAATGTGATGACACAGCCTGTCTTATCTCTCCTTTGTCGTTCAGTCCACCGGACCATTAAAGACATTGTATAAAATATAATGACCTTTCTTCGTCGTCTTCTTCTTCTCTCCATTGATTTATTTCTCTAATGTTTTAGTAGGAGAGGGATGACGGGTGGATGGGGAATGATTTCTGTTTCCTTGTTTCCTTTTTTTTTCTGTGATAATAAAACCCTTTTCCCGGAAAAAATTTTTCGACCTTCCTTTCATTAGTTTTGACATCCGGGTTCCTTTTTGTTTTTGTTTTTTTTTCGTTTCCCGGTTCCAATTCTTTTCGTTCCACCAAAGGCAGACCTTCAGCTGTTTATTGATCTACATAAAGCATCCCGGGTCACCTTCCCCCCCCCCCCCCCCTGAAAAAAGCCGGGTTTAAATCCGCAGTTTTACAAATAATTCAAAAAGGTTTGAAGATGCCCCTTTATTTCCCCTTTTCTATTCTTTTTCTTGCTAAAAACGGAAAAAAAACCCGAAAAGCAAAAAAAGCATGGAAAAACCCCGAGCCTTTAAATGATTTCAAAGGGGAAAGAGGGGAACCCATTATTTTCCCTTTTTTTTTTTTTTTAAAATTTAATTTTTGAAAATTTTTTAAATTATAAAAATTTTTGCCAAATCTAATTGTATATAAAAAAAATTTAAAGAATTTTATTTATTTTTTTAATTATTTTTTTTTTATTATTATTTTATTATTATTATTATTATTTAATTATTATTTTTTATTATTTTTTGTGGACTCGCATATCATCTTATAAAATATTAAATACAAAATTTATTTATTTGTTTTAAAATTTTACACCTTCAAAATTTTAAATTTCGGTGGTTTTTAATGGTTTTAAAGATTTCTGGAAATTTCGAAGACTTCTTTTAAAGCTCCAGCCCCCTTAAATCCGGCCCTCATTTGGTTCGGAGTTAAAGTTTTTGGCCTGCACCAACAAAACCCCAAAGACTGGGTAAAGGACAATATACCCTCCATTCATCAAAAGAAATGGTTTGGCCTGGTGGCCACTTCACCCTTTTCCCTTCTTGGTTTTCCCAATTTTGCGTTGTTTGCTGGCACAGAAAAAACCCAGCATGTATAACTACCCTTTTCTCCAAAAATTCTCCTGCAAATTCCCTATCCCTTCCTTATTTCCCCTCCCATGACCTTTCCCCTCCCCAATCCTCTTCTCCCCTCTTCCCACACGAACCCCCCCCCCCCCCCCCCCCCCCCCCCCCCCCCACTCGCCCCCTCCCCAACCCACGCCATCCCTTCCCCCCCCCAAATCCCCCACCCCCCCCCCCCCCCCCCACCCCCAATCCCTCCCTTTCACCTCCCCATTCTCCTCCACTCCCCAACTCTCATTTTCGCCAAGAATAAATCCTGCGCGCCCCCCCCCCCCCCCCCTTTCCCCCCCCCTCCCCCCCTTCTCCCCCTCCTTTGCCCTCCCCCCCCCCCCCCCCCCCCCCCCCCCCCCCCCCCCCCCCCCCCCCCCCCCCCCCCCCCCTTTTTTTCCCCCCCCCCCCCCCCCCCCCCCCCACCACCCCCTCTTTCGTGTCTTCCCCTCCCCTTATTCCAATTTCCCTCTTGCTTTTCCCTCCTATAAACAACCCAAAACACGCCGCCTGCCCCCCCTTACACACACACACCACAGGGGTGGGGTGGGGGGTTTATAACACAAAAGAGGAGCAGCGGGGAAGGGGGGGCCCCTGACACAAAAAGGAGACACAGACGACGAACCCGTCCAGGAAAAACGAAAAGGGGGCACACAAGGGAAAGGTGGGTAAAGGAATTTTTTCCCCAAAGTTTTAACTTAACAAAAATTTTAAGAGGTTTTTTTCAACACCAAAACAAACAGTTTTACATTCATAAAAAAAATATTATCCCGGGTTTTTATTAAAAAAAAAAATTAATTTTGTTAATAAAGGTTGTTTGCCGCTCCCATGGGGTGGGGGGGGGGGGGCTTTTTGTGGTGGGCCGATATTTTTTCCTTTCGGCTTCCATTAAACAATGTCAGACGAACAGTGTGGTCCCATGCCCAACCTGGAGACCGGGGTTTTTTCCCTCTGTGCATGCTCGCACATTGAGCTGTCTTTCTTAACCTGGCCAAAGCGGGTTCTTCTGTGGGTCGTTGCTCCATGTGACGGACCCATCAACGCCTGCTTAATGAAGCGTGCCAGCAATGGTTGACCAGTAATGTGTTGACACAGCCTGTGCTCCATTTTATCTATCCCTTTTTGGTCAGGCTGCGTACCATAGAAGAAATTGGTAAAATGCGAATGATCTTGTTCTTCTTCTTTAGTATGAATAAAAAAACGTTTACCTATCATCATCATCATATATCTTCTTCTTCTTCTTCTTCTTTTTTTTTCTTCTTCTTCCCTTTTTCTTCTATATCCGTGAAAATGCTATTTTTTTCTTTCCTTCTTCTTCTTTTTCTTCTGTAGAAAAAAGCGTTACTTACAATAACGCTTTTAGCAATGTCGGATATGGGAAGCAACTTAAATTTGTAGCGAGAAAAGGGTAGATTTCTTTCCCCTTCTTCCCCCCTTGATTTATTTCATTTATATTCTAGGAAAAGAGATAGGGGATGGAGAAGATTTGTGATTCTTTAAATGTTTTTTCTTTAATCTGTAGGATTATAGAAAAGATTGTTTAAATTAAGACCTTACCTCTGTGTTTTTCTCTTTTGTTGATATATTCATTCTTCATGGAAGGGATTGGTGATAAGGGTTTTTTTTGGTTTGCTCACTAGCTTGTTTGTCTGTTTGCCCTCTTTTTTTAGGTCAGTTTTTTCCATGCATACATAATACAGTTCTCACATGCCGATTCTCTCCTCACACAAAAACCACACCCAGACTGTCCTTCAAACTGCCCTGGGCCCTTCCTCACACCAGTAGCTAGCCTACAGGAAAACTACCAAAGTCAGATCGCCAAGAGTTCCCAACCAGAGCAGACCATTTCCTGGTTGTAGGGAGCGGGTTTATTTCATTGATATTCACCGTATCTTGGTACCGAAAAAAAGCGCGCCATACATGGTACCTGCTTAACCCTCTACTGACGTGAATAATTGCTTAGCCGGTGGATTGGAGCGGGTTATTGGGTTTCTGACTTCATTCCTCCTCCCCCCTCGCCTCCCTCCTCCCTCCTTCCCGTCTTCCTCCTGCCCTCCTTTGTCCTTGATCCTGCCGGAAAAAAAAAGATCAAAATCGTAAAGAAACTGTATGAGAGTGTTCTAGAGAAGGCAAATAGAAGGGTGTCCGGGAGAACACAGACCTCCCCAAGGCCACATGCAGCCTGAATCCTCACTTTGATTTGTTTGAATCTGATTTGTACCTTTACTTTCGTGAGCCACATTGCACGTTCCCCACAAAGTTTCCTGAAAATCGGTTGAGTAAATTTTTTTTTTTTTTCTTTTTTGCTTTTGTTACACCGACGGATCCTGGGGGCCTTCAATCCGGATCCGTTTCAAAAAAAGTAAGGGGTCCGTCCTATGTCACCTTCCACCTCGCCACCAAGTGTCGTTAAACCTCGGGTTTATGCAGATGTTCACGTCATCTTGTTGACGGACAGACCCACAAAACCCAAAAGACACGGATAAAAGCATGAGTCTTAAACGAGGTCAACAAGAAAAGTCGTGGCCAGCTGGCAGAAAGCGCCACCAACGTCATCAGCGTTCGCTTCCGCTGGATGTTGTCCACCAAAGTGTGGATCAGCAATCTCATTTTCCTCTCCACCCCAAACCGCAACCACAGTTCCCCCCCACCCTCACCCACCACCCACTCGTTTTCCCCACTCCCACTCACACCGCCTTCCCCTCACTCCTATGCCTGTATCCACTCTTCCCCCACGCATTCCCCTTTCCCCCGACCCCGCACTCCCATTTTCTCTCTCCAAACTCATCAACTTTTCGCCGATAAGGGTAAATCCTGCTGCGCCACCCCCCCCCCCCCCCCACCCCACCACCCCCCCTCCCCCCCACCCGCCCTGTTTTCTCACCAAACTCACGATCCCCATTCCCCCCCCTAACCCTGTTCCTCTCTCACGTTCATCAAGGCCTTTTTTTTTATCCGCTTTTCTTTTCTTTTTTCACTGAGAGTACTTCAGTCTTAGAGCCAAAAAAAAAAAAAAAATCGCGACTCTCCTTCATCCTTTGGACAAATGATCTATCCCGGCGGGAGCAGAGATTCCTTTTATCTACCTCACCCCAATCCATTCATCTCTCTACTCTCTCTCCCCTCTCTCTTCTCTCTCTCTCTCTCTCTCCTCCTCTCTCTTCTCTCCTCTCTCTCTCCTCTTCCCACGCACGCACGCCACGCACCACGCACCATACACACACACACACACACACCACACACACTCACACACACACACCACACACGCACGCACACCCCACCACACCACACACACCACACATACACACACCAGACCTCCCAGTGCACGTGTACACCAGGCATCTTATTTCTACGTTTTTGGGTTTTAAAACAAACAAGCAAAAAATAACACACGACAAGTGCACCCGGAATGTTTTTTAAATCAATACCCAAAGTTACAAAAAAGAATTTAAACCCCCCCGGATTTTAATCAATAGCCAACGTTCGAACAAAGAATAACCACCGATGTTTAAATCAATAGCCAACTTAGGATTCCGTCTGAAATCCCAAATTTAAACCTTGTCAAAATAAAGAAAAGGGAACGAATTCAGAGAGGGTTGGAGGGGGTTGAGAAGAGAGAGAGAGAAGAGAGAAGAAGAAGAAGAGAGAGAGAGAAGAAGAGAGAGGAGGGAAGAGAAAAGTGTGGTGTGAGGGGTGTTTGGCCGCGCGGCGTACTTTCCGTGAAATGTGTGTTGTTGTGTGTTGTATGTGTCGTGCGTGCGTGCGTCCCCTGCGTGCGTGCGTGCGTGCGTGCGTGCGTGTGTGTGTGTGTGCCCATGCGACGCACTTTTGTATGTGTGAGAGAGAGGAGAGAGAGAGAGAGAGAGAGAGAGAGAGAGGAGGAGAGAGACCCAAGTGCTAGCAGTCACTTGCACTCTCTCTCTCTCTCTCTCTCTCTCTCTCTCTCTCTCTCTCTCTCTCTCTCTCTCACACACACGCACGCACGCACGCACGCACGCACGCACGCACGCACGCACGCACGCACGCACACACACACACACACACACACACACACACTCACATTTAGATGTGTACGTCAACTCAGAGAAACAGTAAAGTTGTTAATAGTTGACACCTATCCAAGTAGAGTCTACATCCCGACAGCTTTGTCGACCAGTCAGAAAAAGACAGCTATTCTTGGTCCGTCGAGGGTAAATGATGGCTAAACACATAAAATACTTTTTTTTACTTTGGTTAGAAAAAGTCGACATTTATCTAGTTTGTATGATGTTGCGGATAGGATTTAAACGAAAACAAGATGCAAAGCATACACACGTACTCCCCGTTTATCTTGAATACGCGTGAGATATTCCATAAAGAGGAAAAACCGTTTTTTGGGCCATTTTAGCCGTTAGTAATGGCTATTCTGGTAAACATCGGCCATCATCCGTGACCATAATGAACATAACCTGCAAATTTTTCTGAAAGATCGGCCAAGTACTTTCTAATAAGATATTTCCATAAAGAAAGAAACCCTTATGGGCCGTTTTTAGCCGTTAGTAGCGGCTATAACGGTGAAATAACATATCGGGCATCATCCGTGACCCATAATGAACATGCCTACAAATGTTCAGAAAGATCGGCCCAGTAGTTTTGTCTGGAGCGAGTGGAACACATTTTGACCACGGACGGACGGACGGACAGACACACACACAGACTGCATTTCTTCGTTCCCATTGTAAAGTACTCCCGGTTCTATAACAACTGGGAGCACAAAAAGTGTGCTCACCCTCGCAGAATGTGTAGGGATGGGTTATGCGTCGCCACACACTTTTTCTTTTGTACAACAAGGATCTTTTATCAATATGTGGAGCAAATCTGGTTGCTTGTCTGTGCTTTTGTCGTGTGCCTGATTCGTAGCCCTTACTGCACCGTCTGATTTCAGCTGCACAGAGGTTATATAAAACTCACTATTGTTCATGAACATCACCGAGAGAAATGTGGTTTCCCTCGAAGGTGACTTTAAGGTCACTTCGAGAAGACGCGCATCTCTGAACGTCTGTGTTGTGGCATAAAATCCGTGATGTTCTTTGGGTCCATGCTGAACGCTGCTCATTGCAGACAATCAATCGTCTGGGCTGAGATGATGAGGAGTGCTGCATGTGCCTGCCTATTCTGTTGCTACTGGGACACTGCAATATACGGGGTTACTTTCTGCGAACGTTTCTCGCCAGCAGACCTGATTCCAATGGACGCCCATAAAGCAGAGAGTAGCCATCAGGTTCCGCCGAATATCACCATTTTTCCAATCACAAGATCGAACCATGGATACTCCTGTCCTACTGTCTACCACGATCACAAATTGATCCATGAAGACATGCTTCCTGGATACCAGTACGGGTTCCTGCTCACCTTCAGGTATGATTTATGCAGAGTTTTGTACTGTTCCGTCAGGTTGTTTTGGAGGGAGAGATGAGGGTGGTTGGGGAGGAGAGGGGGGAGGGGGAGGGGTGAAGGGGCGGTCTCAGTCGTACCGTCAGATCGTCAAGCCGTCAAGGCCATGTCGTCTGTGTCCTCACTTTGGATGTCGGCCATGCATGAGAAAGAAGGACAGCTGATTGTTCCTCCCCAGCCCCTGGCGACGGCGGTCCACGTGGACTTGACGCGCTGGCTGTCCTACGAGGACGTTGACGGTCACAGGGGAGTAGCATGATGAGCAGCTGAATGTGTTTTCTATTACACTTCAGTGACCATACATGTCTGGGCAAGAGAGCGAAGGCGAGGAACGGAGGGAGGGGATCGGAGGAGATGGGGTAAAGAAAGGGGGGGGGGGGGGGGGAGGGGGGAGTGAGAAGGTGAAGGAGGAAAGAGGGTCATTCACGCGCCTGTGTTGGAATTCATTTTTGCATGAAGCGAGTGTGGCCCGTATACTACGCTTATTATTTCGTGACCATAGAAATGACGATTAGTTGATGGGTCAAGATAAATATCCAAGTTACCAACTGACATCATTCAAACATAATTGACATCATTCAAACACAATTGACATCATTCAAACATAATAGACATTCAAACATAATCAAAGTGTCTTGTTCACCATGGCCTCTGATTTGTTCGATCATTACTCAGTCAGATGCTCTAACGTCCAAATGTCCAACATTGCGCGTTTCCGTTTAAAAAGAAGGGGACAAAAGGGTTATTTGTTTGCGAACATTGCAAATTTTTGTGCATTTTGAATGGACCCATAGTTCTGGAGGTATGTGTGTGTGCGTACCCTGAGTGTGTGTGTACTATACGTTATGTTTATCGACTCCGTAGCTTTTGGTTACAGAATCGAGCCCAGATGTAGGCGGTTTTCGTCGTTTGGGTGTTCAACAACATGAATTGAATTGGACAAAAAATGTTAAACTCGGTGTTTTAAAATTCGAGAATTAGAGAGACCTCCGGGATTTTGCTGGTGTGATT
>CM031611.1:76228874-76313874 GCA_018398815.1 Conus ventricosus
AATATCATTGTGAACGTGTCTCCTAATTTTCTGCTTGGAAAGAACTGTAATTTTGTAGAAGCTTTCTTTAAAACCGTTTCTCTTCTGTGGAGGATGTACTGTTTTTTCCCATACGGCGTTATTTCAATCTCTTTCCGACTATTGTCGTCCGGCATAAGACTTACATGTAAAGGGCCAGAGTTGAGTGCTTTTCTGAAACTTTTTTGACGGCTAAAAAATGTAAATGGGCTTATGAATTCAAATTTTATTTCCCATTCTAAATATGGTTCTAAATGCCATTTGCTGTCAGGTTTTCGAACTATTTTATATTCATACTGGCCAGCATTATTTGCTTCTAGATTGCGCAGTTGTTCTAGTTTAGGAAACTTTTTGCTGTCACCAACCTCTTTACGTTTATAATCACCATCTTTAGTGTACTCAAAACCATACAAAGCGCCTATCTCACCATTTTGTTCAAAGTCCGCAACGTCTGCAAGGTCTTTTAATTCTAAGGTTATACACCTTACAGGCGCTAATGTAACTCCCGGTTCTTCTGGCCCACGCGACATTTTTTAGTACAACTTATTATTTTATTTCCAAAACAATGTGCAGGTTATCACATTTTACGACTTTTCCTGTTTTGTCTGCAATTTTTTATATTAAATGATCCGACCCTCCCACAAAACTAATCTTTTAAACTGTAAATTAGGGAATTGTATAATTTCATAATCGCAATATGCAGCTTTCCCTGACGGAAGAGCTCTTAAAACAGTTGAGGGCCTTCCATCATATAAGTTTTCATCAGTGCTCAGCTCATCCAAATGAACATAGAGTAATGAATGTAATGCAAGATCGAGCGGATTTTCTCCCTCATAAGTAGTTTTGTTTGGTGTAACTCTAAATCTATAATTGTCAGCTGCAAAGCCTAACATTTTAGCTAGCTCTTTATCAAAATAGTAACCTACTTCTTCTTCAGGCTTGAATGTTAACATTGTTTTCAGATTCGCATTGTTAAGTTTGAGAGCAATGTCAAAGTTACTCATTGCTTCTTTTAGTGAGCAAAACCCGTAATAACCATCAGGTATTGTTAACTGGCTAACTTTGGTCCCTGTTTTGTCAATTTTTTTAATCTTATTATTCTTCTTTGATTCACTTATATTAAACCATACAACTTTGTAAAATATTTCATGAAGCGCAACCATTCTGCTTCCGCAATTGTTATCAATAGCATGTTCTAAAAACGAAGGACGGTCTTGAGTTGTTATTGTTACAAACATTTTTTAAACGAAATAAAAATGAGTGCATTCAAACATACTAATGCAAAATATTCTGTTGGGCCGCACTACAATCTTAAAAATATAACAACTGATACTCTTGTCATTTCTGCGACCCAGACTGACACCTTTCAAGTAAAGGTGAGTACGCCATTAAACAGATATCTTAACCCCCCTATTAAAAAAGACTACATCGCGAAAGTGTGGTTCAGTCATCCGATGCAGTTTTATCAGAACCAGTTAAACTTTGCTGTGTTTTGTGCATCAACTGGGTGTGGAGTGTCGTATGCTGATCATTTAAATCATCCTGATCCTTTGGTGAGGTCAGTGTATAGATTTCATTTTTATTACACCTTCAGGCGTATTTTGACTGAACTGCAAGCACCATTACCAAATGACAAACCGTTTAATCCATTCAGCAACAGAATAGACATGAAGGCTTTTGAAAGGATCTGTAACGAATTTAATATTAATGTTAAGGAAGCCTTTAGACAAAAGTTGGATCTTAATCATGGTCTAGGCACCCCTTATTTTTGGGGCGTGCACAGAAAGTATAACTATGACTGGAATCCTCCTTACACATCTTTCTCTTCAGGCACAGGCGTTCACCTTGGGTCCATAGAGCAAGAGCATAAAACAGCATGGACAACATTTATCTTAGACACTTCTAAGGGCCTAACTAAAGCAGGAATAGAACGAATAAACGACTCCATTCGTACTTACGTTTGGTGTTTGCTAGGTTCGCAAGCACAGGCAAGATCGAGCATAACTGATCCTTCTACTGGCTTTGATGCACAAAAACAATACTTAGCAAATTTAGAGGACGCCATAATTCAACAGTTGATTTACCTTCAAGTATTAAAAGGTATCAAAATGTTTTACAATACGCAAGATCGAAAGTAGACTTTGCTGTTGGTACTGGTTTATACATGCTGCCTTCTGACCTCAGACTCCAGGTAGGAACAATAATGAACTACAACAATGAAATCCTTGTGGCAGGAAATGAACAGAAAGTCGGGAAAAACGACATAAATTCTGAGCCAGTAATATTGCAAGCAGTAAACAAACAAGATGACCCCCCAAGAATAAGTCATCCAATCCCAGTGGCCCAAAGCCTAAAGACCGTTGAAGAAGTCAAAAAAAAATAATGACCATGAATATGAAAAAACAGCGCTTGTTTTGGATTAACTTGCCTAGGATTACTTGGTCTTTATTTTACTAAATATTAACCCAACTATTAAGAGAACTAATGTCCATAAGTGCTCGGCCATAAAGCCAACTACTTTGCTTGCAGTAGACAAAAGCCAGCTAACAATACTTCCTAATATACCAGGTAAAGAGTCTATAGCTTTACTAGCTAATTTTTTTAATAAACCTGCAAGATGATCAAGTTGTTTTTTTACCCATGATTTATCAGGCGGCGATGGAGGCGATGGTGGTGGAGGCACTGGGCTTTGACCACCACCGCCTGTAATAGCCATCACCAGTGTACTACTGTTCCAAATAATCCATCTACTATTGATTCAGATCAAATTCTTACTGTTAAATTTCCAGACCTAGGAGCGGATGAAGTGATTGTGCCAGGCTCTGCGCGTCTTACTTTCAAAATAGAACTCGCTTCAACAACAGACCCTAACAGAACAGTTGTACAGAATCTGGGGCGGGCAATCGTTAAGAAAATTTCTATAAAACTTGAGGGGCAAGAAATATTTTCTTTACATAATGCAGACATATTTTTAACCTATTCTGATCTATGGCTAACCGGGAATGAAAGGGCCGATCTTGCGTTTCAAGGAATTGAAAATGAAGATGCACTAAAACATAGAATAGGCGCTGAAGATGCTAAAGACGGCAAAAGGTATGTAGCTGAAAGTTATGCGTATGGTAATCGCTTTTTCATACCCTAGATTTTGAGTTGTTAAAAGCGCATGCCCCATACTTTCAAGGAGCGTTAAAAGACAGATTGTCATATGAACTAACTTTTAATGACTACAAACATGTTATTATATCTACAGACACCGAAGCAAAGTACAGCATTTCTGACATCGCGTTAGAGTTTGACGTTGTTAGTAACCCTAACTTAGCGAGGCTGATCGAGCAACAATATAAGACAAAATTAGCAATATATTACGAAAGAGTAATTTTTCATTCTAATATCCTAAAAGCAGGGCAGACACTATATGGAATTTTAGTTTTTAGTGCCACAGCAAGATCGCTTAAAGGTATTTTATGCTGTGCGAAGATGAAGAACCATTCAAAAGACAAACTAAAAATTTTGTTAATCTAAAATAGCGAAAGTGCAATGTACAATTGAGGGTAGTCCTAACCAAATCTACGCTAGCGGGCTTAAACCTTATCAGCATTTTGATGAAATAGAAAACTGTTTGGAGGCGGGAGGTGTAGAAATCCAACAGTTGACCTTGTGTCTAAAGATCTACATCTTCACAGCGTTAGACTTGATCATTATTTAACAACGAAATACGGTTTATGGATTGACCTAAGGTCAACGGAGGATAATCAGTTACATGGAAGCGGGAGAACTGTCAGAGACATAATAAACATTCAAATTGATAAAGAAAAAGAGGTCGATAAACCACTTAACGTGTATTTGTTTTTAATATATGATGCGCAGCTGAATATTGAAGATAACAGATTAAAAGATATACAATACTAAATTATTTTTTTATTTTTAAAAAAAGCATGTCTGTCACATTTATCCAAAAGAAGAGATAGTAGGCAATTCTGCTGCTATAGAAACCCCGACATAAAAACTTTCAGATTAACCAACATTACACAAATGCTACAAAAACTAGAGCAGGACCTTTCAAAATACAGCAAAACCAAACGAAGGTATTCTGCTGCCTTTAATGCTGTTACCTATGTTAATACTGGAGCATCGACTGTTAGTGCTCTATCAGCAGGAACGAGTGTAGGTCTTTTAGCAACGGCATAGGCGCACCCGCGGCTTTACCTCTAGGTGGTTTGTCTTTAGCTCTTGGCCTGTGTTCATTAGCTGTAGGTGCTGCTAGCAAAAAAAAAAAAAAAAAAAAACTAAACTCCAAAAGCACACAGCTATGGTTCAACTAATAACGGCTAAACTTAGTTCGTTCAAACTGACAATAAATAAAGCACTAGTTGACTCAAACATCACGGATGAAGAATTTAATCGTTTACAGCCGATTTTGATGACTACAAAGACAAAAGTTTGATCTTCAAAGAAAGGCGAGGACAACTTTTTCTCAACAGCCAGACACCGATCAGATAAAAAAGGAATGTTTAAAAAAAGTAGACGAGACATTAAACTCTGTTCTAAACAGCTCACATTAACAACGCCAAAGGGTGTTTATACTTTAGTTTATGAGTCCAAGCACAAAAAGACCGTCGATATTGATTCTGATTAAGTTTTTTTTTTATTTAAATAAATATTTTGAGTTAGAAAAGAAACTCAGCATGGATAAATATATGAAGGTCCAGACGAATTGTTGAAGCAATGCGTAAGGAAGAAGATTTATCAAAAGCTTTAAATGATATCAGTCTAGAAGTCATTGATCCAGCAAACGTACGGGCAAGTGTTGGTCATGCTATTTCTCAAGTTCCAGGTAAACTAACAATAGACCCACCAGTTAAAGTAATGTTAGCTGTTTTAATCGACTATGTAACAATAAATGAAGAAAATCTAGAAGTCTGGGTCTCAACTAAACAGCAGACTATTCTTTCCTACTAATGACTTAACACCCGTTGGGCAGACGAACTGCTTACACAGTTTGATGTGGCCGCTGAAGAAGCCAAAATGAGAGGCTCTGTTGGTCAGAGGGCGAAGTCTTAGAGATCAGATTAAAACAGGCTAAGTATGCACCGATTGTTGGCAAGGCTTACATCCGCTGCCCCCAGCATTGGTAGCGAAAAGAGCAGTTCTAAACATAAAGAATTCGGACAACAAATGTTTCATGTGGTGTGTTCTCGCAAGGCTGCATCACGTCCGCAAAAACGCAGAGAGAGTGTCTAACTATGAACCTTACAGCAATGATCTTAACTTTAGTGGAATATCCTTTCCCGTTAGCGTGGACAAAATTGATCAGTTTGAAGAACAAAACAAACCAATAACTGTTAATATCTACACATGGATGAGGAAACAAATCTGCAACCCATCAGAGTGTCCAAAAAAAGTCCATCGATTGGTGCGCCAGACAAAAATCATGTTGACTTACTGCTGATGTTTTCACCAGCAGGGCTGCCGCATTACACATTGATACGAACAATGAGTAGACTAATGCGGCATACTACAAAGGATCATGGCAAACAAGAATTCTGTAGAAAATGTTTAACAAGAATCCATCTGTTCAAGCCGCAAGCGAACATAAGAAACACTGTATTAGTCCAGTTGACTGTAATACAGAACAATTACGCCCCGCAAGGATCTAAAGTTAGTTTTAAGAACTGGAAACGGATGCAAACGAGCCCATATGTTGTTTACGCAGACTTCGAGTCGCTTATTGTTCCTTATGAAGGGCCAACCCCACAGAAACTTCCTAAAACAGCCTTTTGTGAGTAATCATCAGATTTGCTCATTTGCTTTTTCATTGTTAGATCAGATGGCGCCCATTCAAAGCCAGAATTATATAAAGGGCCTAATGCTGCAGAATACTTCTTAGAACGCATGCAGCAAGTGCGTAACGCCTGTTCTAATAATCTGAATTTACTGAAATCATAATGGCACCTGAAGACCAACAACAGTATGACTCAGCCACACATTGTTGGATTTGTGGTTTAGGTCTCTCCTCAGACGCAGCGAATCCGACAGTAAGAGACCATGATCACATTAGTGGAAAGTTCAGAGGAGCAGCGCACAACAACATGCAATCTTCAACTAAAGTTTGAACCAAAGACATGGAAGCTGCCTATATTCTTTCATAACTTGCGAGGTTACGACTCTCATCTTATAATGTAAGCAGTAACCGACGCCTTCAGGGTAACATGCATTGCACAGTCATCAGAAAAGTACATGTTGTTTCGCTTTAAAATAACATGTCTTTTTATGACTCTAAATGCAGCACATGATGGGTTCATTAGAGTCGCTGGCTATGTCCTTAAAGTCCTGCCCAATACGAAGAATATTTTGACCCAACTCTTGTTAGAAAGGGCGTTTACCCTTATGAATACATGAACAGTTGGGAAAGGTTTGATGAAGACACACTTCCTCCAAAGGCGCGTTCTTTTCTAGTCTTAGAGGAAAGGAAATCAGTGATTCTGATTACCAGCATGCTCAAGATGCGTGGCAGAAGTTAGAGTGTAAAACAATGGGAGACTATCATGATTCATACTTGATGGCAGATGTATGTTTGTTGGCGGACGTTTTTGAAATTACAGAAAGACCTGTATGAAACATTATAGCCTGGATCCCGCGCATTACATTTCTGCGCCCGGATGAGCTGGGAACGCTTTCTTAAAGTTTACTAAAGTACAGATTGATTTATTGTCTGACCTACCAATGATTCAGATGATTGAAAACGGATTGCGTGGGGAATTAGTATGGCGTCGCACCATTACTGTAAAGCAAACAACAAATACTTGGACGACTATGATCCAAGTAAAAGGTCTAACTATCTTATGTATTTTAGATGCAAACAATCTGTATGGATGGGCTATGGCGCAACCGCTTCCATTACGCAACTTTAAAATGTACACAGGCGGCGATCCGAAAAATATTCAAAAGGCATTAAAGTGGTTGAGCAGTTTGAAGTCAGATCAACAGCGTGGATACATTCTAGAAGTTGATTTGAATATCCTCAGAACTCCATGACCTGCATAATGACTATCCATTAGCAGCAGAAAGCCTAAAGATGAATCCAACAGAGCCGCCTAAACTTGTGCCTAATCTTCGCGGCAAAAAAAAAATTATGTCTGTCATTACAGACTTCTACAATTTTATTTAAGACATGGTTTGAAGTTGACAGCAGTTCATCGTATAATTGCTTTTAATCAAGAACAGTTCATGAAACCATACATAATGAAGAACACTGATCTCAGAACTAAATCCACAGATGCTTCAGAAAAAGACTTTTTCAAGCTGATGAACAACAGCTGTTTCGGAAAGACTATGGAAAATCCGCACAAACGTAAGATGTTAGATTGGTCACCAGAGAGAACGAAACAATTAAGCTGACTTCAAAACCTAATTATCAGGACTTCAGAAGATTCATGATCAGCTTTTTGGCATAATAAAGAAAAAAAAGAAAGTCAAATTGGACAAACCCGTTTTTATTGGGTTTACTGTTTTAGAATTATCAAAGCTTTTGATGTTAGAATTTCTTTACGACTACTTTAAGCCCTCGTACCTGAGTCCAGAGTACTTTACACAGATACAGACAGTTTTGTTATAGATATCCCTACTGAAGACATCTATAAAGACATGGAATAGAAGTAGCTAAAGGGCATGCAGGATGGTATGACACATCCGATTATCCTAAAGATTCGCCTTTGCATTCAAACCGTTAACAAGAAGGTTTTAGGAAAGATGAAGGATGAATTATCTGGAAAGGTGATCAAGGAGTTTGTTGGGTTAAGTCAAAAATGTACAGTATTTCGAGCCAGGAGAAAACTATCAAAAAAGCAAGGGAATACTCGCAGTGTTGTGCAGTCCAGCATATCGCATGACAACTACAAAGAAGCATTGTTCAATAAAATACTTTCATCATGACAACGTAAACTACGATCTAATCTACATGAGATCAACACAACTGTTTGTAACAAGAAGTCATTAATAGAACAAACACAAAACGTGTGTTTGTTAATCCAGAGTTTTCATATGCAATTGACACTGGAGAACAGCATAATATATATCTTCTTCGGTTTATATTCGGTCCATATTTTTCCTCAACTTTATCTATAAAATCAATCATATCATCTTCCAATTCAGACAAAAATGTTTTCCTCATGTAACCTTTTATCGTTTAATAAAAAAAACTTTTTTTAAAATTTCAAAGAAAACAGTTAAAAACCCCTACTAATGGCCATTTTCTCAACTAAACCCAAATTTCAAAAACTTTTTCAATAAAACAAATTTTAAAACTAATGGAAAATAAAATAAAGATTTTTTCCCCAAAAGGGAAAAAAAAAAGGATTCCCAAATTTATCGGACTTCAGAAGACCCGAAAATTTTTCTAAAATAAAAAAAAAATAAAAATTTAAAAAACCCCGTTTTTAAATTTTTTTTTTTTAAATTAAAAATTTTTTTTGTTCAACGAATTTTTTTTTCCCTTTTTCCAATTTTACAAAAAAAACCAATTTTTTTTAAAAACCCTTTTAAAAAGCTAAAAAGGAAAAAGGGGGGGGAAAAAAAAAATTATTTAAAAATTTTTTTTTTCATAACGAAAACAAAAGGTTTTGGGGGGGGTTTTTTTTTTGGGGTTTTTTAAAAAAAAATTTTTTTTTTGGACAAAAAAAAAAAAAATTTTTTTTTTTTTACCGGTTCGCGAAAAAAAAAACATTTTAAAATAAAATACTTTCAAAAACAAAAAAACCAAAATTTAAAAAACCCAAACTGGTAAAAAAAGCTTAATAAACCCCAAAAAAAGTTTTTTTCCGGTTTTCTAAAAAAAAACATTTTAAAAATTTCTTCGGTTTAAAAATTTTTTTTTTTTAAAAAAAATAAAAAAAAAATTTAATTAAAAAAAAATTTTTTTTTTTTACCCAAAAAAATACTTTAAAAAAAAAAAAAAAAAAAAAAAAATTTTTTTACTTTTATTTAAAAAAAAAAATTTTTTAAAAAAAAAAAAAAATAAAAAAATTTTAATTTTTTTTAACCCCCCCTTTTTTTAAAAAAAAAATTTTTTTTTAAAAAAAAATTTTTTTTTTTAAAAAAAAAATTTTTTTTAAAAAAAAAAAAAATAAAAAATTAAAAAAATTTTAAAAAAAAAAATTTTTCAAAAAATTTTTTTTTAAAAAAAAAAAAAAAAAAAAAAAAAATTTTTTTTTTAAAAAAGGGGAAAAAAAAATAAAAAAAAACATTTTTTTTAAAAAAAAAAAATTAAAAAATTAAAAAAAAAAATTTTTTTAAAAAAAAATTTTAATTTTTTTTTAAATTTTTTTTTAATTAAAATAATTTTAACCCAAAATTTGAAAATTCCTTGAATTAAAAAAAAAATTTTTAAATTTTAAAAAATTTAAAAAAAATTTTTAAAAAAAATTTTTAAAAAAATTTAATTTTTTAAAAAAACCCCTTAAAAAAAAAAAAAAATTTTATAATTTTAAAAAAAAAAAAAAAAAAATCTTTTTTTAATGGTTGATTTTAAATTTAAGTACGTCTGAAATGTAAGGCACAAAACGGGCAATCTATGGGGGAAAAATTTAAAACCCTTTGATGGGGCGTTCTTTATTAAAAAACTTTTTTTCGTCAGGTAAATAAACCCAAAATGGTTTTTTAAAAATTCGGGGGTTTTTTTTCTATCAGGTTTTGCAATTTGCGTTTTTCCCTTCCCTTTTTTTTGGGAAAAAAAAAATTTTTTTTTTTTTAATTTCCCCAATTTTTCCAAAACTAAAAAAAGGTTCCAAAAAAACGCATTTTTCTTTTTTTTTTTCCCCAAAAAAACGCTTTTTTGGGGGGGTTGCTTGGGGTTTTTCTAATTTTTTTCGTTGTCACATTTTTTTTCCCCCCTTTTTTTTCAGTTTTGTTAAAAAAAATTTAACCCAAATTCCTTTTTTTAAATTGTTTTTGGGGGTTTGCTCCCTTTTTTATGTCTTTTTCCCCCGCCCCCCCGATTTTTTCTTGGTTTTCTTAAAAAAAGAACCCTTCCAAAAACCCCCCAACCATTACAAAGCCTTTTATAATGTTTTTTTAAAATTTTTTAAAAAAAAATTAAATTTTCCTTGCTTAAAAAAATTTCTTTTAAAGAAAATCTTTTAGAAAGTTTTGGATCTCAAAGTTTTTTTGCCAAATCTGGTTTTTTTTTTTAAACCTTTTCCCAAAATTGTTTTACATTTCCTCCAAAAAAGCAGAATGGTAACGGGGGGAAACGGTTTTTTTAAAAAAATAAAAAAAAAATTAAAAAAAAAAAAACCCCCCAAACCTTCCTGAACTTATGATTTCCCAAAAGATCAAATTGATGACCAACATTAGCCCAAAAAGGGAAAGGCTTTTTTCTTTACAGCGTGGAAAAACAAAACAGTTTTCCCCGAAAGAATTTTAGCATGAACAGATTCAACAGATTCGCCACAAGCATTGTAAAATACACAACAGTAGAAAACGCAAAAATGGGGCAAATGGGAAAAAGCTCGGCAAAACGGTTCTTTGTTTTTTACACTAAACTATCATAATTTGCTCCCATTGAAATTTTTGAAAAGACTTTATTATATTTAACACAGGATCCAGTTTTTAAAAAAGCCCCTTAATCTCTAAACTGTGATCTTTTACAGATTTGGAACATTGTTACGCCATTAACATGGATTAAATCATTTAATCAAAATTTTATTCCCTTCTAAATGACCGAGCCAGAAAAAAAGCAGAAACCCAAAAAAATTTTAACCAGGGAAAAATTGAATCCGGTGAGAAAGCAACCAGTAAAAAGCCCCCACCGGGGTGTTGCAGCAGAAAAAAATTTCGGAGTGGAACAAACAAAAAAAAATTTAAATTACAAACACCTAATATAACCATAATAAAAAGTCAAGCCGCAGCCAGTTGTTCAATGCCGGCTATAAAACACCTAACCAGTTGATTCAGAACCCAACAAAAACAGGGGCCCCCACGCCCCCGAATCTTCAAGGTTTTTTAAAGGGGGCATTTTTGGCTTCATTCGCTGGGGGGTTATTACGGTTAAAAAAAATAAAACAAAGCGCAAAAAAAAAGCAGCAAAAAATCCCACCACAAATACAGAAGCCAAAAGCATGCCCAAAACCCCAACAACAAAAGATCATTTTGATCCAATTTTTAAAAGCAATAATTTTAAGAACTTTAATTTTTTAAAATTTTTTGTTTTTTGAAAAAAATAGATCAAAACGGATTATTATTTGTTTTAAAAAGATGAAATCAAAAAATAAAGACATGGTCTATAAAAAACATTTCCTAGACCAGAATGAATCAAATGCGGTTTTCTACAGTAAGAACTTTATTAAGATTTATGCTGACCGATTTCGCGCCAAGGACGCTGAGCAAGACATCCCTTACGATGACGCGTTTTTTGAGCGTGGTTACAAATTAGACATCTCTTTTAAGGGAAAAAAAAAAATTTATTTTTTTTCATGTGAAAATGTTCCTAAAGTCTTTTAAAACCGAGTTTATTTCTGACATAAAATCCCACACTTTTTCCAAACGGTTTTTTTACTGCGTCACAAAACCCACTGGGGCCCCGCCTGGTAATAAAAGGGTAAAGACGGGGCCCACAACCCTAAATTTCTAGTGCTGCTAGTAGAACAGAAAGGGGGAGATAATTCAGGCTTCTGCAGTACTTTGGGTAGGAATGTTCAGGAATCGGGGTTTTAGAACTGCACAAGGGTTTTTTGCTGCGCAAACGCCCCCCCCTTTTTTCCCCATTCTTCCACTGACTCTAAACAAGAAAGGGTGTTTTTTACTGTGCTCTTTTGACCTGTGTTTTTGGGGTTATTTTTAAAAATGGCAACGATTTAAATGAAGAAAAGGGTCGCTTTCAAGACCACAAGTTTTACTTTAACTGCATTTAGAGTATTTGTCAAAAAAAGGAACTAGGGGAAGCATGTTTCCCGCCAGTGAAAAAACCCAAAAAAGCATTGCTTTTCTAGAAGGCGGAGAAAAAGAAAAAAGGAACCGACTGCTTTGGAAATGCACGACTATCTTAAAGGTTTGTTTTGGGGTTAAAAAAAAAGAAAACGCTAAAAGAAATATTGCGAAAAAGATGTACCGTTTCAATATGTTTTACTATTGATAATGGTTCCTATCTAAAAAATGGCGCTGGTTTTGAAGTTGGCCGAACAAAACAATCCATCATCGTTGAAGTTGGCCGCGGCTTAGACAGCTAAAGCCAGTTTAAAAGAACAAAAACCACGTCAAACAGGCGTTCATTTTTCAAAGACCGGTGAACATGGGTGATTCGTATGCAGAAAAAAATTATTCAAATTTCGTGTTTTTTTTTTAACAAACCAAAATTTTACAAGCTAAGAATCAGTATAAATGAACTGGTGCAAAAAGTCAAAATATTATTAGATTATCAACTGAAAGCGATTTTTCGGAGTTTTGGGAAACAAACAAAGGGGTAGGGAACCCATATTTTTGCCATATGGGTTTGCCTTTCGCTGTACAAAAAAAGCCTTCATGTGTGAACGCCTATTTTAAATAGCAAGAGGGGGCGGGGAAAACAGCCTTTCTATAAATACCTTTTATGGGAACGTCCTATTTAGCAGCAAGAGGGCTGTGTGAAGTCACCTTGCGACTGCACTATAAAAAGCCCTTCATGTGTGAACTCCAAATTTTTTGCCCAAAAAAAGGGGTGCGGTAAAATTACCTTTCGACGCTACTATACATAGCCGTTCATGTGTGAACGCCTTATTTTAGCAGCAAGAGACTGTGGTAAAATCCGCCTTGCTATAAATAGCCGTTCATGTGTGAACGCCTTATTTTAGCAGCAAGAGGACTGTAGTAAAATCCGCCTGCTATAAATAGCCGTTCATTGTGTGAACGTCCTATTTTAGCAGCAAGAGGGCTGTTACTATAACTGACCTTTTTTAGCAGCATGAGTCTAACAGGATGTAGTGGTGCTCGTAATTAGGACAGGCGCCACACCCCCACCCCACGCATGCACACCCCCCACCCCCACCCCATGCATGCACACACTCAAGTCACTTCTAAGTTCTTAACTCAAGTCACCCCAAGTCACTTCTAAGTTCTTACTCAAGTTGTCCTCAAGTCATCCTCAAGTCGTCCTCAAGTCATTCTCAAGTTCTTACTTAAGTCACTTAGAAGTTCTTACTCAAGTCATCCTCAAGTTATCCTCAAGTCACTTCTAAGTTCTTACTCAAGTCATCCCCCAAGTCACCTCAAGTCGTCCT
This sequence comes from Conus ventricosus, assembly GCA_018398815.1. Lineage (NCBI taxonomy): Eukaryota > Metazoa > Mollusca > Gastropoda > Neogastropoda > Conidae > Conus > Conus ventricosus. The sequence goes on from CM031611.1 coordinate 76,242,140, forward strand.
CAAGTCATCCTCAAGTTCTTACTCAAGTCACCTCAAGATTGTAATTAAGTCATCCTTTAAGTACAACTAACAGGGTGTGCGCATTTGATGAATGTATGTGTGAAAATGATGTTATTGAAAACGATCAAGAAAAACGCAGGATTAAGCAAAAATTAAAATCTGAAAAGTTTAGTAAATTAGTATTGAATATGGATAATCCTACACAGTATGTATGTTTGTAGATAATCGTTATTTTTTTTGGTTATTGAAAGAGAATGCGTGATGGATTATCATTTTTAATTCATTGTTGAAGTCTTACTTGTCAGAGAACGGGAAATATTCATTCTGGCGTCATCCGCTCAAAACTGGTTGAGAGCGGATGAGTCAGAATGAATATTTCCCCGTTCTCTCGGACCCCTTACATGTAGGAACGGATCCGGATCGTAGAGTACATCAAAGAAGCGTCAGCCCAACTCAGCAAAATCTACTCAACCGATTTTAACGAAACTTGGAGGAAACGTGGAAGGCGTCTCCAATACGTCTGGGTACAGAGCCAAATCAAGGCGAGGATCCAGACTGTGTGTGGCCGTGGTGGAGGTCTGCATTCTCCCGGACTCCTCCTGTTTGTTATCCCCAGGAAGACTGTCGTACAGCTGTTTGAGGAATGTTGATTTTCGGAAGGATCCACAAACAGAAAATGCCAGGAAGGTGGCGGAGGGGGGGGGGGGGGGGGGGGGGGGGGCAAGGACTGAGCTCAGGAACCTGTGAAGCTGTATCAAAATCTTGTGTCTCGCTTCCGACGTGCGAGGATAAATCCTCCAAAGACGCCCCTGTTCTATGTGCTCCTCCCACGATTCAAAGCCAGTGGGGTTTTTTTCAACAGAAGAACAGATCTCCGCCGTAGTGAAAGGCCTTTGGTCAAAACCAGGTAGCTGATTGTTCAGAATAAAAACGGGCAAGATTCTGGTGTTTGTATCCGCCATTTTTTTTATTTTTTTTTTTTTAACAAGTGGTAGGAGAACAGATCCCGATCTAATATCAATCACTACAGTATCTAACAGCACCAAATGAAAGTCAACACATCATCAAAGGATACTACTTGCCCTCGTCTCCCAGCAAGGTCCGTCAGATGAAAAAAAAAAAGAAAAAGCACTTTCTGTTCTTAACGGCTCACTCCCAAATATAAAAAAAAAAGACGAGAAGACGATAGGAAAGAAGAAGCAATCATGGTGCAGAAAACGGACCGGCCAACACAGCGGACGGTGAACATGTTTAGAACAAATATCAACAGCAGAAAAGAAAAACGGGGGGGGGGGGACTAAGTCAGAAAAAGAATCAAGCGCGTGGAAAACCAGAGCGATGAAAAATGCGGCCACTCGTCGCGAACTTCGCTCACCAAGTCCAGGAACCTGTGTAGCTTGCTCTAATCCACCCTGCCAAGTAATCACTATCATGAGCAGAATCCTCAGTAGATGATAGCTATGGTGCCTTTTTTCTTTTCTTTCTTTGTGTCTTTGGGTTTTTTTTTCAAACATGAAACAACTGAATACCACCAAACTGACCCAGCCTAACTACCCGCGCAGGGTTTCCTCTATGTAGTCGGGTCAGGGACCTCACGACGATCTGGCGTTGGTAGCTTCCTCGGGTCAGGGACCTCACGGCGATCTGGCGTTGGTTGCTTCCTCGGGTCAGGGACCTCACGGCGATCTGGCTTTGGTAGCTTCCTCGGTCAGGGACCTCACGACGATCTGGCGTTGGTAGCTTCCTCGGGTCAGGGACCTCACGGCGATCTGGCGTTGGTAGCTTCCTCGGGTCAGGGACCTCACGACGATCTGGCGTTGGTAGCTTCCTCGGGTCAGGGACCTCACGACGATCTGGCGTTGGTAGCTTCCTCTGGTCAGGGACCCCACGGCGATCTGGCGTTGGTAGCTTCCTCTGGACTCTGGTTTGAAAGTGAGGGAACGGCAGGCGGCAACTGAAACAGAATCAAAAGAAAAGTCACTGCACCGCCAGATTGAAAGAACAAACTACAACCCCAACGGTCCGCGTTTCGACCTCCTTGGTCTTCTTCACGCCAGACAAATAACATTCAACACAACAACAAAAAACGAAGCATGAACAGACAGTGACTTATCTTCTCAACTTGGGCGCACACTTGACGTGGAAGGATCTGTTGCCTGAAGAAGGACAAAGAGGTCGAAGCGCGTGGTGTTTGTCTTGTGATTTTGTTTGTTCTTTCGTCTGGCAGTACAGTAAGGGTTTTTTTTGGTTTTTTTTTTGTTTCCTCTGGACTGGCCACTGGTGCAAGGAAGTAGCGGCAGAAGAGGAGAAGGACGATCTGGGTGTGGTTGTGTGTGGGAGAGTAAGCTTGTGAGGACTGCTGCTATGTGTGCACTGAAGAACAGACTTGAAACAACAACAAACAAACAACAACAAACAAACGAGCAAATCATTTCCATCAGACCCTTCCCGCTAAAACATGAAATAGATAAACAAAAGAGAAAAACACAAAGATAGGTCTTAATCTTAACAACCTCTTCTACAATCCCACAGATTAAAGAGAGAGAAAAGAAAAAGTAAATTCTTCCGCCCCCTCCCCACCACCCCCCCCCCCCCCCCCCCCCCCCCTCTGAAAATGTCAATGAAATAAATCAAGGGAGAAAGAGCGGGAAAATCTACCATTTCCCACCACAACGTGAAGTTGCCTCCCCTATTTGACAAAGGTCATGCGTAAACATAAGAAACGCTTTTATTTATGCAGAAGAAGAAGAAGAAGAAGAAGAATATAATAAGTAGCTCTTTTATTCATACTGACGAAGAAGAAGAAGAAGAAGAAGAAGAAGAAGAAGAAGAAGATCATTTGTAACGCTTTTATCTATGCTGAAGAAACACATGACTAAGAAGAAGAAGAAGCAAGTTCCATCGTATTTACGCAATGTCTTTTAATGATCCTGCAGACTGAGCGACAACGGAGAGATAAGATGGAGGACAGGCTGTGTCAACACATTACTGTCAACCATTGCTGGGCACGCTTCATTAAGCAGGCAGTTGATGAGGTCTTGTCACATGGAGCTAACGACCCGCAGAAGAACAACTTTGGCCCAAGTTAAAAAGACAGCTCAATGCTGCGAGCATGCACAGAGGGAATGAAGTCCACGGTCTCTCTCAGGCTGGACAATGTGACCGCACTGTTTCGTCTGACATTGCTTTAACGCGCAAATGGAAATAGCGCCCTATCAAGGGGGGAAACCCTACTCATTCTCACCACAAATTGAAATTGCCTCCCTTATCCCACCTTAAAGTTGTGGAATATCGTAAGTGACGCTTTTATTTACAATGCAGTGCTGATTGGGGGGTAAGGGGGGGGGGATATTTGAAACATTCCAGGCTGTAGATTTTTATCTTTGAAAAACTCTGAAATACTGACCCACTACCAAACAATCTTTTAAAGTTTTATGACGATCTGCCAAACTGTTTCAGAACCATTTTTATGACAGATAAATACACACTCACAGACAGCGTAAAAAAAATAACAGGTTCTGCAGGCTGTTCTGCGCTTAATCTCTGTGTGTGTGTGTGTGTGTGTGTGTGTGTGTGTGGGAGAGAGAGAGAGAGAGAGAGAGAGAGAGAGAGAGAGAGAGAGAGAGAGAGAGAGAGAGAGAGAAGAGAGAGAGAGAAATACAAAGAGAAGATGTATGTTGTGTGGGGGGGGGTGGAGGGGAAGATACGGGAAGGGGGTGGGAAGGGGAGTGATGAAGGAGGAAGAGGATTAGTGGTGGCGTGTAGTGTTTGTCCATGTCTTGTGACCTTCCTGTTGACTTCCGATATCTCTTATTATGTAACCACGGAAACTAGACGCGCGAATTATTGTCTGCGTTTGTCATATTATACAAACAGACACGCTGATTTTCTTACTGTGACATGATAATTGAAAGCCATCACCCCCCCCCCCTCTCTCTCTCTCTCTCTTCTCTCTTCTCTCTCTCTGTCACACACACACACACACACACACGCACACGCACACCACGCACGCAACGCACGCACGCACAGCACCACGCACGCACGCACACACACACACACACACACACACACACAACACACACACACACACCCTGCAATTATGAATATCAGTTTACGTCCTCTTCCGGGCTCTAACTTCACCCCCCTCCCTCAACCCCCTCCTCCTCTCACACTCTTCCCTTAGTCTGTCTGTCTGGCTGACGTTGATGATGTAAATCGAAACCGTGATAGGCTAGCCTGCTGACCACAAAGGGACAGAGAGTTTTGACGTGACTATAACGCTGGTCATCAACTCCACTCAGCCCCACCCCCACCCCCTACCCCCTCCCTCTTCTCCTTTGCTTATCTGATCGTGCAGTGCCAGATCCGGAAGGCAGATGAATTCCGTCATCCTTCCCCTCTACATCAGTGAAGCCACCAACCTTCCCGTCTCCCTTCCCTTCCCTTCCGCACTCACCCTGGTCACGTGGGGGGGGGGGGGGAGCATGTTGCGCAATGTATTGGTGCATTATGCAGTTACATGAGTCAGCCCAGTGTCCGTACCCACATGGCACAGGTGAAGGCACCTTCACTTTGTTCGTCCGCATAAAGGCTGAAAATACCTCCAACATCTGAGAGATTGTCTTCTCTAATCTAAATTCTATTACCTCACACTGCAGTTGGTGGGGCGGGGGATGACTGTTGCATTCCAGATCAACACCATCCCCACCCCTTCCATCCGATTACTAGCTCCCCCCCCCCCCTCCTCCGCCTCCCCTTCTTTTCTGTAATGATACTGTTGGCTTTCGTGTTTCTCTGACAGCCTCTCAATCAGACAGGCATCAGAGATCGGATGTGTAGAGGAGACCAAGTCTCCTCTCTTTACTGCTCCACAGAAGGCTGTTAGACTGATCACCAACAGGGAACCAACAAAGAACACTGCTGTATATCAGATGTGTGTTGTTTCTCGTCGGAGACAAACTAAGACCATCTAGTCATCCTGGGATCGGAGGGTGAGTGCGTAGATGGCTGGTCAGGCCGATCTGCGCCCGGAAAGACCTATCACAGTACGAACAGGGGATGGTGGCAGCAGTTGGAGATCTGTTGACACTGGTCTTCCTGATCATCCTGCGCTGCTCAGCTGCAGCAGTTCTGTTGCCTTCACATGTCTCTGCACCTTTACGGACAGCTGATCGCCACCCGTCTCTGTCCTGGGGAGCCTGCTCCCATGTTGTGTGGCTGATGTTGAAGGCCTTCAGGGAAGATTTGAGGCTGTCTTTGAAACGCTTTTTCTGGCCTCCATGAGAGCGTTTACCTTCTTGTAGTTCGCCAAACAATAGTTTCTTTGACAGCCGATGGTCTAGCATGCGAACTACGTGACCTGCCCAGCGAAGCTGTGACTCATCAGGATGGTGAAGATGCTAGACAGGCCAGCACAAGTGAGGACTTCAGTGTCAAGAATCTTATCTTGCCACGTAATGCCCATGAGTCTTCTGAGGCAGTTGGTGTGGAAATGGATCAGTGTCCTGGCGTGACGGTGGTAAACTGTTCATGTTTCACAGCCATAGAGCAGTGTGGTGAGAACTATGGCCCGATACACCTTGATCTTGGTCTTTAGGGTGATGCCTCTCCTGTTCCATATGTTCTTGTGGAGTCTGCCAGAAGCGGCACTAGCTTTGGCGAGCCGGGCATTCACCTCATCGTCGATGACAACGTTTCTGGACAGAGTGCTGCCTAGGTAGGTGTATATCAGATAGGGGAATGTTCATATCTCTTCTCTCAGATCATGTGTTAGGTATCACTGATCAACCCAGACGAACTGTATGTTGAAACTAAGTTTCTAAGTCTTGAGACTATGCATTGCTTGTATGTATACCACATGTATATTTAAACAATGTAACTTTATGCCAATACTTGGTGACGTCTACCAAAATGAGGGATGAGTATTCTATTGTAATAGTTTAATTTTTGCCACAACTTGTTAAAAGCTGTTGAGATGCTAAACTAACATTCTATTTTAACACTATAACTTTTTGCCATTGTTCTATACTATCTGTTAAGATGATCACTTGATGCCATCTTCTGACGGAAAACAGTATGCATATACTGGGTAAAAACTGTTAAGGTGATTTGTGAATGTTGTTGATTGTCTTAATGCTTTGTAGTAGGTGACTCTAATCAACATGTGTACTTGGCCTAAGTGTACTCCAAGTTACTTCAGCTGAGTTTATAACTAAAACTGAAGATTTGTTTGTCTTCAATTGTTTAGCATTTTCTTACTGTCTCTTACCACTTAATAAAATTCACTCAAAATCTGAGGAAAAAACTAAAGTGCATACTTTCCTTGCCAGCTGAGATCTCACACATCTACTGAAATTCAGAGGGCAAGTGTGAGGACTCGCCAAGCCAGACTCTCAGCTATCTAACTACAAACCAAGTTCTGTCATGAGAAAAAAAAAAGTTCTGTCATGTGAACAGATCCTAGATTCCCGGTCATCCTGGTCTGAGGCTTCCTAGGCTTCCTGCAACTGGCCCAACACATGATCAAGATTCCACCACGTGGCCAAGCAAACCGAACGGATCAGCCTGCCTGAAGAGAAGGTGGACCAGTCACCAGCAACCAGAGAGAGATCCACTCACCTCTCCAGCTAAAAAGCTAAGGGCTGGGGGGAAAAAAACCTCTGGATATCAAGGTAAGTTATCTAAACATCCCTCGCTTGATGATGAGATAGCGTGGGGAAAAGTCAGCCCAAACAAAGACTGATTTGACTGAGGTTCTATTGATTTGTATATTATACTCTTGTAGACACAAGTAGTGTGTGAAAGTAGGCCCACCCTTAAATTGTGTCAGTTCTCTGTTGTTCATACATTATTTCATGTTCGAACCCATCTCTAACTCTGTTACTCGATGCACAAGCACTTTTAAGTGCCTAAGCCTAAGAAGAATTATTATTGAGCCACTCTTGACTATTATCAAAAGTCATGAGAAAAATGAAAAATCTCTTTCGATGACTAGTACCGGAAAGTTGCTCCTTCCAGTAAGTGGAGGGGGGTGGGTGGGTGGGATACACACACAAACAAAAAAATGGAGAAAAAAAACCGTAACCCAAACTGCCCAAACGGGAGGGAAATCGGAGTTCTCGATACGGCATCCTGGAGGTCTATAACAACATAAATAAGATAATATAAAATAAAAATCAAACATAATTTTACATATCCTGAAAACTACACACAGCAGATATCCTAGTCAAAGATCTGAAAAAAGTGGCTTCTACACAGCAAACCAGAGAATACAATCCTCTCTCATACGGAAAGCGAATAGAAATTCAAAAGAAGGAAACCCCAGCTGCAGGCCTGACCAAGACTCGCCAAAGTGACGCCCTGGATAATCCGATTTAACGGGACCATGGATAAAGTCCAGTCTTAGAGGAACAAAGTCCAAACAACCCATTACCACTCCGCCTGTTGCAAACTGGCGTTGACCCCTCTGTAACCCGGCTGTCAGCGATAAGGAAGATAACCCTGTTGTCAACAAAATGCCCAAAGACCAGCCGCCATGCGAAATGGTTAGCGTCGCAGCTGAGAGGTTGTGGCTTCGACTATCATCAGAGCCATGTGGGAGTTTTCTGCCCTGACCGGCTCCTACCCAGAGTTGAGTTGGCTGTGGGCTCAATTGGGAAGACTGGGACCACACAGTCGATTTTCATCCACTTGATGGATACGTCTTTAAGAGTGTTGCCTATATTTCCTGACCAACACTGCCGGTGTCTGTATCTCTCGGGCCTGGTTGACGCTGGGATATTATTACGAAAGTAAGCATAGAATAGGTTACAGCCCTGTCATGCAGTCTCAGACCGAATGGAAATCCGTAGCATCATCTTATTTGTCCTCATTCTCATCGACCAAGCCCAAAACAAACAAAAAAAGACCGAATGGGCAGACTAATATCACCATTTTCAGGTGTCGTCCTGACCAGAGGAAGCCCAGCAAGTCAAAGCCCGTTCAGGAGATCCCAACATCTGATAACGCCACACCCCGTTAAGACCAGACCATGACTGGACGACGATTGCAGATTATTCTCTCGCCACCCCTCTCATGTGTGTGTGTGTGTGTGGGGTGTGGTGTGTGTGTGCTAAGGCCACATCGTTAAGGACCAAACATGTTGTGGACGACGATTGCGATTATTCTCTCGCACACCTCTCATTGTGTGTGTGGCGAGTGTGTGTGTGTGTGTGTGTGTGTGTGTGTGTGTGTGTGTGTGTGTGTGTGTGTGTGTGTGGGTGTGTGGGTGTGTGGGTGAGGGGATGCGGAGTGCGTGCGTGCGTGCGTGGTGCGTCGTTGCTGCTGCGCTGGCGGAGCGTGCTGTCGTGCGTGCGTGCTGCGTCGTGCGTGCGTGCGTGCTGCGTGCGTGTGTGTGTGTGTGTGTGTGTCGTGTGTTTGTGTGCTGTGTGTTAAGGCCATCTCCGTTGACCACTATGACTGGCACATTCAATTCTCTCTCTCTCCCTCCTCTCATTGTGTGTGGTTGGTGTGGCAGTGTAGTTGTGTGTGTGTGTGTGTGTGTGTGTGTGTGTGTGTGTGTGTGTGTGTGTGTGTATCTGTGTGCGTGTGGTAGTGCGTGGCGCCGCGCGCGCATGTGTGTGTGTGTGTGTGTGTGTGTGTGTGTGTGTGTGTGTGTGTGTGTGTGTGTGGAGACAAGAAATGCAGACAATGAGTAATCTGACAGAAAATTGGCGAGTAGAGTCTAAAAATCTCATACTGTCTGCTTGATTGTACTTCTTTCCGAACTGCTCATATAACTATTCTGTCACGGAACGAAATGCTACCTCCGCATTCCTTCATTGACTCTCATAAGAGTCTCTCTCTCTCTCTCTCTCTCTCTCTCTCTCTGTCTCTCTCTCGGGGCGTACTCGCGTTCACGGACAGGGAGTTGCGTTTGTCGTGTGTGATGTGTGTTGTTGAGTATTATTGTGTGTTCTGCGCACAGTGCCTACCACGCGTGAAAGCTGGGAAGAATTGGTGTTTTTTTTTGTTTTTTTAAACCCATTCCCATGGAAATTACCCTCCGAAAAACGACTCATTTACAATTGTGCACGGAAAGAATGCACTCCCGCATTCCATTTAATGTGACTCATAAGAGTCGATCTCTCTCTCTCTCTCTCTCTCTCTCTCTGTCTCTCTCTCGGGGGGTGAGCTCGCGTTCACTGGACAGGAAGTTTGCGTTTCAGCCGCTGTGTAGAAAATTAGTGTATTTTAGCTAATTATTCATCACAAGTGATTCTGACGACAATATAATCAGTATGCCTACCACCGCTGAAATGCACCGGGCAAGAATTGGTGTTTTTTTAACCCAATTCTGATGAAAATTACCCTCCGAAAAACGACTTCATTTCGGCCCAGTCAAGATATGCCACAGTTTAAGTGTGGCTACGTGAAAGGATGCACTGACTGGCTGATTTGTTTGACGCTGTCCGTACTGTACTGCCTGTCGATCATTCTGACAATGTGCATGGACGTGGAGAAGAATCCCGGCCCCTTCAGCAATACTAACTTGATGCAAGACATACACACTGTTGTGGACACTAGGTTCGTGCAGATACTGAGGAACTCCGATTGCATTCTACAAATCTCTGCGACAAAATGAATGCTATCTTCGGCTGCCTTCAAAGAAGTGTGAATCAACTGATCACGGATGTGTCTGATTTACAAAATATCGTTGAAGATCACAGGAAAATGATGCACAACATGCAGGACGACAAGGTCAGTATCTTACAACGACTGGAAAGAATGGAACAAGAAATTAATACACTAGAGATGAATTCGAAAGAAAACAACTTGAAAATTTCTTGGTCTGCGTGAAACCGGTTTTGAAAACAGCAGGAAAAGTGCGGAAATCGTAGTTGAAACTTTACACCATTCTCACCATCTGACTCCTGGAGCCTGTCTGACATAGACAAAGCATACCGTGTTCCATCTGACTCCTGGAGCCTGTCTGACATAGACAAAGCATACCGTGTTCCATCTGACTCCTGGAGTCTGTCTGACATAGACAAAGCATACCGTGTTCCATCTGACTCCTGGAGCCTGTCTGACAGACAAAGCATACCGTGTTCCATCTGACTCCTGAGTCTGTCTGACATAGACAAAGCATACCGTGTTCCATCTGACTCCTGGAGTCTGTCTGACATAGACAAAGCACACCGTGTTCCATCTGACTCCTGGAGTCTGTCTGACATAGACAAAGCATACCGTGTTGGAAGCTTCAAACAGTCCTCCTCTCAACCACGCCCTTTAGTTGTTCGTTTCCACAGATGGTCAGACAAAATGGACATCCTGAGTGACAGCTATTTAAGGAACCTACTCAGAAGAGAGAATATCAAGATATCTGCCGATCTGACTGTACGCCAACGAGAAGAAATGCACTACTACCGGCAACAGGGGAAAAACGCATATTTTAAGAATGGCAGGCTGTTTGTTCATGATCAACCACGTACATACACGTACAACTCAAAGGATCACCCCAGACTTCGGAATTACGGCGAAAGACGGGGGGCAGTCGGAAATCGTTTTTACCAGGCACAACGACCAGGCACCACAGAATCGTTTCCGTGACAATCGTCACAACGTATACCACGAACAACACCCCGACACCTTAACCAAACATCCTGCCAACAATTCTGCGAGCTCAAGTGTCACTATCCATTCCCCCGTGTTGGTACCTGGCACAAAACTGTACAGTGAAGCTGTTCAGTCAGCCCCTTCTGCCAGCAGTCATGAAGATAGGCAAGAGAGAAGAGAACACAGTGGTAATGAAGAGGGGAGAGATGACACACGGGATAGGTCAGACAGCATGAAGGACGCCGCTGAACGTCAGAACGACAGCCCCCAGCTGGATCACAACAGGGTCATACCAGAAGTCAGCCTGACCCCTGTGTTTTCTACGCAGACGCACCACCGATCGGCGAGTCTACAGACGCCGCAGCAGACAACCGGACGACATCGCTGTCAACCTGCCAAGCCATAGAGGAGGTGGTACGACCCACTACTGCTCCCCCCTGCCACCAACCTCTTCCCCTGCCACACGTTCAGCAGTCACACCCAGTGACACGACCGCTGACAGTGGTAAACAGTGAAGAAAACAGAAACAACACGACATCAACAGGCAGTCTGCCTGGGAAGATGACAACTCCGGTGGCATGCTGGGGGTGAGCGACAACAGACAGACTGTGCCAGAGGGAGGAAAATCTTCCCAGTGCCTCTGTCACTGTGTCAGACAGTGTGTACCATCCTGGATGTGGAGATGGCCCACTACCTTAAGACGGCGCAGCCTGTGGCACACCTGACACGACTGTCAACAAACCGGGTGACGCCGGGGATTCCCCTTCTCCTCCCCTCACCCCCACTCCTCCCATTCCCACCCCTTCTCGAAACCGCAAGGACAGTGCACATTCCACAAATACCGCTTCGCACGTGCAAAGCGAAAGACAAAGACGTTCGCGCCGTGGAGAAATGGACCGCAAAGCAGGTCAGAGGAGTTCAAGGTCCCATTCCTTGTCACTTGACAGACAGTCATCTATTCCCGAGTGCTGGAGTGATCACTCAAAGCCGAAAAAGCGAGCGAGTCCTCGGAAACCTGTCGTCTCTAAAAATAAAAATAAGAAATGAAGGTACGGTCCCGACCCTGATGTAAATACTCTGACAAGTACATTGTTTTCAATGATTTCATATAATGTGGAAGGTATCCTATCAAAACTAAAAGAAACTAGCTTCGTCTCCTTTATTATAAACTTCGATTTCATTTGCCTTGTAGAAACTTTTGTGGATTCATTCACGTCTACTTTATTTCCATCCCATACAAGCTTTGTATCACCAGCAAAAAAATTATCTCTTTGGGGAAGGAAAAGTGGTGGGGTCGTTGGTAAAAAAAACACTTTTTTGCAATTTATAAAAGAAATTCCAACAAAATACGATAATGTTATTGTACTCCAAGCTGATAGCGGCTGTTCGGAACTGAGTCTGATGTATTCATTATTAGTATTTACTTGAATCCAGTTAATAGTCCGTTTTATGACTTAAGTGACGTGGACAATGGGATCTCTGTTCTTGAACAATGCATGCTCGATATTATTGAAAAACAAGAAGACGCTGAATTTATCCTGTGTGGGGACTTTAATGCTAGAACCTCTCATATCTTTCCTGCACAGCTGACTGTAGACGATGTGATGTCTGATCCCGCTCACCATGACCAGTGTATTGGCTCTGCCACTGATGATCAGACTCCCCCTCCTCGTTCTTCGCAGGACACTGTCATTAATGATTATGGTCAAAAACTACTTAGTTTATGTACCGGTTTTGATCTGTATATTCTGAATGGTGTTTGTTTAGGAGACACAGATGGTTGTTTCACTTATATAGCTCCCTCTGGAAACAGTGTTATTGATTATTTTATTTTCTCTACTTCTTTGTGCTCTCTACCCAGAAGACTTTTTGTTCATGAAAAAATTCACTCAAAGCACATGCCTGTCGAATGCGTTGTGATGTGTAACGAGCAAACGCATGATGTTGAAGTTAACGACTCGTCTATTTTCAAACTAGTTTGGTCTGAAGATAGGCGAGAAGACTTTCTAGACCAAATTAATTTACCAAAAACAAAACCTCACTTGAGCAAGCGAAACAGTTAATTGAAGTTGAAATAGACAGTGCACTCGATTTCTTTTCTGCCACCCTAAAATCTGCCGCCTCTTGCATGTCTGTAAAGCAGGGTGGTCGTAGAACCATCAAAGGTAATGTATGGTTTGACTCGGAGTGCTATGAAAGTCGAAAGAATACCAGAAAAGCACTACGCGATTTCAAACGTTTACAAAAAGAAAACCCCACAGAGGATGGACACGAATACTTTGAGAAGAGAAGGTCATATAAAAAGTTATTGGAGGATAAGGAAAAACATACAAAACGAAATGTAGAGCAGAACTTGAACAGAATGTAAACGACTCCAGACAGTTTTGGAAAAATATAAAACATTTTTCAACGAAAAGTAGAAAGGTTGGTAATATTACGGATGTAGAGTGGTTGCAACACTTTAAGAGGGTCTTTGAAGTGGATACTAATGTTTCTACGGATGACGATTCTCCGATTTTTGAACCGGATTTTGAAGAGGAAAATGATAATTCAGATTTTGGACCATTGAATGATGATATACTGAAGAAGAAGTAGTAGACTCAATTAATCACTTAAAAAATAACAAAGCAGCAAGTCCAGATGGCATTTTGCCTGAATTACTCAAATCTTCGAGGGATATAGTTGTTCCTTTCTTCTGCGATTTTTTAATGCTGTTTTTTCATCAGGTCAGTACCCAGCAGCTTGGACCGAGGCTATCATACAACCTGTGCATAAGAAGGGTAATCTGCACAAACCTGACAACTATAGAGGCATTTCACTTTGAATTTAAGTGGTAAATTATACAGTTACATAATCAATAAGAGACTGTCCATATGGGTTGAATCAAAAGGTCTGCAAGGAGAAATTCAAGCTGGCTTTCGGAAAGATCATTCAACCATCGATCACATTTTTACTCTTTTTTCGATGGTTCAAAAATACCTACTTAGAAACAGGAAATTTTTGTTGCTTTCATTGACTTCCGTCAGGCTTTCGATTTCATTTCACACGGAAAACTTTGGCCTATATTGCGAAAATCTGGAATTAAAGGGAAAATGTTATTGACAATCCAAAGCATGTAAAAACTGTAAAAGCTCGAGTACGCTGTGGGATCAAGATGACGGAAGCATTCACTTGCTATAAAGGCTTAAAACAAGGCGAGGTTACCAGTCCGTTACTTTTTTCTCTGTTCATTAACGAACTGGCCTCAGGAATAATTGAAAATGGACGACACGGCATTCAACTGAACTCTGACATGATTGAGCTGTTTATTTTACTTTTTGCAGATGACATTGTACTTTTGTCAGACACGGTTGCTGGACTTCAGAACCAGCTCAATGTTTTTGCAATTAAGGCATCTGAATTAGATTTACATGTCAATCTTGACAAATCAAAAATAATCATTTTCAGGAATGGTGGTTATATTTCTCGACGTGAGGCATGGACATATAACAGCCTTCAAATGGAAGTAGTTAATTCTTACAAATACCTAGGGTTGTTTCTTAGTACCAGATTATCGTTCTCTAGGGCTCTGGAAGACATGGCGACTAAAGCCAAGAAAGGGTGTTATTGATATACTCAAAACTTTATGGAGGATTGGTGACTTTTCGGCCAAGATTTTTCTAAAGCTCTTTGATGCTCAGATAAAACCTATCCTTCTATATGGCTCTGAAATTTGGGGACTGACTGGATCTTCTACAATAGAAAAAGTGCACATGTTTGCTTTGAAAAAGCTGTTAAATGTCAGCCCAAGGACACCAAATGACATGGTATACTGCGAGACTGGACGTTTATCCTTTATACATATTTTCTTACTTATCATGCATTAAGAATTGGCTAAGACTTACCAGAATGGATCGATCAAGACTTCCGCGTAAATCATATGATATGCTTTTGATATTGTGTGATCAAGGTAAAGTATGTTGGGCGTCACGGGTTCGGGATACTTTATTCAAATTTGGATTCGGTTTGTTTGGGAGCATCAAGGCGTAGAAAACATGCGCGGATTCCTGAGCTCATTCAAGCAAAGACTGGTTGACTGTCATAGTCAAAACTGGCAAGAACACATTCAAAAAAGCAGTAGATTTAGTGTTTACCGTTCTTTTAAATCTTCTCTGTCGCTGGAATCTTATTTCACAGTTGTTAAAAATAAACACATCAGAGATGTTTTGATTAGGTTTAGAATAGGTGCCTCTGAATTACGTACTCATAAAATGAGATACGCTCCCGTTCATCAATGTGATTTGAAATGTCCTCTGTGTGATGCTGGCCTCGAAGATGAAATGCATGCTATGTTTTACTGCAGGTCCTTGAATGATTTACGGGAGAAGTACATTCTATCTCGGTATACAAAGCATCCCACTGATAGAACCCTGGAAAAGTTTAATGCAAGACGATGAGCATCTCCATGATTTAGGACGTTTTATTTACTACTCTAACAAACGCCGTGTATCACAGGTGTAATCATATTATTAGCTAATATCGAATGTAACTGTTTAGCATTTTGTTCGCCGTTGTTTGCCTGTTTGTTTGCTGTTGCAATTGGCATGGTACTATTTGGAAACAGCCATACAGTGTGTGTGTGTGTGTGTGTGTGTGTGTGTGTGTGTTGTGTGTGTGTGTGTGTGTGTGTGTGTGTGTGTGTGTGCGTGCGTGTGTGTGTGTGCATTAATACGAAGGAGTTTGCATGTAAATTGTAATGGGTCGGACGACCTTCTACAATAAATCATCTTGAGTCTTGAGTCTCTCTCTCTCTCTCTCTCTCTCTCTCTCTCTCTCTCTCTCCCCTCTCTCTGTGTATGTGTGTGACAGAGAGAGAGAGAGAGAGAGAGAGAGAGAGAGAGAGAGAGAGAGAGAGAGGAGAGAGAGAGAGAGGGGAGAGCGTGCGCGCGAGCACCCGCGCATGTGTGCGTATGTGCGTGCTTGCGTGCGTGAGTGTGTGTGCGCGTGCGTACGTGCGTGTGTGTGTGTGTGTGTGTGTGTGTGTGTGTGTGTGTGTGTGTGTGTGTGTGTGTGTAGGCTACGTGTGAATGTGTAGGCCCTATGTATGTTTGTGTGTGGACTTAACGCATGTGCGTGTGTGTGTGAATGCGTGTGTGTGTGTGTGTGTGTGTGTGTGTGTGTGTGGTGTGTGTGTGTGTGTGTGTGTGTGTGTGTGTTTTGCATTTGATTATTTGTAGAGATCGAATGTTCAGAAGATGACGCAAATATTATTTGTCAGTAAAAACAACAACAACAACAACAAGAACAACAGCAACAATGACAATAACAATGATGATGATTATGGTGATGATTACAGTGGTGATGATCACAATCAGAGAGTAAAATGTAATCCTAGTCGGGATGATAATGTGCATGAAAAAAAAAATTATAGTAATAATAAATCGAATGTGGCCGATTGCATAATGATTTTATTAAAGTAGATGCGACTTGGACCAAAGAAGTTTGTGGACTGTAATGCGAATGTGAAAAGAACAATTCTTCAGTGCGCCGCCCCAACGACTCTTCACGGACTAATGAATTCCAAATATTGAACAATTTTTGCACACACACACACACACACACACACACACACACATACACAAGGAAATAATTCCTGGTCTCTCGCTTTCGATTGTGATTGCTCTCTCCCCTTTCACAAGGTCAGCAGGTCATCACAACATGGCGGGTAAGTGTGTGGTACGCCCGCATTCTTTTCTTTCGGCTTATTTCGCAACGAATATGTGTATCATTGTTTCTTCAGAGGTCGCTACGCTCATTCTAAGAATACGTACTTGGCAAATCTGAAGATTGTAGTAAAATCAAGTCTGCAGGCCACGTATTTTAAAGCGTTTCGCTGGTATGTCAGCTGTCCCTGGTCTAGTCATTAAATAGGTTCAACCACATGTGATAATCTTCTTCTTCCAGATGGGGATGTTTAACCTGCCCCGTGCTCACAGTCTTCAAGTAGACTATTCTGGCACACAGGTTGCATGCATTGTGTATTTTCGTGTAGCCGGTACTCACCCATCTTAGGACATGAGCATCGGGATCTTTAGAGTCCGTGTATGATCTTTAGTGCATGTGACACAGACTAGACCTCGGTTATAGTCCCATCCGAACGACTATATGGGGGATGGAGTCAGAACCAATGTTAACTCCGAGGGAAAAATCCCCCTATACCGAAATTCGAAACCGCAACCCCAGGATCACGAGTCTGGCGCTCTATCAACTGAGCTATCGGCCCCCACTCGTGTTGCCGGACCTTCTTCTTCTTCTTCTTCTTGTATTTAGGCAGCCAACACCTACAGTTAGATGAATCAGCCGCACTAATTTTGGAGAAAAAAGCTTCCGTTCCGCTCGAGTGAACACATATTAAGGTTTTCAAAATCCAGGGGTATTGCCAAATCCGTCAACAGCGACAGGGGGGGGGGGGGGGGGGGGGGTGGAGGGGCGGAGTGAGAGGGTTTCTTGGGGGAGGGGTTAGTGAACTAGTGATTGGGGGGGGGGGGGGGGTGGAGGGGCAGAGGGGGGTTGGGGAGGGGTTACTGGAGGCATGCCATCCTGGCCTGGAAGGCAGCCAGGATGGCGCCGACACAGTCTCTGCAGGAAGGCTGTTCCACTCCGGAATGGTCCTTGGGAAAAAGGATTTATGACGGTATTCAGTACGACTCTGTGGGACGTCATAGTGGAGGTGGTGGGCGCGCCTTGAAGAACGTCTTCTGGCGCTGACGTGGGGAAGGTACTGGGAGTTGATGCAGGCCATGCCATGGTGTATTTTGTAAAACATGGTGAGTCTCGCTCTTTTCCTGCGAGTCTGCAGCGTTGGCCATTCTAGATCGCTAAGCATCTCTTCAACGCTGGATGTTTGCTGGAATCGTGCGAGACCCATCTTGCTGCCCGTCGCTGGATCTTTTCCACTGCTTTGATGTTTCATCAGTGAAGGGGTCCCATACTGTTCCAGCATATTCCAGAATGGGTCGCACCAGTGCCTTGTATGCAGCCTGCTTAATGGACTTGCTGTTTAGTCTGAGTTTCTTCTGATGAAGCCCAGTGCTTTGTTTGCCTTACTGGTTATATTGATTATGTGGGGCTTCCAGTCCAGGTCATGCGTGATGGTAACGCCCAGGTATTTTGCCTGGGATTCCTCTTGAAGCATATAACCACGGAGCTGGTAGTCGTGGTGGAGGATGGTCAGCCGCCTGGTCATGTGAACCGTAGTGCATTTCTGGGGGTGGAAGCACATTTTCCACTTTTCCTCCCAAGTGGCGAGTTTGTCGAGGTCTTCCTGTAAGTTTTCCTGCTCTGACCTTGATCATGTGCAGCTTTTTCAGTTTCAGGCATAGGAGTTTCCCAGAGTGTACATGAATTTTCTTCTCTCCTTCATTTTTGTTTGTTTGTTTTGTTTTTGATTATAACTTAAGAACTCTGTCATCTAGTGTCATGATACGTAGAACAGAGAGCACTGCAAATGTTGGAGTCGCGTTTTTTGGTTTTTTTTTTCCCCTTTTTTATTTTAAGCTCACTCTAGTCAAGTAAATCAGCTTACTCTAAATTACGTTCATGAAAGCAAAAGGAGGGGTGAAAAGTGTTGTCTTCAGTGATTGGATTTAATTTCAAGTCTTCATCATTTGAAATTTGATTACCTTCTTCTTCTTCTTCTTCTTCCAATGGGGATGTTTAACCTGCCCCGCGCCCACAGTCTTCACGTAGACTATTCTGGCACACAGGTTGCATGCATTGTGTATTTTCGTGTAGCCGGTACTCACCCGTCTTAGGACATGAGCATCGGGATCTTTAGAGTCCGTGAAATGATCTTAGTGCATGTGACACAGACTAGACCTCGGTTTATAGTCCCATCCGAACGACTTATGGGGAATGGAGTCAGAACCAATGTTAACTCCGAGGGAAAATCCCCCCTATACCGAAATTCGAACCCGCAACCCCAGGATCACGAGTCCGGCGCTCTACCAACTGAGAGTATGTTTTGTTGTTGTTTGAAGTTCAAAGTTATTTATATATGTATTGATATTTTTCTAACCAAAGAAAGTTAAGCAAAATTCAGCAGTGAGAGAAGCTGTGACCTGTCTATGATGACTTGCTAAGTTGCTATTTTTACATTCAGCATGGTAGCAATCACACTGAATCAGCATATATGATAAAGTTAAACATGTATGAAAAGGCAAAAACAGAAATGTTGTGGTAATGGCAACCCAACCTACCAGGTTTTTTTTGTTTGTTTGTTTTTTTCTGCCAACCCTATACAGTTGTCCTGCAATAGAAAAAAAGGAAAGAAAAGGAAAGAAAACTGAAAGTAATGTAAGAAAACAAAACTGCTGCTAACCATTTAATCTT
The DNA here is from genome assembly GCA_018398815.1 of Conus ventricosus. Taxonomy (NCBI): domain Eukaryota; kingdom Metazoa; phylum Mollusca; class Gastropoda; order Neogastropoda; family Conidae; genus Conus; species Conus ventricosus. The sequence continues at coordinate 76,261,106 of CM031611.1, forward strand.
TGGTGAGCCATCAAAACCTAAAACTGTGTAAAGAGGGAGGAAATTATTGTCTGATCTCAAGTAGTTGACCTGTCAAAAATGGTGTATGCTATGCGCACAATGATTGTGTATGTAGCACAACCACTTTCCCATGAATTCATAGAAATTTAGATAAACTAAAAAAAAACTACAGAAAAAAGTCACCATAACAAAAAGAAAAAATAAATCATAGTGAACCAGAAAGTGCACATCATGTTCTTGCCAATGTTTCCAGACAGTACTAAGACAATATTAACATTTCTTAACTGTGTGTATCTCTAGAGAGAGCATTTTGTCTGCCTGTGGTCAGCAAAATGTAATAAAAGTAAAGGAAATCAATGAAATTTGGACAAAAAAGTTGTCTTGATCATGATGACGATTGGACCAAAGAAGTAGATGATACCTGTTTTATAAATGCCAAGTTTTTATATGACTTTGATTGCACCATTTGAAGTGCAGTTTTGAAAAAAAAATCTCGGGAGTGGGGAGCAAGAAGGGAAGTGGGAGGAGGACTTTAAATAACTTTTTGTGGGCCCTTTTGTGGAGCCTCTGGTTTGACTAGAGTGAAAATCCAGACAAAGCTGAACACTGTGCATTGTAGAGCAAAGCCTTCATGAAAGGTTAAAAGAAATAAAAACTTTTAGCTGACCAACTGACCCTGTTTTTCTCAGCTACGTTATCATAATACAACTTTTTATTCCCCCTTATCTCTTCAGTTTGAAGCTTAGCATGCGCAAGCACACACACACACACACACACACACACACACACACACACACACACCACACACACACACACCACACACACACACACAAAGCCCTGTATGCACAAACAAATACATGAACGTACACAGACTACTACTACAGCACACATACACACACACACAACACACACTCACACAGTCTGGTTAACTACGTGAAAGTTGTCGTTAAATCAAAAACTACATTGTCAGACCTGCCAACCATTACGCATTTCGCGTAATTTATTACGCCCAAGTGATAATTCTTACGCATTTAGCCAAAAAATTACGCTTTGAAAATTTTCAAAAAAAAAAAGAAAACGGTCGAAAAAATCGACTTATGTACATGGCGCCGTGCGTTTTAATCAGTTACCTTCAAGGGAAACGTTTCCAGTCATGCGCAGTTCGTTTCACCATCTTTACCATTCAGCGAAGTTGGTGTCCTTTCGAAGTTTTAGCTACGAAAATGTCGAAACATGGAGTAGAAAGTTTTGGACAAGATGCGAAAAAGAAAAAACGTGGTCAAAATTTCTGAAAAGAATACTTGGAAAAGTTCCCCTGCACACGACCTTCGGCTAAAGTTGTAAATTGTGCACGGTGTACCACCTGCGAGTCGGACTTCATAATTTCCCATGGCAGGATGGTGGATGTGAAGTCTCACCTTAGTCACGCAAGCACATCAATTCCTCTAACGCGCCGAATTTCTTCCAGCATCACACAGTTTTTTTCAGACTGTAGACACCTCAAAAGAGGATGAAATTAGGAAAAGGGTAATTCAGGCTGAAGCATTGGTGGCCGGATTTTTCGTCGAGCACAACATGGCTCTTAGCACAGCCGACCATGCATCTCAGCTTTTTAAAGAAGCGTTCTCAGATTCGGAGATCGCCAAAACAGTTCAAGAGCGGTCGAACAAAGACAACACACATTGTAAGGACCCTTGCCATGCAAGCCTAAACTGCTGCTGCATTTCGACTGCAGAATGGACCGTTTGTGTTGGGGACTGATGGAAGTCGGGAAGGTGGGGGGACAAATTCTTTCCTGGGTGGTGCGATACTTAAAAAATGACACAATCGCCACTGAGCTGATAGCCAACCCCACATGCACAGAATCGGCAACAGGGGAGAACATTTTTAGGTTATATATTTTCTTAATTTCATGTTCCCAGTTTCTCCATCTTCAAACTCCCCCCCCCCCCCCCCCCCCCCCCCCCCCCCACCTCCTTAAGTCCAGATCTTTGCCAATCAAAACAGTTCAAGACAGTTGAGTTGTTGGCCTGCGCTTGTTCCCCCCCCCCCCCCCCCCCCCCCCCACTATTAGATTGTTCGTCTATGTATTTGTCTGACTTTATTCAAGTTTATAAGGCTGTGTCAGTCTTGAATAAAAGTTTCTTTGTGTTAGGTGTCCTTATGGGAGCAAAAGTTACCCCACTTGTTTACTGTTTATTGTTTACTGTTCCCTGCCTCATTTCATTTCCAATTCTTTAGGTTGTTTCTGGCGCACTATCAAGCCTTGGTGTGCCATGCCATGATGGTGTAGGGGATATGTCATTATGTGTGCGTTTCCAGTGTATTCTGATGTGGCCCTTTGCGGTCGGCTGGGCTATAAGCAACATTATCTTATCTTATCTTAAGAAAAACTTGTTTTTGAAGAAAAGTAAAGTTCACAAAAATTGTGCGAACAATTGCATTGTGTTTGTTTGAAAAAAGGTAAGTGTCGCGCTTGATTACTCTTAGTTCTCAGAAATTACACATTTCTGCCTCACTGAGCTTCAATTCTTACTCATTGGCCTCTTCCGGGGTTGGCAGGTCTGCATAATGTTCAAAATGCCAAGTTGAGGTTTGTTGGAAATTTTTGCTGCATATTTTAATTCAGAACAACTGATCACAAATGTTTTCAAGTGCCAGTGGTGCAATTTGGGAGAAGGGACTTGGACTGTGTTAGTAATTTTGTCAGTCATTTTGCATCATCAGAAAATGTAATGAATTATTGGGGTCTGTGCATATATGCAATCTTGTAATTCAAAGTTTATCATTTAGAGATTGAAAAAAGCAGGCAAATGTTTCAGGTTAAGTTGCATCATCTTGAATATCAATATGGCACAGAGTATGCCTAAAATCCCCCACCCGACCCCTCTCACACACATGAAAAAACTGTCATTGCTACCAGTGCTAATGCTACTGAATTTAGATGTTGTTGTTGCTGTGTTGTTATTGTTGTTGTTGTTGTTCTTCTTCTCATTATTTATACTATCACATTACATTGTAAATTCATGTTGATTGCAGTGTGACTTGTGTTTTTGTTGCAGACACCACCAAGTCCCTGTGCTAAGTAGCCACCTGTGAGACGACTGCCACTATAGGACTTCTCATTTACTGTGGGTGTGTTTACTGGGGATAGGTATAGATGCCCCCTGACTCTGTATTTGTGTCGGTGGGGTTTATCACAGCTGTCTCATGCTTCAGTTTGGACTTCGTACACAAATTGCCTTTTCCTTTCTTCATTTTTCTGTGTTTTACCTCCATTGTTAAATTATGAATCTGTCCTCGTTTTTGTTGTGTCGGTAGTTTGTGTTGGTTTCAATTTTTTTTTTCTCTCTCATTGTTGTGTTGAACTTTTGAAATAAATTATTTTTTTCCTTCAGCAATCTGAAAATGTAGCACAGGTTAATTTGTAATAAGTGTGTATGTAAAAAGGAGTTGCAACAAACTGAAATTGGTGTGTAAGTTAAAAAAGAGAGACAAGGCTGAAAGACAAATCAGACTGTGTTTGAACAGCCCTGCCTGTTCCTTCTTGTGACGTCTGTGTTGAAACATTACTGTATGAGCTGTTCATGAGAGGAATGCTAGCCTTGAATGTGTAGTCTCCTTCCCTTCATTTTTTTTTTTTATCGTAATGTAACTTTCAAGGGAAAAAGAAGAAGAAAGAGAAGAAAACCATCAGGATGGCAGTAGATCGCCGAGCTAAACCATACTATTACCTGAGCTGCGCTGACGTGGACAACGAGCACGCTGACCTGGATGAGGATGCGCTGAGTAACTGCAGCAGGGAGGATGTGGCGAGGTTCCTCGTCAGCTTCCTGTGTAAAACCAAGGGCAAGAACTCCGTGGAGAACATCCTCACCCGCCAGCTGCATCCTCTGAAGCGCTGGGACGTGACCTCACCCAACGCTCTGAGGGAATTCTGCCAGTCCTTCCCACAGTGCTTCATCATTCATGGGTTACCTGGGGCGGAGGCCAGCTACGTGGAGGTGGAGGTGATGACCGAGGTGAACCTGTGCAATGCTCACCTGAAGAAGACGGGCAGCTGTCCGGAAGACGGGGAATGCGGCTCCTTGCACCTGTGCAAGTTCTTCATGCTGGCGGGCCAGTGCGAGTGTGGCAGCCCCAAACAGGTGCAGCGACTGTACGGACACCAGCTTCACAGCGACCACAACATCAGCATACTGAAGGTCAGGAGAGTGTCAGTTATGTGTCCACATTGTATCCAAGCTTTGTACATTTTGAGGATTTGTTACTGTGCGGATCATCAACATTCATCAGTGAAACATCTTGCTATTATCATAGTCATGGTTTTGGTCGTGACCTTTAAGTTTCTTTGGTGTTAATGTGTCAATGGCATTTTGACAGTCTGGAATGGTAATGGTGCTTTGAAGGGACAGTCGATCTGACTGAGTAGTTACTGAGCTTTAACCCTTTTGCATATTTGCATTTTCTAACCCCAAACTGCTCCTAGTATTCGTATTTTTTTTATAGAAATCAATGGAATTCAGTCAGTTCACGACTCTAGTCTGTGTGAATGAATCGTTTCCCATACCCCATACTACTGCTAAGATTTCATTGGACACCTCTCAAGGATGCCCATTTATTTTGGCCAGCCTCTACTTAAAACAAGGTCGCAGTGTGTGAAGGAAAGTAACGCAGCATGTGTGGCCGTAACGAACACCAGGGGAGACAAACAGAACGGCCGGATACGGGTGAAACAAATTTTATGCAAGATGCTTAAAGGAATTTGATAATTAATCTCACTCTTAATGGTGATTGTGCTTGAAAGGTATTTGGCAGTCAGTTTCAGTAGTAATTGACGTTGTTTGAAGGTATTTGAGAATCTTAGGAGCAGTTGTGCTTTTAATGTGTTTGACAGATAGAGTGAGTAGAAACTGACACAGTCTTGACAGTAACTGCTTTGAAGGTGCTTAGAAAGTATACTATCACATGCAATCAGTCCGTAACAGTGCTTTGAAAACTATGTAATTCATAAGGCTTCGCCAAAAAATGTAGACAAACGAATCACAAGACAAAACAGGTCGCGTTTTGACCTCTTAGGTCTTCTTCATGCAAGATACATAACACTCAGGACAACGAAAATGAACTTGTTAGCAATCACTTAATAGATCTGACTTTGATTCATGTACTGACTGCTGCCTTTCATTGTTTTGTGTCTCTGTTTACATCATTTATTTTAAGGTGTATAAGTGATTGCTTGTTCATTTTTGTTGTCCTTGGTGTTATTATCTTGCCTGAGGAAGACCTAAGAGGTCAAAACGCATCATGTTTTGGCTAGTGATTCGTTTGTCCCCAAAACTGCCCTCTTAATAACCTGGCAAAGATGATTATTTTGCTCTTAACAGCCTGATCACTGTTCAGCTGTTGGTAAGGTTAGTATGTTACTGTTACTTAGCAAAGCATTGGTGTTGTCAAGATGGAAATTTAATCATCTGTTCATTTTGTTTCTCCTGCCAGTCTGATGTACAGGATCAAATTTAAGTGTTTGGTGAGTAAAGAACTAAATGATAAAAAAAAAGAAGTCTGAACTGAAGGCTGATTAAGGTTGTTAGTCACCTTTGTGCGGATAATTTATAAAATCACAAAGCAGACTGGTTGGGTTACTCATTTGCTGTATCGGCATATGTTCAGGTTATCTTCAGACGAAATGCAAAGTCCTGTAGGCTTACATTTACAATGCTATTCAAAGGCCAATTCAAAAAAAGGGATGCAACCATACCTAAAACTTCTTGAGTTCACGCACGTATTAGGGTTGTTGCCCTTTGTGTACAATTTTTCTGTTCAAAGCCTTTAAAGAAAAAAAAACAACAGTCAAAAAAGCCTCCTAATAGTCAACTTAACAACACAAGCAACTTTTATTGCTTGTTTGTGTATTAAGTATTTCCATCCTGAGAGCAATTTTTTTTAAATGATTATTAATAGATCTAGTTAGTAAAACTGCAAAGCGAGACGACTGCAGGCGGAAATCTAAACAAATCTTAAATAAATGTTAGCGAACCGCCCAGAGAACGTGGACAAACGAGTCACAAGACAAAACACAACGCGTTTCGACCTCTTAGGTCTTCGTCGGGTGATAAATAAACGAATAAAACAACGAAAATTCACTTAGCTTTGATCGCTTCAGATCGCTTAGGGTTCAGCGCAAGGAAGAAGGCGTTGAATGAGAACGAGGCTGTTGGAAATATGAAGGTCCCTACTATTAAAATGAAAACTTGAAGAAATACTTGAAATTTATACAACAATTAATAGTATGCACACTGGAAGAAAAATTGCGAAAATTGAAATGATTCTGGACTGGTAATGTTTAATTTGTTTGTTTGTTGACTTTGTTTTGTTACAGTAATATTGTTTCTATGTCATTATTGTTTGCTGTTTTCCTCATTTTTTTCTGTGTGTGTGTGTGTGTGTGTGTCTATAAAGATATTTAATTTGGCTCAGAGACCTAGGATATTAGTCTGTGTTCCTTGTGGTTGTTGAACCTGACAACAGAAGATAGAGCTTTGGGTCGGTGTTCTTTGTAGCATTTGATACCGAGGGTTCTTGGGACCCTTTGTTTAAAAGATCTTGGGTCCTTTAGTGAAATATGAAGGTCCCTACTTTTTTAAAAGGAAAACTTGAAGAAATACTTGAAATTTATACAACAATGCTACACCAACTCGCTCATCCATTCTGCTACTCAACACCATGGAATACTGCACACACAGACAGGTATCATAGTAGACATTCACTGACAGGAGGTGCTTTCAAATCAGAAGCAACCAGGGGCAAACAAAAATTGGTAATCCTATTTTAGAGCCCCCCCCCTTCCACCTGCACATTTCCTTCTTCCGTGGAGAAAATATTCAATGTATTGAACAGAGACTCTTCTCCACAAAAGAACAAAAAGGCAAGGAAGAAAGAGGGGTAGGGGGGTGTTAGGAGGGGGCTGTAAACTAAAAACGAAATTTTCTCCTCAAATCTTGCTGCTGATCTGGGACTTTGTCACATCTTCTTTCTGATGTACATGCATAAGATAAGATAAGATAATGTTGCTTATAGCCCAGCCGACCGCAAAGGGCCACATCAGGGCTGATGTACATACATAGCACTCTTGCACTGGCCTTGTGTCACACTGTGAGTTGTTTTTTTTTTTTTTTAATAATTCTAATGGTTTACCATCACTGGCATTTAAATTTTACTTGTTTTAATTTAAGGCCAGCCAACTTCAAAACTTTGAAGAATCATCTGTGCTTGTGTTAATGTTCGTGTCATACATATCCACCAGCACATGATGACCAACTTTTCAAAAGATGGCTTTGAACCCAAGGTCTGAGCAGTATACTATCAGTCTAATGTGTGGGTCAGACGTCTGCTACGTCACAGCCATAAGAGCCTCTTCTTAAATTCTCTCATCTTACCTTAGTAATTAATTCATGTATCCATCAGCTTTAAATCATGTGCTGTGTGGTCTCGAACCTTAGTGGATTTGTGTAGCATATGTAGACTAGTCCGCACGCTTAATACCTCCATCATGAAACTGAAACTGAATGGCCTTGGAGGTAGTATGAGTATTGCCGCTATTTTTGTTGATTGAACTCTTCAGCAAAATTGAAAAGGAGATTGACAAAGGTTGCAGCAGTGTCCATAGGCCATATTAATTAACACTTTGTGGATCTCTTCATCCAGAAAGCTGAAGGAGAGGAAAAGTCGATCTTTTCAACAAAATTTGAGACCGACTCTTGCTTGCATCCAGCGAGGTTTTAGTGCCACTGAATCAAGACTGTGATTCTTTCCTGCAATCAATGTAGAGACTTGGATACTCAGGGGCTGCAACTCATAAGCAGAGTCTTGGCTATTTGAAGAGTTCACAACTTTTTTTTTTACTTCAAACAAAGCTGGAGGAGAACAGTTGTACTCCAAAGTTCTGAAAACACTATGTCTATAAAAAAAAATCACATCCTGGAGACCAATTGTGTGAAAATCTGTGCATTAGACGGCAAAATCTCTGTGCAAAGTTTCCTCTGTTTTGCATTATAAGGCACACTGAGAGGTAAACATTTGGGAAAACTCTGTTGAGAGACGGCTTGTTTTGGTTCCACTGTGACTCCATAGATAAAGCTTCATGCTTACAGGGTGATAACAGATAACACATGAGATGCTCAGTTTTCTGTTGACGATGCAGCATGTTCTCTACCAATTGCCACGTGCGGGTTTGCTTGCTGAACAGAGCCACCTGATGGACCACCTGACCTTGGAGGAGGTCCAGACTCTGGTCAGGCGGCCCCACGCCCGCAGGGAGCAGACGCGGCCCCTAGTCTGCCGCTTCTACAACAACCAGACGGGCTGCTGCAAGGAGGACCGCTGCCTGATGCTGCACCTCTGTAAACACTTTGTCTTCACGGAGTGCAAGTTTGCCAAGGACTGCATGCGCTCTCATGACCCACAGAGCCCCAGGTAAGCAGTGGTGACAATCGTACAGTAGGTGAAAGGTCAGAACTTTTTCCCCAGACTGCCATCCCTGCACTCACTTTACCGGCAGCACCCAGTGTATGGGAATTTTCACAATTGCAAATTGATTTTTAACTCTTATTATCGGGAGATGCGCTGGTGAGTCTTCCAGTACGGAAGTTTCTGGATGCCATGTTGTTTTTTGTTGCATTGTTTTGGTGGAGTAGTTTCGCTGCTGTGATTTTTCAAGTTTGGCTTTTTTCGCGAAGATTTTCGGGAAAATGGCAGATCAAACAACTCTGCAACTTGCAGAATTCATTTTCTGAAGCGATATTGATGAAGAGAGCGTATTTGCGGCTACACTCTGAAGATTTGAAGCAAGACGATTCAGATGTCAATCTTGACCTAGTTATAAATGAAAATTGACTGGTGATGATTTTGAGGCCCGAATCGATAATGATTTGGGCGATGATAATGACGACGTCGAATAGCCCATTGCTGCTGGGCAGGCCCCCCCCCCCCCCCAAAAAAAAAGAAAATTCGAAAAACAAAACTTGTTTTGATAGCCAGGAAACCGGGTCAGTCAGTGGGTGTGTCCCATGATTTGCCTGTGGGAGTGTCACCTTTTGATTTCAGAAGAATTTTGGCAGACTTTTAACGAGAAACAAATTTATTTGCTGCACAAAACAAACAGAAAAGGATGAACATAAACTCTGGCCTAAAATAAAAACTGCTGGCCTAAAATAAAAACTGCCTGTTTGTCAAAAAGCAAAGAGGAGACGGACAAGAGGTACATCATCGCCACAGTGTGTGTGTGTCGGGGGAAGGGGGGGGGGGGGGATTGCTCAGTGCACTTGTGCAGACCTGTTTACTCTTACGATTTTGCCGTAATTTTTACGGGAAAAAATCGAAATTACGGGAATTACGGCCAAAAAAAATTATTACGGGGAAAAAAAAAAAAAAATCTTAAACGCAAAGTTTCTTTTGCTACGATTCCGGTCAAAAGGCAAACAGCATTGAAGCGTTTCCCAGCGTGCCTTGCGTCTTATCCTTTGCAAAGATGGCGACGAAGCGAACACGCGCGCCCACGGCTGGTTCATCCAAATGTTCAAAAGTTGCAAAAGTTCGGCAACAGTTCCGTGAATCATACCTGAAGACGCCTGGAATACAGAGATCGTCACTTGGCGAAGAGTATGCCTTCTGTGGTTACTGTTCATCGGATTTTTCTATCGCGCATTCAGGCCAGTATGACATAGAGTTACACTGCAAAACGAAAAAAACACCTGAAGTACGTTGAAACGAAGAAAGATGCCGAGTCTTCACAGAAACTGACATCGTTTTTCACGACTGAAAAGAAGAATACCAAAAAGGAGTTCGATGATTTGTCTGTCATAAGGGCAGAAGCAATGGTAGCGGAAACCTTGGTGAAAATGAACGTGCCATTGTCTGTGTCTGATGTTATCATTGTGGTGTTTCCAAGTTCAAGAAGCATGAACTTGACTTCAGAGTGCCTGCTAGCTGAACAACATATAGTGACTTGCAACATTAGTATACTTATAAACAGTATTCAAGAGTGGCTTCTTCATCATAAAGTGATTTGTGTGTATGAAATACAAGGATACTCCCACTCCCAGTTGTGGTGTTTACAAGTTCAAGCATGAAACAGACTTGAGAGTGCCTGGTAGCTGAACAATTTGAAGGTAACTGGTAAGTAAAGTGTTATTAAAAATTAAATACTATAATTGTATAATTAACCAAAGTCTTGTTATTATGGTATAAATGCTTTACATTTGATATACATGTGTAAGTGCAAAAAGTCGCTAAATATTGCGATTATGAAAATTACAGGTTTTTTTCTGAAATTACAGGTTTTTTTTATGAGACATTACAGGTACACGAAATTGGGGTAAACAGGTCTGCTTGTGCAAAAGCACATTTTTGCTGAATTCCATCACAATCTAAAGTCCAGTATTCATTCATCTGGTCTTGTTATTTTTTTCCTCTCGGTAGTTAGAAGACAAATCTTCTTGTATATCATGTGATGTCTTCGGTTTAACAAAATTGTTGAAGTTTGGGTTGTTTTTTTTCCTTCACAACAAAAGTTGTTTATTTAGTGTGCAGACCGTACAGAATGACTTTATTTTGTTCCTGAAGATTTCAGTACTTTGTTTAGACTTGGGCTGTTTTGGATGGAATTATGTCTTTGAATTTTTTTTCATTACTTTTATAGAATAGGCAAGTTAAAAACAAAGTTTTTATTGAGGTTTCTTTATGGCAAGTGTGTATGTGTTGCGGGGTTACCTCTCGTGGCAAATATTCACATAGTCATATAGCACAAAGTAATGCGGTAGGCAGAGGGTTAAGTCTGTCCAATCTACTGCAGATCAGGAGAAGATAACTCTTTGGTGAGCTAAGAATAGAATCAGAAAAAACTGATCACTGGGCTGCTGCCTGTGTGGTAGCCGCAGGGCTTAGAGTTTAGGGAAGAGGTGGGGGCTTATGGCTTGAAAAGTACCGTGTGTCATGCCATCTAGCGATGATACAGCATCACTGCGACAGGAAGGAGTCAGCATTTTGAGCGAGAATTAAACTTTTGATAGTATTTTAATTAGGACATTAAGAGTAGGTACTCCAACCAACCTTCTTTCTATGACTAAGAGGCAGTGTGCTGTTGGCCCACATTCAACTGTTATTTTCTGCAAGTAATAAAGAAACAAAAAATTACATCTGACAAAACCCGTTATTTACCTTTCATTTCCATACATTGTCTTTTGTATTTCTGATGGTGAGTGTGTGTAAGCCTTGCTTGTGTGTTGAAAATTTGCGCTGTTACTGAGTAGCCGCGAGCGTCGGCCACCATGCGCGCGTCTCGCTCCAATCACTGCCTTTGGTTGTCTGCTTTGGTTGTCGGACCATTAGAAGTTCTAAAAATAGAGTGCTAAACAGGAGTCATCCCCATAAGGTTTCGCATGCGAAGTGTAGGCATTGATTGAAAAATTTAGAATAAAAAATCGTTTTAACATTCTTCATGTAAAACTGGTGAATGAAACTGAGAGCGACATTCATACTTATGCACTCACGCATTCAAAAACGTCGAGGCAAGTAAGGTTTTTAATTGACTTTGATTGCGGCGGCTAACGAAAGTGCTTTTATGTGATGCACTGTTTGGAGTTGTTCTGCGTACAGTAGAAAATCACTGCGTCGCGGTAAATTATAGTACATCTTAGTAATGCACTGGACTGAATTCCAATGCGTCAGAGGGGAATTTTATGTGTCAGAGACGCATGTTTGTGCATCAGAATTATCACTGGTTCTGTAGTCTGTGAAGCTGAAATAATATGCAGACTATGACTCACTCTTTCAGCAAGTTATGGATGTAACTAAGGTTTCTGGTCATTTTCATCGTGTACCATATGATTATTTCAGTGGTCTCCCTTGTATGTATGTATACATCAGAATAAACACGCACACACACACACTCTCTCTCTCTCTCTCTCTCTCTCTCTCTCTCTCTCTCTCTCTCTCTCTCTCTCTCTCTCTCACACACACACACACACACACACACACACACACACACACACACACACACACACACACGGATACACACACACACACACACACACACACACACACTCACTCACTCACATACACGCGCACACACACACACACACACACACACACACACACACACACACACAAAATACACGGATACATGCACAGAAGAAGCTGTTCTCCAACACACACACACACACACAGCACACTGATAGTCCAGTGTTGTATGATGGACAGGCGAAGGCCATCCTGGACAGATACGCCATTGCCCCTGAAGACCTGCTCTTGGTCATGCAGCAGGACGGATCCCACGAAAAGAATGTTCCACACCCCTTCAGGGCTCTTCACCTCACCTCGGCCATGGGCAGAGGCAGCGCTGTCCTTCCTTCCCAGTGGACACATCAGGCAGAGGGCATGGGTAAGGTGTGGGCGGTGTCAGAGGAGAAAGATGAGGTGAGAGGGGGTCACTGGCTCCACCCCTCCCTGAAAGGCAGCAGTGAGGCAGGCAGCACCGCAGTGAGGGTGGAGGGGAACAGAGCAAGGCTGTCGGCGCTGAGCCGGCTTTTTACTCCACGCTGTTCTCTCGCCGGAGAGGACACGTGGCGGCCAGCTCTAGTGAGCAGCAGAGCTTTGGTACGGCTGCGGAAAGTGAGAACGAAGGCAGCACCCAGCCGCCTCCCACGACCATGAACCCTTTCAGTTACATGACAGTGCGGGACACTCACTGCCAGGCAGGGCTGGCCGGCAGGCCTGCAGCCACTATGACCAGCGAGAACGTACAGATTGACTGCATGGACTCCACTTCCAAGGCCGGTCAGGCCAGCCAGCAGGCTAGAGACGGGCCATTGGCCCAGAGCCAGGACTCCAACTTCATCCCCTTGAAACAGGTGGACAAGACGTTCGGTCTGAAACCACCCCGGGACGTCCGGTAGCCAGTGTTACTCCACAAATGAAGATCAAACCAGAGCTAGGAATTTGCAGGAAGATGGATGTATCACCAGAAGGGGCTGAGTTTGGTTCAAAGGAAGGGAAGGATGGTTCTGTAAATAAAGAACTGAATGTGAACATGGACATCGGGCGGTCCAAGGCCTCCCAGAGCTGTCTTCCAGTGAGAAACCCTCACCAGCCTCCACCTCCTCTCAAGCTGCCAGTCTTCACAGCATCATCACCAATCTGATTGACAATGTGAAGAAGCTGCACGCCAAGAACCCGGGCCCTGAACGCCACCTGATGAATTACCTGTCGGAGCTGGCCCAGCCCGACAAGCTGGACAGGAGATGAAGGCTGCCGAGGAGAACGAAGGAAAGGAGGGAGGGAGGGGACCCAGCCCGGTGCATGGGGAAAACTACCGGTCAGATGGGGAACTTTCTGACTCCGATCACGAGGTGGAGGACAGCGTCAACCCCGTACAGGAAAAAGTTCTTTTTGACTACAACCATCGGCCAACAGTGGACCTGATCAGTGACATGTTGAACTCCAGGGAAGATTCACCATGTGGAGAGACACCAGGGTATGATCCGTCAGTGTCCCGTCCCTCGGGGCCAGACAGAGCCAGGCAAAGGTCTTCCAGTGGTGGATATCGCAGGAGTGGCTCTCACTATGAAACGGAGCAGATCCCGAAAGCGGAGAGAGACTTGGAAGAGGTCAGCAGTGCCAACAGTGCCATCAGCGATATCATGTCCAGTGAAGAGGACCCACAAGATGGTGATAACCTTAAGGCCAGTGTGTCGCACAAAGACTCCAACAATGAGGACAAGACCTCGAAGGATTCACAGAATGTGAACAACATCCAGCAAGGGACCCACACCAAATCTCTGGAAAAGCCGCTCAAGAACGAAAAACTGACAGCACAGACTGAACTGACAGAGAGCTGTGGTGAACAAAGCGTGCAAGATGTAAAGTCTGGCAGTGGAGACGGCACGCTGCCTGAAACGGTTCCTACCAAAAACATCAGTGCTGATGAGACAACAAAGACCGTGACAAACCCAGATAGTGGGCAGAAGGATCCAGAAAAGTCAGCTCCAAGTTCTGACCCTTCTGTGGAGCCTGTCAGATCAGGGTCGTCCACAGGTCACAAGTCTCCATGTCCAGGGAGCTCCGGACCAGCACAGAAACATTCCTCACCTGACAAGCTGTCTTCAGATGCCAGAAAATCTTCAGCAGGTGCCGAAGAATCATGTAAAGAATCGAAATCTGCCAATGAGCAGACCTCTTCAGAATCTACCAGGTCAGGTGTCCAAAAATCCAGCATGGGAAAAAGATCATCATCGCATCCCAGATCTTCATCAGGGAACAATGGTTCCTCTCAGGGAAACAAGAGATCACCTCAAAGAAGCAGGGAATCACCAGGGAAGATATCCCCAGGACACAGGAAATCGCCAGGAAGCAGGTCATCTGACCGAAAGAACTCTAAAGATGATAGTAAAAGATCATGCGTGGAAAAGAAGTCATCAGAAGACTCAAGGAGAGCCTCCTCAGACAAAAATAAGTCCAGTGAAAGGAGGCATTCCTCTGACAGGAGAGCATCAGATCCTAAGCGTTCTGATTATGAGCAAAGGAGACGTACACCCAGCCGCCAGCAGTCATCTGGGCATCACAGAAGATCATCTGCCAGTCCTAGAAAGTATTTATCAGATCCAAAAGGTTGCACATCACATCGACGAGAATGGAGCCCTGGATACAGAAAAAGATCCCAAAGCCCACGCCATCGAAGGTCCCCAGGGAGGACAAGTTCCTTTGACAAAGAGCAGCACACCAGACGCTGGCCTCCCAGTGACCAGTACAGAGAGGGAGCCGACAGATCAGACAGGAGACGCCCTAGACCATCATCGCCTGATTCTCGTGACAGAAATGCAGGAAGGGGAGAGAAAGACTGGGATGGTAGTGGAAAGAAAGGAGCAGGGAGGATGCAGGTAGAGGCATGGATGATCAGAGCGTCAGAAACAGGGAGAACACACGGGTGGAAAGAGACAGAGAGGATCGCAGATGGCGAAGCAGAAGCCAGGAGAGAGGTTTCGGCTCTGTGGAAAGGTATCCGCGAGATCAGCATGATAGAGACAGTAGGAATGAGAAGCACTGGAGACACTTGAGGCATGAAGACAGACACACTGGTAGTCCATCCAGAGACAGGAACCGCTTTCAAGGTGCGGAAAGGGAAGGGAGAGCTGGCAGGAGATCGAACAGCCCATCGCGGCATAGGCACCGATCCATCAGCCCTTCACCTGAAAGGAGTGATAGAGGAAGACACAGGGAGCGGTTTGACGGTAGAGATGGCAGCATGGACAGAGGTGGGGTGTCCCATCGCTCAGGTGGTTACGGTCATCGGATCAGGGATGAGCAGTGGCCTGATGGTGAGGACCCTCCAGGGGGAAGTGACGAGTTCTTTGAAGGCGAACGCTTCTTTGAGGCTAGTGCAGTAAGAGAGTCTCCTGATCATGAAGAATTCTGTCAGCGTCCAGACGAAGAATTCTGGGATCAGGATAGTTTGGGCTCGCGAAACAGAGCGTATGATGTGAAAGAAGGCAGGTTCAAAAACAGGTTGGGACCTTCACCCATCCGCTCCAGGGACCAGCAGAGGGAAAGCATTTTGCCACGTGATGACTTCTTGCATAGAGCTAGAGAACGTAACAGGTCTCCCTTTGCAGAAAGACATGACCCATCAAGTGGAGTCCATGACAGTGGGGAATCAAGCGGGCAATGTGAGAGACCTGGCAGCCCCTTCTTACATGAAACGGGATTTGACAGAGTGATGAACTGGCGTGAGGATTCCGACTCTGCAGACAGGCACAGTTCATCTAGAATGCATCCAAAATCCAACAAATTTGCCAACTACTCAGAATGGAAGAGATTCAATTCCTCTGAGAGAGCAGACAAAAATAACAGTTTGAACAGTCCGCTGACAGAACGAGAAGTTATTGTGCAAAGGAGTTCCCAGTCTGAAGAGGAGATGCTGCTGACCTCTCCATACAGAGAACACAGCAGGACAGACAGGAAACATTCACACACTCCCAGGGGGTCAAGTCCAGCTCATCAAGGGTCATCCCGTTCACCTTCTGCAGGATTCCGCTATGACGGAAGAACCAGGCCTGAAAGATCAAGCCATCATCGCGGGTCTTCACGAGATGCTTTCCATGCTGACGATAGCAGATACTCTACAGCCCACAGAAGATGTGGCCCTGCTACTGATAGCAAAGGCCCTTCCCTTAAGGACCAGATTGAAGACTTGCTAGACAAGGCGCGCCACAGCAACAGTCGGGGCGCTTCTCCATTTCAAGAGCTGGATGAGAATTTCCGCACAGTTGTTCCACCAGAAAAAGCGGCTGAGATGGACCGAAGGTCAGACTTCAGAGAGAACTATACTGACTGCAGTCCAGAGCGTCATAGTCTTGACCACCCTTCACACAGACGGTTCCATTCCCCAAAGAGAAGAACTAACAGTGCGTATCAAGGACTGCCTACCAAAAGACTTCGGGAACCATCAGACAGAGAGAAAGAGCACACGTTGGAACACAAGCGGAGGAGGGACAGTTCTGGTGACAGAATGGAACGGGACATTGAAATGGGTTGGGAAGGCGAGGAATACATGGACCCTGAGAACCAGCCTCATCATGGCCATTCCACAAGGCACAGGGCATATCCACCTGAGGAATCGACTATTGAAGTCAGAGCAAACATCCCCAGACGGGGTCGAGGTCAAAGATCACGTGGACGATACCACTACAGAGGAAATCCTCGTACCTTTGCTGGTAACAGAGGTGGAATAGAAATCAAAAGGGTCTTCAACAACAATAATCGTGACATGGGGGATGAAGGTTTTGCTCCCTATGGAGATCTGGGCCAGCCTTATGCCGATGAGGAGGATAATGCCTTCTACTCACAGGGTCGGGACACACAAACTGAGGAGAATTTCTATGGGGAACACCTAGACGATGGCATTGATGAGGAGAACTTCCGTGGTGAGGAAGACGGTGGTCTGGATGAGAACTGCCGTGAGCGCCAGGGGGACGTAGGGGACATGATAAGGGCTCAGAGGGCCAGGGTCATGAGGTCAGATCTGAGGAACTTTCTGAAGACCAGGAGAAACAGCCGCTACAGTGAGACAGAAAGTGAGCACATCCAGATCCGAGTGCGACGGCACGAGACTAGAGAGCATGCCCCCAGAAGTCAGTACATGGATGAGGATGGACGAGAAGTATTGTACACAGACTACTGATTACCTAAATGGTAGGAAAACAGTGATTCAGGTAGATCACTGTCAGATGAAAACCATCAGGGGAAGCAAAGCAGTGTCATCTGAGTGTTGTGGAAAAAATGCCTGTGCAGTTATAGATGTTGGCTTGTTGCCAACCATGGGTATGAAAGAACAATGGCTTTCAGAGTCTGGAGCATGGGAGGATGATGTTGGAGGTCAAAACCGTGTCTTTGAGTGAACAGAAGACGGGCGTCCGTTGATACGAAGGAAGAGCAAGCAGAAGTGAGGTAGGAAAGGCAGATATGCAGTTAGCTAGCAAGCAACCTCTTGAGGCGAGGTTTGCCGACAGAATTGTGAGGTGGAGTAATATGAATAGGGAATCGGGTGACTTGGCCTGCACAATGGATTGATAAGAGTCGGGGAAACTCTGACACAGGTGAGAAGGAATGAGTGTCCACTGTGAGAGATGAAGACTATGATGATGGATGATAGGAATTGTGTCATGGAGGAGTGAAAGGGGGTTCCTGGTTTGCTCAAAAGTGAAAGGAAGATGGACCTGGTTGCTATCTGCTTTGTCAGTTGTTCTTCTGTTGGTCAAGAATGAAACAAGACGTGAGCGTAGCGGTTTCCTGTTGATGATGGATTTCTTCTAAGGCTTGTACCATGAGATTACTGCCATTGCTTCATACAACTTTGGAATGCATACATCAAAGTTTGCATCAAGCAAAAGACAGAAAATTGGTGACAGCAGCTGTGTGTTGCATGTTTTTACAATGTTTTGTCTTCGGATAGTGATGTCAGATGGATTGGACTGATCAAGTGATTTTATGCACTCACATTGAATGCTGTGTATGTCGGTATTTTGGCATACATGCCCATTCTAAGTGGTAATATATCCTCTATCCAGATGCCTTCGGACACATCCTTTCCTTTCCTAGTGTAACCCTTTTTTCGGAAACCTACGACATTCAAACTTTGCATCCAGTATGGTTTTCTCAATGATCATCTCAAATTAATTTCTTTTTGCCTGTTTCTGGATGACGTTACAGCTGTTTACTATCTCCTTGGTGCAAAGAACAGAGACACCACAAGAGGATTGTGCAGAACTTTTCCACGTGCTGAATTCAGTATGAACTGTTGCCCTGAAACACAGCACTGAACAGTCGCAGTGTTACCACAAGGACTTCAGCACTGGAGGAAAGAACCACCGAGTGGAAAGCCCTGTTGCTCAGAATATTGTGTTTTTTTTAAAAAGCAAACAAGCAAGCGAAACAAAGCCTGCAAATCTCACAGTGCTGTCTTCTGTTGCTCAAGAGTGAGAAGAAAGTGAAGTTGATCATTCTTTGCTGCAGCTGAACTACAACCAGAAGGTGAAGAGAGAGTGCTCAGACTGTAGAGTGAGAAGAAAGTGAAGTTGATCATTCTTTGCTGCAGCTGAACTACAACCAGAAGGTGAGAGAGAGCTGCTCAGACTGTGAGTGAGAAGAAAGTGAAGTTGATCATTCTTTGCTGCAGCTGAACTACAACCAGAAGGTGAGAGGAGCTGCTCAGAGAGAGCTGCTCAGACTGTCAGAGTGAGGAAAAGTAGCTGCCCTTCGAAACCGACGGAATCAGTGAAGTGTGTTTTTTTTTATTTTATTTTTTTAAAAAACTTTTTGTGTGTGTGTGTCTGTGTTTTTTGTTTCGCAGAGAGGAACAAGCATCAAGACCAAGTGAACAGTTTGAGTACAGCTTCAATGTCATAATTCTGTGACCTTCAAAACAAGTGTGACTCTGCACAGTTGGGTGGTCAGCATCAGAAGTATGTGTTGATGATTATGGATTTGCATACAAGATAATAAACCAGATGTGTTATCATGTTCCCTCTGTCAATACACACACACACACACACACACACACATACACACACACATGCTTGAAGTTTTAACCCCTGAATCACTTGGCGCAAAGAATAGGTACCAAATTAATTTTTTTGCAACACACAGTAAGAAAGATCGCAGCGCTGACTTGCCACTCGGCGACGTGGGGTGAAAATACTCAAGACAAGCAATCTGCGACTCAGGACACGTCGCGAGAATGATAGCACGGTCTTTTAAAAATAAATATGACCGAATTTCCCAGAGAATTTTTAACCAGCGATGTCAGCATACAGGTAGACTCCTTCCTACATCATATCTTACCAGTTAGCAAGCTACTAACAGTCGATTTCATTGGTGAATTTGAAGAGATAGTAACCAACCCGTTGGCGTCTTCAAGCGCTGAATCAGTGCTTCTTGTTATGTCATTTTCAACTCAATCAAACCACAACAAAATGATTATTTTGACTTTAAAAACAATTATCATCAAGAAGATGAAAGATACCTCTACTTCGCTGTACAAAAATGAGGTCACTGTCGGATTTAGGCTTTTTAGGAAAATTGATTAAAAATGGTCCAAAGCAGGTGTCCTGAGGGAATGTCGGTGCTGTGACTGCATTGATAACTGGGGCACATAGAGCAGAACGAGGGTCTGTGTTGATAAGAGTTAAATGTTTTGAGACTGCTGGAAAAACAGGGATACTATTTTTAGCCTGTCACTCCTGCTGGAGAAACAGGGATGCTGTTTTTAGCCTGTCACTCCTGCTGGAAAAACAAGGGATACTATTTTTAGCCTGTCACTCCTGCTGGAAAAACAGGGATGCTATTTTTAGCCTGTCGCTCCTGACCAAGGGTAGAGCTGTGGATCAGGAGTTAAAGGAAAGAAAACAACAAACCTTGAACACCAGAAAGAGAAGAACGATTCCGGCAGTTTACTGACAGTGGAGTGAAACACCCAAATCAACACTTGATTACAGCATTACAGATTAAAGAGGGAGCTCATCAACCACCAGAGTTATCAAAGTTATAACTAAGTGAAAGAATTCAAAGGGTCAAAACAGTTGGGGGGGGGGGGGGGGAGGGGGGGGGGGGGAACCCTCATAAGTGTAAATGGCACAAAATTTGATAAATCTTGAACTGAAGTCAGTGTTGTTTGAGGTGGATGTGTTTGTCAGTTTTTTTTTCAGGAGGGGGTGGGGGTTGTTAATCTGCTGTTTGTGAGTGACGATTGTGGGTGCTCATCTACACTGCAGAGGCTCACCATGTCCACACCAAGTTCGACTCGCCACATCTTGGACACCTAAATCACTGTCAGCTTAAGTTTGAAACAGACTGTCAGTTGTCACATTCACATGGTCTGTAATGATGTCTGGGTCATCGTTGTCAATTTTGTGATGCCATAAACTGATAAACTTTCCAGCTATGCAGATATAGTGGTAAGGTTACCTCTTTTTCAGAGTTTAGAAATAGAGTTTGTTTCTTACCACCAATGACATTGACAAACAAAGCACATGACAAGACACGATGCATTTCAACCACTTGGGTCTTCTTCAGGCGAAAAAATAAATCACATTTAACATTTGGGACAGTACAAACAAAGAACGAAAAACGAAAAAAAGAACGAAAAATGACTCATCTGTTGTTGTCCATGTGGTGGGCAACATGGACACCACATGGACAACAACAGATGAGTCATTTTTCGTTCTTTTTTTCGTTTTTCGTTCTTCGTTTGTACTGTCCCAAATGTTAAATGTGATTTATTTTTTCGCCTGAAGAGGACCCAAGTGGTTGAAATGCATCGTGTCTTGTCATGTGCTTTGTTTGTCAATGTCATTGGCGGTAAGAAACAAACTCTATTTCTAAATTTTGCTTCGTTCGCCGCCATCAGTCACTCCATTTTGAATCTTTTTCAGAGATCACAAAACATTACCATGATTTAGGCAATGCAAAAACATTAAAACAAAAGAAAGCATGATGATAAAGGCATGATGATGAAAAAGCAATGCCTATGAATGAAGAATTAAAAGGCAAAAATTACTATCATAACAGTATCGTAATATTTGTAAAGACAATGCTTATGAAGAGTTCAAAGGCAAAAATTACCATAATAAAGGCAGCGCACATTTAAATGAACAATTCAGAGAAAACACTGAAGGCATTGCACATAAATGAAGAAGTGAAAGGCAAGCATTAACATGGTAAAAGCAATGCATCTGAAGAATTTCAAGACAAACGTTATCATAAGAAAAGGCATTGCATATGAAAATGAAGAATTTATTTTAATGGCAGATGTTATCATTATAAAGACAATGTATGTAAGGAAAGAATTCAAAGGCAAAAATGCTGACCATACTAAAACGCCGGTATTTAGATATATTACATAGATTAAGTTGTAAATAGAGGGACTAACTTCACAGTCCTGGCCTCCAGGCCTTTAAGATATATGTCCCATCTTCATAATCTGGGGCACTACATTACTAGTACTGGCAATGTTGTTTTAAAACAAATCGATTTCAGTGATTAATGCTCTCTTTTTTTTTTCTTTTCTTTTTTATCATTGTCATTTATAAGTAAAGGTACATTTATCCACTAAACAAAAAAAGCATTTGAATTTGTGCAGTTCTGCTAGGAAGTTTATTTTTGGTATTACTGTGTCCAGTATGGAGTTTCCTATCAGAATTACAAGTTCATTTGTTATTAGACAGTTTAATAAAGATTTTGTGTTATTAACATTATCAAAATCAGCCGTTCACTGAAAATGTTATTGTTTACTGTCTTCTGCAGACAGGTAACAATAAATTGATAAAAAGAGTCAGCTGTGATGATGTATTATATGTTTCGTGATACATAGTGTTACAGTATAAAAAAATCAGCCATTGGAGTTGCCTGTGGGTGAGTTTTCATGGAAACAAAGCAACACCAAAAAGCACCGTACTGCTTTCAGAACTAAAATGAAAATTACTGTTCACACACAGTAACAAACGACAAATGCTATCCATAAGTATGTACATGGATATTCATATGATATTTACAAACATACTTTTGGGATAGGTAGGGTTTCTTAATTCTGTTTACCCTTGTTTTCAACTTGTTCATTTTTTTTTTTCTGGCCTCTAACTTAACCCTTTAAAGTTTATTATACCACCTAATTGTTCCACTGGTTTTAAGTGGGGACTGCAACCTGAAGAAGTGGGCCGTCAGCAGTTCTTTCAGTGATCCTGTCGTCAGGGTACGATTAGTTCCCTTTGTCTAGCTGTCAATTGATTAATTAGTTCAGTGATGCTTTGGAATATGCTCTAAACCTAAGGATTATGGATAGACAGGGTGCTCAGTGTGGGTGTATGTTTGTGTACATGTACATGTGTGTTTATATATGTGTGCGTGTACTCTTCCTCCCTTCCCCTTATACAGTTCCCATCCTCACATTAAAAAAAAAAGCACATTCCTTTTGTCAACTACTTTTTTTTTTTTTTACCTTGGCTACTTCTGCCCTGATGTGGCCCTTTGCGGTCGGCTGGGCTATAAGCAACATTATCTTATCTTGGCTACTTCTCCCCCCTCACCCTTCACTCAACCCTCCCCTCCCTCTCGCCCCTACTCCTCAGCCCCCCCCCCCCCCCCCCCCCCCCATCTCCCTTTCTTACCCCCAGGTCTTCCTCCCTCCACCCTGCCTTCTCCATCCACCATTCCTCCTTTTTCTCAGTTTCTCTCAGAGTGTGGACTAGTCCGCAAGCAGAGTGACGCCTCCATGATGAAACTGAGTTTCAGTTTCAAGCAATTGGGTTTCAGCAGTGTTTTGGTGCACCTCTGTCAGCAACGTAGCGTCTGTACACAAAAAAAAAGAAAAGGGAATGGTCCCCGCTCCCTTCTTTCTGTGCACTTCTCATATTAAAGAAGTGTGCCTTTCGTATTCTGTGTGTAGACCTTTGTGGATATTTACATGCATGCTATGCTTGCGTGCGTAAAATGATCTCTGTTTTAGGGACCGAGTAAAGACCTTGTCTGTTACTGTTGTTCAGATGGGAGGAGCACGGTAATTTTGATTTGTGGGAAACTGTAATTTGTGGATTACTTGCGTGAATT
This sequence comes from Conus ventricosus, assembly GCA_018398815.1. NCBI lineage: Eukaryota > Metazoa > Mollusca > Gastropoda > Neogastropoda > Conidae > Conus > Conus ventricosus. The sequence goes on from CM031611.1 coordinate 76,284,254, forward strand.
GTTATTTGTGTCTTATTTCCTGGTTGAATGAATGAGATTTGTAAGCAGAAAGTGTAATGGATTCAGAGCAAGATTGACAATGAAAATGGACAGCAGAGAATCAAAAACTTGTTCGAAGTGGTGTATCAAAAAATTATTGTAAGTGCAGATTAAGACGAATGTGACAGATGCAAAGTCTCATAAAGGCAGTTAATGATCGCTGTGAATTTCATTGCATGACTGTCAAGATTAATGGAATATGTAAACTGTGGTGAAAAGTCCTTAGATCACAAGAATTCTTTAGTGGCATAGGGAGGGGTTATTATAGCTTTGGCCTTTGCTCTTTTTGGTCATTGTATCTGTAGGAAGGGGTAAGTTTAAGTTAGTGCATCCTGGTTTATTGTTTCCATGATCAGGGATATGCCTGTTGTCATGATAATGTGTGTGTGTGTCTGTCTGTGTGTTTAATGCTTTATGGAAGGATGAGTGCATATTCTGTTTTTCCACGCTTTGTTTGTCAGTTTTTAGCCCAACTACCGGTATTTGTTTCCAGAAAAAAAAAAATTATCAGTCTGTTTCTTTGATTTCCAGACCAGTTGACATCACCAACTCGATTACAACTTCATAAATTGATTAATCTGAATATAACGATTAAACCAGTGACAAGAATGTCAATAGACCTGTTCTGGGGGAAATAAAATCAGTGGAAGAAAATGTCATTCGACTAAAAGAAATTTACCTTTTCTCAGTTTCTTGATCAAACAGATCTAAAGTGTCAACTATTTGATTTCGAGCACATACCAGAATAACGATTGGGACATGGGACTGTCTGCATCACACTCACAGGTAACGCAGTGAACCATTTTACACCTAAGTTTTGTCATTTTCTCTTTCTGATTGTGAAGTATAAAGCTGACTGATGCCTGCAGTATCTGTCCCATGAAAACTGGGAGGTCACTAGTTGGAATGCTAGCTGTAACACAGATTACCTCCCTTGCAGATTTGAAAATCATCAGTTTTGTGATTGAGAAAAACTCTGATGCATGTGAAGCACTATTAGTTTATATACACTATACAGAAACAACAGTGGTGTACCAAGCAGTTGTGCGTGGCATACTATAGCTCCAGGCTTTCCTGATCGCACTGCACACACACACACAAAGCTTACAGATTGACTTGGCTTTGCACCTGCACATGATTTTGGTGGTGTAGCACTGTTATCCATTCTTTATCCAGCAGTATCTTTTTTTTCTTTTTTTTTTGTGGTGTGTGTGATATTTTTCTGTATTCCTTTTTGCATGATAGTTTGATCTGATGCATTTATTATGGTGTTTTTGTGTATGCATGAATTTTTTCCTAAGAGTTTTTTTGTTTTTCTCTTTGATTCAAGACTGCACAGCAAGTTAACATTGATAACAGCTTCATTTTGCTCAGATGTATTTCAGTTCGCTTGTTCAAACTTATGTCACAAAAACCATGTTGATTTTGCATTGATGCTGTTTGTGTGTGGCTCATCATTGGGGTTTTGTTTGTTTGGTTCGGACTTTTTTTCGGGGGGGGGGGGGGGGGGGGGGGGGGTTGCAGTTGGTGAGAGGTACTGGTGGGGTAGGGGAGGGGGGTAATTGTGGGAGGGGCAGTTTGGAGAATGACGCCAGGGTTCTGACAACTCGGGGGAGGGGGGAGGGGAGGGATGGGTATGAGGAGAGAGGAGGTAGAGGCAGTGAGTCTGATAAGAGGGTCAGGTGGGGAGGGGGTTTGTTGCTGAAAGTTTGAAATGGATATCTTGATGTTATGATGGGTTTACTTGGGTAGGATGTGACCGTCTGATGTCGGTGGGGTGGCGTTTGATGGATTATGAATTCAGATCCTCTAAATGTTAGAGAGAGAGGTTTCTGGGGATACTGGTTGTATGGGACCAAGATAGGATTGTAGAATTAAAGATTTGTAAGTAATTTGAATGGTGATGAGTGGTGGTTTGCTTGTTGAGGGGAGGGGGCGGGAGGGTGTAGGAAAGGTTTCACTGAACAGTGCAAAAGTTTGTAGTTGTTTCGCAGACCAGGGCCACGGCAGCCCTGAAGATTAAAAACTCGATTGGCATTAACAGTAGTCCATGCATTTGTTCTGTCCTGTTTCAAGCTGCAACATTTTCCTTTGCTTATCCAGGAAATCTTAACCTAAACTTGCATTAAAACCATGGCAGCATTTTTTTAATACAGCATGAATATTGAGATATCATGTTGATCACACATTGCCACTGCAATCAATCAAAGTTAATTTTCTTGCAGCATAATTTGTTGCAAGGTTAGCGCGTTGTCGGCACATGCTGGTATGTTGATCAATAACAGTCTGGACTCCTGTCGGTGTGTTGAGAACAAGAATTATTTGGTGTTGTCGGTCTGCTTTTGTGACAAGCTGTGGGACTGTTGTATCTATGTGTGTGTGTTCGTATGTGTGTTGGGGTGTGTGATGGGGATTAAGAGATTTGCTTGATCCTTGGTTTTGTTGACTCCGTTCCAGCTGATTGGCATATGTGGGGATGCCAGGGAAGGGAGGTTGGATGGGGGTGGGTATGGGAGATGTGAGACAAAGGTTTCCACCCCATCTTGGAAATATTTAGTGCTCGTATTTTGTTCTTTTCTGTCAGTGACTTTTTGTTTTCTGTGGTCAGCTATTTTTCTGCCTTTGTGTGTCGTTCACTTTTGTTCTAGAGAGTTGTTATGATTATTTTCTATCTTTGAAAATTTTTGATTCAACAGGGTTGGCTTTTTTTGTTTGTTTGGTTTTTGGGGATAAATTAAGAGGTAAGTAGTGAGCGCTTTAAACACTGCCTCAGGTAGACTCTAGCCATTTATTCTTGCTTGCCCAGATGGCTCTGTGTGTGTGTGTGTGTGTGATTTGTAGGTTTTGTTTTGGAGGGGGTTTGAAGATGAGACATGTTTCGTTTCTGATCTTTTTTCTTTCTTTTTTTTATGCAATGGCTGATAGGTCAAGCGGACTGGTTGCTGTCCTCAGTATGTACAGTCTGATCTGCCGTGATGGGGATGTCTTGAGATCAGATCAGCCGTGGTGTTGGGATTGTGGTGTATGTGCATGTATAGTGTGCAGTGATGTCTGTTTATTGATGAGATCAGATCGGCCGTGGTGTTGTGATTGTGGCGTATGTGCATGTATTATGTGCAGTGATGTCTGTGTTTATTGATGAGATCAGATCGGCCATGGTGTTGTGATTGTGGCGCATGTGCATAAATGTATAATGTGCAGTGATGTCTGTGTTTATTGATGATGGTTTTTCAGGACAGGAATTTTGTTGTTTTCCACCTTTAGCGGTGACAGTCCTGAATAGGGCTGAGTGTGGTTGGCTCATTAAAACTAGCGGAGGGAAAAGGTGTTCGTCAGTTGACGCAGTAGCACAGCGGAATCTTTCTGAAATTAAGCTCAAGTGACAATTCAGTCTGGGGAGATTGGTTTTTTGTTGTTGTTTGTTTATTTTATTTCGTCAGTTGACGCAGTAGCACACAGGAATCTTTCTAAAATTAAGCTGAAGTGACAATTCAGTCTGGGGAGATTTTGTTGTTGTTGTTGTTTGTTTGTTTGTTTTATTTAAGTGAGGTAGACTAACTGGCAGTGGGAAAAAGAAAGAACAAAAAAAAAGAAAAAAGAAAATGAAGTGGCTCAGAACTTATTATACTGTAACATTCATGTGGGTGAACAGTCAGATTCGTGTTCCGGCCACTCTTCACAATAACCAGATGCGATGCTGCAGAGTTGCAAACAAAAAAAACAAAAGAAAGATCGCTAGTCTGTAAGGATCACATTCAGCAGAAAAGCATTACAATGAGCAGTGACTGCTGATTGGCAGTCACAGGAGGGGTTTAAGCTAGTAAAGGACTTGGTCATTAAGAGACTGATGCTGGGACTTTTTTTTTTTTTAAACTAAGTTGTAGGCTATGGATAGCAGACGTGTTTATCCTTGGGATTTTGCCATATTTTGTGCTCGTGTAAGGTGAAAATACAACGAATACATCGAATGGGGGGGGGGGGGGGGGGGGGGGGAAATGCATGCGTCGAGGAAAAAAGAAAGAAGAAAATGTGGAGACAAAACTCTGGAGCGGTGGCAGTGATAGCTCTTGTGGTATGCAAGTGTTAGTGTGTTATGACCAAGGAATGACAACTCTCGCGAGCAAAATCCATCTGGCTGCATCTCTGGACATGCAGATAAGTAGGAACCATAGCGGGGGACTACAGGCCCTGAAAGGTTGGAAAGGGGGGGAAAAAATGGCATGAGAGCCTGAATTTGTAAGGGCTTGAATCAGTGCCAAAGTATGCTGATGAATCAGATTTGGAGGTAATTTTGTATCAGGAGAAACTTATTTTTTCATTTTAGGTACTGGAAAACTGGAGGATCAGTCAACTCTCTACCAAGTGATAGTTGACGAGAACGAATCCACCCCACTCCCAGGGAGTGACGGTGTAGAATAGGATCGTTTACGGAAGTTCCACCATAGAGCCAACAGTTCTCCATCCGTTGTCTGCTCATGTGTTGCAGATGCCGCTGTACACGTGTACTCTTTCACCCTCTCTGATTATTTTTGTCGTTGGTGGTGGTGGTGGTGGTGGTGTGTTTGTGTGTGTGTTATTTGTTGTTTGTTGTTGTTTTTTCTCCCTCTCAGCATCAAGATCGTCACGATGACCAAAGGAGAGGTAAGTATTCTGTTTTGCTATTGGTAATGCTGGCATTAATTTTATTGATGATTTGATTAATTATAGCAACTTTTTTTAATGACGCACTTGAACGTCATAAGCAAATGAGTTGAAAGATCCAACCTCTCAGAGGGATTGTATATAAAAAAAAAAAAAAAAAAGACTGGCAGCTTCAGTGACTCATCTTTGACATTATTCTTCGTTATCTGTGTAATCATGACTATTTGTTTAATGTCTTCGCAACCCAGGAAGAATTCTAGTGTAACTTTGAAGTCTTGTTATTCGCCACCACATGAGGATTTTTTCAATCGAAATTGAAAAAAAAAAAAAAAAAAAAAAAAAAAAAAAGCATAATTCATTTCCATGTCCAGGAGAAGACAGTCATTTTTTTTTCCTTTCTTTTTACTTGCCACAATGACAGAAATTGAAATGATCTCCCTCGTTCGTTCACTCTCACCGCAGCTTGATGTACATAATATCCAGCTATGTTGTAGGCCATTATGACTGATGTAATGAAAGATTATGATGTGCTGTGTAGCAGATCTACTGTTGCAATTATTGCAGTTATCGTTGTTCCTTCAACATTCTTTTGTCACTTTTCAGTCCATCACCAGCTTTGTGTTTTCATTTTTTTTTCTTTTTTTTTTCTGTCTTTCTTTTTTTTTTGCTTTGTTCGTTATCCTTTGTGCAAATGGAGGTCTGGCAGATGATCAACAGATTCGAACATGGGTCAGTGCGCCAAGAAATAGGTCGTGCTTCTTTTGAGATATCACTTCCAGAAAAGCCGATACTGCTGCCGCCATTGTCCCCACCACAATTTCTTCAGTATTACCATGATAATTAGTTTGTATACTACTCCCACCCGCCTCTGCCGATGTAGTTTTTTTTTACTCTATCTGTGGTCACAAAGGGCAGACCAGGAAGGAATTTCGATTTGTTTTTGAAATTTGTTGGTTCGATGGGGGTAACAGCTGTTGCTAGGATCAAAATTGCTGTGTGATAAGTAAAGTGTTGGGCGATGTTTTTTCCAGCATTGAAAAAAATATCCTTAGGCTTTGTGCTGTTTTGATGTTGTTTTTCCGTCAGGCAGGTTGCTGGAAGAGGGGATTTATTGTTCTGTTGAAGTGACAGTCTGTGCTAGTCATTTTCTGTTGCGACCCAGTATTTGTACATGTTTATTAACCATATGCTTTCTCTTCTCATAGCAAATTTCAGAATGGACAGTTTACCGGAATCCTCTGTCGGATGACACCGTTGTTTGTGTACATCCTTTTGTATGATCAACATTCCTCATATTTTAGACAGCATGTCAGCAAATCACTCGTTGACAAAGTCTTCAAATTAAGTGAAAGTAAAGTTAACGTAGTTATGATCTTGTAAAAAAAAATTTTAAAAATGGATGACTTATCACCCACAAATTTTAGCCTTCACAGCCTTCTCCGAATTAACCTTTTTTTTTTTTTTATTTTTTTAATCTGAACTCAATAGTGTTTTTAAAGTCCTCAAAATTTGTTTTAACATTTTCTGAGTAAACTTTCATTCCTTCCTAACCCACCTTACTCCCTTTACTTAAGTGTGTTTTGTGCCGTGTGTAGTTTTTCTGACATTGCTAATTTATCTGAATGTCTCTGAAAATGACAGGGGGGGGGGGGGGGGGGGGGGGGGGGGGTTAAAAAGTACATGAAATTGTGTTGAAAAGAACTGCATGCACCCCTCATGGACTTCCACTCTGCATTATTCAAACAACGATTAGGAATGGCTGTCTGTGCACACACATTCTCTGTCCGTCTCTCACTCGCACAGTTTTACAAATCTGTGCATTTATTTGCACCATGTATATGGAAATGAAGGTTTAATCATCAATCAGAAAGAACTCAAATTGCAAGATAACTGGACATGTAGAAAAGACGTTCAGGAAAAGTGATTGGTTTGGACATTTTATTTTTTACAGTCTGAGGAGAAGGACGTGTTAAATATTGAAGTCAAACCTTGCTTATTTTCTAACAGTTCCAGACAAATCAAATGAGGACTTAACAATTTAAACTTTTATTGGTTCTGGATACCATTCACACTTGAAAAAATGTAACTTGTACATTGAACGTGTTCTCTCTCTCTCTCTCTCTCTCTCTCTCTCACACACACACACACACACACACAACCGATTGATGCTGCATTTTTTTCTTTTTAAATTGAAGTAGTGCATATTGTGGTGTTGTTAATATGCACTGTTTTTTTTTTTTTTTCAGTATTGATGTCGAATGCGTACTTTTTGACCATGTAATTCAAAACTGTTGATAAGGTGGCAACGGTGGTTAAATATAATTACTGGATTCTTTGATTTTGTATGCATGATACACACTTTTTGAATAATAAAAAACCTGCCATCAGTAATTGCTTTTGTCTGTTGTGAGGACGACTCCTCTCCTCTATCTCCGTCCCCTTCTTCACTCATGTTTGTGTGTGTGGATTGGTTGTTGTTTAAGTGCAGGCAAATTGTGCATTTTAAGTCACCATTTAGTATCTGGTCGTGTTGTATCAGGTGGGCAGAGTGTGTGACACTATCGGGAGCTGCATGCAACCAATTCGATGATACCGCGGAAGAAGACGAAGATGAAGATGAAGACGAAGATGGCCTCGCTCCATCTTACCTCTCTAAACTTCTGTCGAACGATACTCCTTCCAGACAGCTTCGCTCTTCCTCCGACACTCGCATTATGCAGATCCCTCGTTTTCGGGCCAGAACACTTGGTGAACGTTCTTTTACTTTTCAGGCTCCTTCCTGCTGGAACAATCTCCCTTCTGCACTCCGAAACTCAAACAGTCTTTCTTCTTTCAAGTCCTCCTCAAAACAACTCTCTTCAAAACATAATTTTTCTGCTCCTTCGCTGGTGTGTGGGTGTGTGTGTGTTTGTGTGTGTGTGTGTGTGTGTGTGTGTGTGTGTGTGTGTGTGTGTGTGTTAGGGTTATTGCTGTAAGCGCTTAGGGCTTTTGTTTAAGATTAAGCGCACTAAATGTTCCTTATTATTATTATTAGATATTATGGCAGATTTCGCCCGTCATCAGAGATGCAAATGTAGTCTTCACACAACTCTTGAACTCTTTCAGTCAGTTGTGTACCCCTTGCGTGCTCACACACACACACACACACACACACACACACTTGTACAAAAAATCATAAACCAGGTATCCAAGGCCTGACCAAGATGATGGGCTAGTCTTTGTCAGTGCGTTGTAGGTATCAAATGACCCACATGCATTATTTTCACTCGAAAAGTTTATGCCTTCGTCAGTTAAGCGTGGCCCTACATTAGCATTTTTCTCACACAAGGAAAGGAGTTAAGGGAAAAAAAAACAACAACAAAAAGCACGGCAAGGCTTTACTCCTTTAGTAATAGTGCGAGTTCCTTGAAACCCGTGACATAAGGTAAGCTTTTAGTCCTTCATGGAGACCCACGACATAGGGCAAGGCTTTATTCCTACTTAAAAAGCACGAGTTCAGGGAGACCCACGACATAGGGCAAGGCTTTATTCCTACTTAAAAAGCTCGAGGTCAGGGGAGACCCACGACATAGGGCAAGGCTTTATTCCCACATATAAAGCACGAGTTCCAGGGAGACCCACAAGACGCGAAAAATGTTACTAAAAGTGACATGTCTTACTCCTGACATCCTCTTACAAAGTCTTTTTTGTTTTTTTTCCCCTTTATAATTTTTAGTTGTTAATATATTCATTTAGCTGTAAGCAGCACACTGTAGCTAAGCAGATGTGTAGTATGTTTAAAAAGTATCCTGCACACAGTGACGTTTCCTCAATGACATTGTGTAGTTTTACCATGCAGCCCTCGGTCAGATTTCGATTCTGACTACGAAGAGAAGCACGCAGGGTCACAGAAAGACAGGCAGGTGGAATTACTGGACAACTAACAAGGCAGAAATACAAGAAGACAGGAATGCAGCAATACACGACAGCTGCTACACATGAAAGGATGCAGGCAACGAAAGGGAAGACGGACAACAAAGCAGGAATAGATGCAGACGGTAATACTGGAAGAGAGGCAGGCTGCTTATAAAGGAAGAAAAATGGGCAGCAACTCCGGATTTAGAGGCATACAGCAACATGGGAAAACAGGCGGACAGACAGGCATGAAGATATGAAGAGAGAATACAGGGAGAGATGAGAACAGCAAAGCAAGAACAGGGACTGGCATCAATGCAAACGAGCCGTAAAACAGAAAGGTAGGCAGGCGGAGATGAAGAGAGGCAGGCATTAATGCGGTAAGAAGAAGAGAAGAGGATTGAAGCAAAAGTGGAGGCAGCAATACACACTCAGGAGCAGGCAACAAGGCATCCTCCCTGGGAGGGAGGGGTTCATCCTACCCTGGGAGGGAGGGGTTCATCCTCCCTGGGAGGGAGGGGTTCATCCTACCCAAGACATCTGGATCGACTTTTTCTTTAAGAGAGGGGCGCATGGTGGAACTATTATGATGGCTGAGAGACTGGATGTAGATTTACTTCTAACAGGGCAAATACATAGATTTATGTGTAGATTGGTTTTAATTTCTGCACAAACATGGAATGCCAGATCGGTGCTGACTAATGAGTCGCTGTTAATTCAACATCTGGCAATCATCAGTACCATACCTTGATTTTGCAATCATTAAAATGTGGAAATCTAAATTACCAAGATTATCCCATTTTGATTATCCACCTGTACACAATCGAGTTTCTGATTCAAAAGAAAACATCAGCACTGCTATTTATATCAGAGAAGTCGGTGAATATCCCCAATGTCCACCACTGGCACCATCAGATCTGCCGTATTTGTATTCATGCTCAGCCAGTGTGAAAGTTAATAACAACATTATTCTCAATGTTGTCTCCGAGTATTCGCCTAAAGGGCCAAATGACAGAAACATGGAGCGGTCACATGCTGCAGAAAACACTACTGGAAAATGGCATATCCCTGGTGATTAAGCCCATTCTCCATTTTGGGTAAAAAGGTCTTGTTCTTCTATAGCTAGCAGCCGTTTTGTTGAAAATGTGGTTAACTCCTCGTTGTATTTCTAAATGATGGAAGTATAACTAGAATTCCAGATATTGCTTCTCGCAGAGCAAGTGCCATAGACCTGTCTTTGATTTCTCCCCAGATAGCTTTAGATTGCACGTGGCAGACTCACGAAGAAACTCTCAAAAGTGATCATCTGCCAATCATAATGACGAGCAATGGAACACACGATGCCCAAGACTTACCAGAGGACAAAATACCTAAATATTATTTCAAATTTGCCAACTAGGATAAATTCAAAACACTTCTTTCGGGCATAAATATAGAGAATATTTGTGGCAATAAACGAGATACGAATACTGTGTATTCAATATTCAACAAAATGACACTATCGTCTGCAAATAGTTCCATTCCAAAACGTAATAAGATGCAGAAAACATGTCATACTGGTAATGTATGGAGGACTAAAGATTGCTAAGAAGGCGTAGCTTTGAAGAAGGACAAATATAAAAAATGCATTATAGACAAAAGTGAAGAAAACCACACAGAAATGAAAAAAAGCAAAGGCACACTCTAACACAGTTATTGCAAAAGCAAAGAAGCTGTATTGGTCATCGTACTGTGGAAGAGAAGTTTCTTACCATAAAGACCTTCAAATGGTATGGAAAAGGTGTCAAATTATGATAAAAGGAATAAATCTTCCAAGATACTCCAATAATTTAGAAAATATGAAGTTCCCTACTCCACTTTATAAAAAAAAAAAAAAAGAAGCGTTTGCTGACATGTTTTCAAAGACAATTATGCGACTAGGAAGTCTTCCACAAGAAACCAAACATGTTCGGGAAAAGGAAGAAGCCACAAAACTTTACGATGAACCTGTTTTAAATAATGATTATTACACAAATGCACCTACACCTATGCAAAGGTTAAAGGATTTCATTGTCGCAATGGATAACTAAACGTCATCTGTTGGATTAGATGCAATTTCAAATGAAATGCTGAAACATTTACAGAAAACTTTCTCCGCTTTTTGTTCAAGTTATTCCAAAAGATTTCGGCGAATGGTACAATGCCAGTTACTTGGAAACAATCAGTAATTATTCTGATTGCAAAACGTTGTACGTCTGCTACAAACGTTGATAACTAGTAGCTCTGACTTCTCACGTTGCTGAACTTAAGAAAAAAAAAAATCAAATTGGCTTATCAATTTTTTTTTGTGACAAAAAAGATGTAATACCCAGTAATCAAGCAGGCTTTAGAAAAGGAAGATCAACCGCTGATCATGTTGTCAAATTAACAACACAAATAAAGTATCAATTTGCTGGACGAAAGAGCGTTCTAGACATATTCTTTGATATAAAGAAAGCCTTTCATAGTGTATGGCATGCTAGATTGTTGTAGATCAACGACAATCTGTATGTCTAAAAAATTTTACGATTACGTCAAAGCGGTTACGATACGTTACCGCAAATGCTCTCTACCGCGAGAATACATTACCGCAAAGTCGTATATTACGATACCGCAAAAAGACTTGCTACTTTACCGCAAATAGATTTTGTTGATTTCTTTTTATTGATGTTCCTTGGAGAAAAGGAGGTCGGCGTTTTTTTCGCTTTCCACATGATGCCTGAGTGCCCAGACGGCCCTGGATTCGAGTCTTCGCCGACTACGTTTGCCAGACCTACATCGATGGTCCATTCCCGCCTGCCATGTGGGCCTCACGTGACTTGACAAGGAAGAAGACCACTAACGCCTGCAAACGGTTCCACAGGGAATTTGGCGACATGTTTTATTCTCCACACCCTAGCATATTTGCGTTCATGGACAAGCTGAAACTCCAACAGAGCAAAACGTACATGAAAATCAGAGCAGCAAATTCAGGCGTACTTGCACTCGCCCGCCGAGATGTGGAGAAGCAGAACAACCTGCTTGAAATACAGGCAGCCTATCAGCATGGAGCCATTACTCAGTCAAACTATGTGTGGAGACTGGCACCAAGGTACCAGCCCGTCCGAATGTGATGACGCTCTCCAGCTGATGTGATGCTGAACTGTGATTGATTTTTAATGCCAAATTTTACTGTTCATGTTTAATTAAATTCATAGACAAAGTAGTAGATGCTGAACGTGATTTTGAATGCAAGGGTTTTTTTAAGGTACCTTTTTTAATGCCAAATTCAGAGACAAAGTACTGTGGTACTGTCAAAAGTACCTGTTGAATAGATTTGCGGTAACGTATTCCTGCAGATTGCGGTTTTGTAGCATCGGTTTTGCGGAAATGATATACCCACTTACAGGGAAAGTCCTGTTGACAGTGGGAAAGACTACAACTTTGGATTCTCTCTTGAGGGCACATAAGACCGTATGGCGAAAGCTTGGCTGTGTCTGGAGTGGCACCGTCTTCATCTGTCCGTGGGCAGGGGTGGTTGGGTCTGTGGAGTGTGCTCGGCAGCTGGAGGTGGTGTTTTTCGCCGGTGGGCTCTGCAGTCATGAAATACGGGCTGGTACACCCATGGGGATGCTACTTTAAGGCTGTTATGAGCTGCATCCTGTAGTCTAATTTACCTCTGTTCAGGAGCAGTTATGTCCCTTGATATCTTAATGGAGTGTCCTGCGTGTGCCTGTACCCATCGTCAACACAGCGCAGGCCTCCAAGGGTGGTACAGGACTGCTCTAAAGGCAGGTGAAGACAGTGCTTCTCTGGGTCCTCCCCAGCACCTTCGGGTGTTTCTTTTTCTCCCCCACTTACGCTATAATGTGGCTTTTTTGCGGTAACGTGGTGCTACCGTCAAAGCATTTCTATCGGAAAGAACTTTACAAGTCGGACCAATTCCAGTTTTAAATTACTGGAAATGTGAATTCCTCAATGCTCTGTTATAACGCCAATATTACCAAATATTCTGCTGTGTGATCTCCTAAAACCTGTTTCTAAACATGCTACAGCTGCGCAATATGCCGACGATCTGTGCATGTGGATAAATGCTTCCATAAGAAAAAAAATACATCAAAAGATAAATAAATTACCAAAGGAAATTATATCAGGCGGAGCTCGATAATTCTAACAAGTAGTCATTTGTAAATGGTCTAAACTTTCACTCACACACACACACACACACACACACACACACACACATAAAAGAAAAAGTATGGTTTTATTTATTAATGGAGATGATCCCACTGATGTGCCATGTTTTAAGCTTGATGGGATAACACTTGAGTAGGCCTATGTTCACTTGGTAAAATACCTAGGTGTATATCTCAAATCCAAGCTAAAATGAAAATTTTCACGTTCATTATCTCTTGAACAACGCAAGAAAGAGTTAAATTTTCTGAAGGTCCTGAGCAAACAAAGCTGATGACAGGATGTAAACACGTTAAAGCACCAGGCAATATCATTCATTAGTTCTAAGTTATAATGTTCAAGAGGCTTTCTTTAGTGCACCCAAACATTTGTTACAAAAACTAAAAAGTGTCGACAGCAAAGCCTCTAAATTATGCCTTGGAGTCCCTGTGGAACATTCAGAGAAATCGATGTTTTACCATTACATGAATGTAGGAAACTCGTAGTCGCAAAATATGTTATTAAATGTTCGATCATGAAAGGTGTGAATGAAAAAGAAATGTATATAAATCCAGAGTCCGATTACCCAAAGAGAGCGAAATATGATATCCTCATTATTCACCATTGGCTCTTGTCCTGTAAATTTGGTAAAGGAAACTGATGTGAATACTAAATCATTGTGAAAAATACTAATCTTGCTTGTAAAGTTACCTCTTGTTTGATATATAGCTCGGTTAGGTACTTAATGTAATATGATATTGGCGGTCTTTCTGTAATCATATGTACATACCCACACCTGCAAATACACAGATGAATGCATGCACACACACACACACACATATACATGCACGCATGTAAGCACTCTCTCCCTCTCTCTCTCGTCTTATATTACATAAGTTGTGAAAAGGCGTAGAATGAAAGTACAACTACAATTCAATTCCTCTCACAAAAGCTGGGGAACCAATTGCCCCTGCCCCCACCCCCACCCCAATCAATATTGCCCCTGATCCCTGAGATCTTTTGAGTACCTTACAATTTCTCTACACACATTCATCCACGTAAGACCATGTGGCGAAAGCTTGGTTGTGTCTGGGGCTGTACTGTTTTCACCGGTCGGCCTGACACAACCATGGGAACGCTTCCATGCAGGTTCTGTTGTGTCGGTCTGGTGGTCTTTACACAATGGAATCTGCCCAGAGAGCAGTAACGTTCCTTGTCAACGCAGCGCAGGCTTCTAAGTGTGACGCTGGATTTTTTTCGTCTGTTTGGTTCAGCAGTTGAGGACAATACTTCTCTGGGTCCCACAGCAACTTTTTCTTCTGGCTATTCCACCTTTCGCTGTCATGGATCAGCAGACGTAGTGTTGTGTGTATGCATCTGTCTGTGCGCAAGGGGATCTCTGTGATGAAACTGGCTGTCCTAGCACGCCTCGTGTCTTAACCCCATGTTTTGGACAGAACAGACAGGCTGGCTTTGGTAAAGTTCCCGATTCATGGCACATCAAATGCAGCAATTACGTCAGGCAATCAAATCACATAGCTTTATTTTCATGGCTTTTTAAAATATAAGATGAATAAAAAGTATGAATTCACATTTTACTTCGAACGTTTGGTTTTCAAATGCGTAACCGATCGTGGCTGTACCCACCGCTGGTTATGTCTTTTAATTCTTATTCATGTTGAACAATATCACATACCATCTCTGGCGCTCGTAGGTAAGATTAGAAATATTACTGTCTTGTTCGCTTGTTTCTTTTTTCTTTCTTACACCAGCGAAACGCTAAAATATCTTTAACCATTGCTCATCTTGTTCAATATCACATGTGCTGAGTTTTCACAGATAAAAGTAGGAATTCATTCTCTCTCTCTCTCTCTTTCTCTCTCTCTTTCTCTCTCCACATGGGTTATCAGACTCTCTCTCTCTCTCTCTCTCTCTCTCTCTCTCTCTCTCTCTCTCTCTCTCTTCCACATGGGTTGTCAGACTCTCTCTCTCTCTCTCTCTTCTCTCTCTCTCTCTCTCTCTCTCTCTCTCTCCACATGGGTTATCACATATATGAAGCATAGTGACTGAGCACTGTCCTAGTCCCTCGGTTCCATGATGGAGCCAACTCTGAAGTCTTCAGCCCTGAGGAGCAGCGCACAGCTGTTGGTGCAGAACCCCAATGTAGGAAACAGGAGGGGAGCAGGGTGGAGGAGTCGAGTTTTGAACAGGACTCACGGCTGTTAAGAGGCCCCTCGGGCAGCAGGTCCAGGTCCGATGTGAGGACATGGACCACGTCCGCCAGGTGAGGTCTGTCCACGGGCAGATCATCCATGCAGCGGCTGCTGACCTCCTTCAGCATGTGCAAGTGTGCCAAGCGGTTGATCTGGTCCAGCAGGTAGCCCAGGCTGTACACGTCGGACATGGGAGAGGTGTAGGCACCGGCCCGGACCTTGGAACAAAAGGATTTCACCGATTTACAAAGAATACTGGATTTCCTCATGGAGATGAAGGCATCATTCCTAACATTCACCATTTGAGGAAGCTAGTCCGATCGAAATTCACCATCCCTAGGTGCCATTCCTTACACTCGCCATCCGTAGATGCTATGCCCGACTATATTTGCAGCACAACTGAAAAGAAGGCAAAACTGAAATCAGTTGCACAAATCGAGGCGCAAAGTCGCGCTCATGTAATGCATGGCATGAAACGGACGAGTGAAATTTCGACAAAATCATCTCCAGACATCGCAAAGAACAGATGTTAAAAAAAATGCATAAAACAATGTTCCCTGGGCAGCTGTGAGCAGGTGGATAACCTCGATCAGCACTAACATTCCGCTGAAACATCAACAACCACAAATCTGGGCACGCTGGGAAACAAAAATTACAGATGCCAGTGTTTTTCCTTCACCTACACATATAAATAACCAGTAGCTATAAATATACTACAAGCTACAGATGGTGGTGTCAACAAGCGACAGCACTCTTGTTTACAAAACAGATGGCGAAGTTTGACAGAACAGATGGTGACGGTCTGAAATAATTGTACAGTTGTATACATAAGCACTGACCTACATGTAGGCTACACGTTAAACACACGAAGTATGAAAGAGTCGGTGGACGCTGGACGTGTTTACAGGCGTTTCACATGAATTGCACACAAATCATCTTGTCGTTCACAAAGTAAAGCGTGTCATTGTAACATAGTCGTAACTCTCAGTGAAGTTGAAGCTTTTCTACGTGGTAGAGCTTAATTGTCATCAAAGTATACTGTAGACCGCGGCGTTCATGTTTTCTGTACCTTGCAATGCAAGTAAAGTTTTCACGGGTTTTTTTTGTTTTTTTTCGTTTCTTTGTTTGGTTTGTTGTTTTTATTGTTCTCTGACGTGATGATCCTCTTTACCAATAACAGCATTTTTCATCACATTTGGGCCGGGCCAGGCCTAGACTTGTTGCTGGTCCCAAAAGGTTCTCTGAAGCTCAAAGTGAGGCTGAGGAAGGGCCCTCAGTTCGTGGTCTCACCTCAAAAACAAACAAAGCAAACAAAACAAAAGCAAAAAAAAGAACATCTAACAGTTGAACCATCCCCTAAGGTCTAGAGAAGAAGGGAAAGATAAGTCAGTCCCATCGGAGACTTGAACTGCTGACCCGGGATCTGCTGGCTTCTGATACAGGCGAGCGTGTCATTCCATAGGCCATTTCACTTAGGTCATGGAGAAGCAGGTCCAGACCCTGACCAGCACCCCACCAATTCCTAAGCTCCATTTGAACTAAATCTGATTGTGGAGATAATGAGAAATGCGTACGAGCCCAGTACTGATCACAAATAGTTCACTACCCTTATGTATGGACTGGGTAGCGACACTGGTTTCCAGTATTACCATCAGCTACAGGTCGTCAGGGTTATGAGTTGTATTAAGCCTGGAAATGCAGATGACAGCCAGATTAAGGCCACCTAGCGCTAATCAATGCATGTGGGAGACGTATCACACGAGAGCGGATAGAAGCAATGATTTTCAGCTGCATTGAAAAATCTTGCCACCATGCAGGACACTGTTTTGCATTCATCAAGTCCATTCCTTTTATCTTTTACAGCGTTAATTTAGTTTAGTTACGTTCCAGTCATCAATGGCAACTAGAAACAATAGTTTGTGCTTCTTCTAGGCATGCACCGACACACGGTTTCACACGAACAGACTCCCATTTTAACCTTTTTCTTTTTCCTTCTACCGAGACTGAATTCAGGATGGGTAGGAGGGGCACCGCTCACACAGAAAAAGACACAACTTAGCCCGGACCTTTTGTATGAAAATCACCAACCTCTGGCGAGAGGAAGTTGAACTTGGACATCTGATCTTCAGGGAGATGGAAGTTGAGCCCCTTGCGGTATGTGGCCATGCCCAAGTCGATGTACTTGATGATCTTCCTCTCTCGCCGCAAGTCAATCAGCACGTTGTCGCCCTGATCAACGGGTAGAATGTCGCACATCTAATGCCCGTCCGTACTGATAAAACTAAAACAAGTGCAGCTAACTGATCATTTGTAGATATGTACTGAGTTTTGCCGCGATATGAGTGTATAGGTATAGGAATGGTGTGTGTGTGTGTGTGTGTGTGTGTGTGTGTGTGTATGCGTGTGCGCGTGCATGTGTGTAGCCTGTATCTTTGTGGTGTGTGTATGTGTGTGTGCGTGTTTGTGTAAGTGTGCATGTGTGTATATTATTTGTGTGTGTATGTGTGTGTGTGTGTATGTGTGTGTGCGTGTTTCTGTAAGTGTGCATGTGTGTATATTATTTGTGCGTGTGTGTGTGTGTGTGGAGAGAGAGAGAGAGAGAGAGAACAGAGAAAATGATTACCCAAATAAATTTTCATACCCGACTTCATTTTATAGGCTGTTCGTCTGATGCTGGAGTAATTCGATTTCAATTCACAAAATCATTCACACACAACACACACACACACACACACACACACGCACGCACGCACGCACGCCCACGCACGCACGCACGCACACACACACCACACGCCCCACCACACCCCCCCTACACGCCCCACACACCCCGCGCCACACACACGCACGCACCCACCACCCACCCCACCCACCCACACACCCACCACACACACCTCATAGCCGGTATGCACCAACCATTTTTGGGTAATCATTCCTCTCCTCCCTCTCCTCTCCCCCCCCCCCCCCCCCCCCCCCCCCCCCCCCCCCCCTCTCTCTCTCACACACACACATCAAATGACATGCTTATCAGCGAGATATCAAAATATGTGTATGCTATTTCAACGTGTCGATAAGGTAAAATGTATGACAAGGACAACTTGATATAACATGATGATAGTTGGATACAACAACAAGCATGAATATTTGTATTTCGTCATTTCGTTTCGTTTATCTTTTCTCTATTTATTTGTGTCATATATAACCTGTTACAGTTTTCAAAGGCATTAAACTATTGAATCTTGAATCACACACGCCGCGGTTCTGCCACTGACTGACCTTGAGGTCGTTGAGCAGCACGTGATGCTCGTGGATGAGGAGAAGACCCCGCGCCAGTTGCCAGCCAACGTCCTGCCACGTCTCTGGCTCCAACTGCTCTTTGTTGACTAGCACTGTGTGCAGGGTCCTGCCTGTGACACACACACACACACATACACATGCACACACCACACACACACACACACACACACACACACACATACATGCACACACACACACACACACACACACACACACACACACACACACACGCACACACACATACACACACACATATACGCACACACACGCACACACACACGCACATACACACACACACACACACACACATACAACACACACACACACACACACACACACACACACACACAGACACACACACACACACACACACACACACACACACACACACACACACAGGCTGCTCTACAAAAATGAATGTTTCCAGGTAAGGTTACGTCACACGGGAGCAAAATCACCACATAAAAACCCACTCAACACAATTCTGTCACGGTAACACAAGAAGTTCATTAAAGAGTCATGACAGAATTGGATGTTTGTGTTCGTTCCCCGAGTCGCTAGATTCTTACACAGAGCGTGCTATACATTATAAAAATGAAAAGAAAAAAAATTCCTCAGTTTTCTAAGAGAAAATACAGGCGAAGGATCACAAGACAAAAACATCGCTTGTTTTTATCGTAAACTAATAGTTATCAAAGAGAGAGAGAGAGAGAGAGAGAGAGGAGAGAGAGAGAGAGAGAGAGAGAGAGACAATTTGATAGACAGATATTGACTGTTCAATATCAATATATATATATATATATATATATATATATATATATATATATATATATATATATATATATACGTTATGAAATAAGTCAAAGAAAGCTACAGAAAAGGGGCACCAGCACAGAATTCCTTTTCTCTCATTCCCTCTCTCTCTCTCCCTCTCTCTATCTCTCTCTAACACACACACACACACACACACACACACACACACACACACACACACACACACACATTTGTCTCGACGACGGTGCTAGTGTCGATGAGCCACATAAAATACCGCTAGTGAAACCACCCTTTACATGGAGCGGGAGGACTGGGGAGATACATATGATAGGCGTGGTAATGGCGTGGGTAGGATTGAGGTCCTGACTTGTGTTTGAGTGATCAATGTTTGTCAGATTAGTTTTTTCTTTTAAGCCCACTGATGCAACTTTATAATACAAAATGGCATAGTCCCTGACACCACCTCATCATCAACATCATCACTATCACCATCACCATCTTCATTACTTGCATGCACTCAAATCACGTCGTGGCAAACACCCCCACAGTACCACCGCCCCACGTGCCAGTCGACGTTACCCTGGGCGAAGTACTGCTGGATGAGGGAGAAGTCATCCCGTGGGACCGCCTCTTCAGCAGGCCGTAGAAGTGCGGGATGACCCCCGTGTCCTGGAGGTAGCACAGCATCCGGGCTTCGTGCACGATCAGGTCCCAGCTGGAGGAGTCCGTGAAGAAATCCTGTCATAACCCAGAACGTTCTGAGGCCAACCAGCAGCTGTGCTTCCACTGCCAGCAACAAGGGGCTACCTTCACGCTCAGCAACGGGGGGTGGGGGGGGGGGGGGGGGGGGCGGGCTACTCTCAGTGTCAGTAACGAGGAGGTACTCTCACTGTCAGCAATAAAGAGCTACGCTCACTGTTAGCAATAAAGGGCAACCATCACTCCTAGCAACAAAAGCTACCCTCATCGACAACAACAAAAGAGCTACCCTTTCTATCAGCAACTGCAATCTACTGGCCTTGTCATCAGCAAGGAGCTACACCCTCCTTAACAGCAACTGTCAACCACTTGTAGATACTCTCAATGTCTGCTACAGAAAATGACGCTCACCTTCAGCAGCAGAAAGCAGCCTTGACTGTCAGCGACAAAGAAGGCAAACTTCACAGTCAGCAACACGAAGTGAACCTCACTGAACGCAACACGAAGTAGACTCCACTGTCAGCGACACATAGCTACCGTAACTGTCAGTTACAGAGGTCTGCCCTTACTTTTACCAACAGAGAGCTACATTCACTGCCAGCAATATAAGGTAACATCCACTTTCAGCAGTATATGGCCACACCCATAACCAGCATATTAAGCTACAAATACTTCGAGAAATAAGAAGTTTTCTTTCTTTCTTTCTGCGTATAGACAGGCAGTGGAGTTTTGTGTGTATGACCGTTTTTTTTATCCCGCCATTAAGGCAGCCATACTCCATCTTCGGGGAAGGTGCATGCTATGTGTAACGTGTCATCCATACCAACGGCCAAACTGGCCTTCTCTTCCGAAAGTTGGTGATGGGATTTTACGTGTGTGCAAGATGTTGTGCGTGCGTTCACACACAGAACCTCGGTTTATAGTCTCATTCGAAGGACTGTATGGGGAATGGAGTCAGAACCAATGTTAACTCTGAGGGAAAAATCCCCTTGTACCAAAATTCGAACCCGTAACCCCAGGATTACGAGTCCGGCTCTTTACCAACTGAGCTATTCCGGCCACCAAATAAGAAGTTAAAATCTCTTTCAGCAACATGGAGATACACCTATTTTTAGCAAAATGGAATTACATTCAGCGTCATTAACGAGAGGCTACACTTATATTCAACATAAAGCTACACCCACTTTCAGTAACACTATGTAATACACACTTCCAATACCACTGAAGAAGCAACAAATCGGGGCTTCCACGATGTGGATCTATAGCCACTTTCAGCAACATTAATACAGAATTACAACCACTTTCAGCAACATTAATACAGAATTACAACCACTTTCAGCGACATGACGCTACACCTACTTACAGCACTCGGGGGTTCACCTAGTCCTGTATACTTTCTGCAGCATGTATCTACATCCACTTTCAACAACATCAAGGTGCACAAACCTTCAGCAGAACAGAGTGATTCAAAACACCGACTGGAACACAGAGCTACATTCACGGTTAGCACAGTGGAGCTACCCTGACTGTCACACTCTTCGTAGCATGGGACGATGGAGATGATAATGACAGCACCATCTTGAAATTGTTCAACGTATTCCCTATCAGCAAGAGTAAAGAACACTCACCGTCAGCGACTGAGAACAATGCTCACTGTCAGCAAAATGGATCTATGCGCTCAGCGCCGTAACAACACCCACTGCGGGCAAAAGGCAGAAACACACATTTGCCACGACATGGAACGATGAGTTCTGTAAGCGGCGTAGACCTGTATATACAATGTCATCCACAGTAAGTTCTTCTTCTTCTTCTTCTTCTTCCTAAAATACTGGTTCACTCAAAAACGAGTAGGTCACCAGCGCGCATGTTAGAAAGTAAAATGAAATAACATAAAATAGTGCGACTCAGTCTGTTGGCCCCTGGAGCAAATTTGGCAACAAGGGGTCGCACTCGATATTCAACAAGTTAAAAGCAATGGCCAGATTCAGGCCCAGGTAACCATAAAATATCTGGGGAAGTTAAAATAGAAAATCGTCAATACGCAGATCTCAAAAGTGTCGTATCAATTTGCTTTTTAAACGAGACTGCATTTGTGGCAATCTTGATGGCACCCGGCAGCGAGTTCCACAGCCGTACAGAACTAGGATAAAATGAATGTAAGTGGCTGTCAATATTTGATGCAGGTATGGTACAACATTGACCGCCACTCCTGGTGCTACTTTTATTCAATACTAGTTGTTCCATTGGAATATCAATTAGTTTAGCTCTGCCTTTGAAGTTACTTACTCTCATAGTCAACAACTTGGCATCATACACTGACAGATGGCTAGTCTAGAGCACTCAGTGTCAGCAAAGAAGACCTGTTCATTGCTGCATCTGTGTCTAAGGTCAACATTTTCAGACACAAGTGTACCTGTCCATCCATTTCTTTGTTTTTCTTATGTTAAAAACTAGTCCTATGAACAAGTTACAAATTATAAATCGAAAATAAAACCGCTTGCTAGCTTGGTCACTTTATTCATTTTTTTGGCCTGAATGGGTGGGCAGCTAAAGAGAGTACCCTCACCTTGACGACGACTTTGGTTGTGCCCCTTCGGGTTGTGGCCTGGGCCAGGTAGACACAACCGTAGGTGCCCCGGCCCACCTCAACGAACTCCTCCTTGTCAGTGCGTAGGAAGACCACCGCCTTCCTCTTGACAAACGGCAGCGAGATGTGGTCTAGGGTGCTGGTGTCCATGACCAGCTGTGGATAGCCTCTGGCACTGAAGGGGGACTGGGTCAGGGGGTTGTATCCATAGGCTTGCACCATGGACTCGGTGACTGAGAAGTGCGAGTCCTTTGGAGACGAAGTGTTTGGGTCGTCGTTGGCTTCTGCTGGAAGGGGGTCAGCGGCTGATGACTTGACATGTGCTGACTGATCATCCTCAGAATGGGGACATAGATGGTGATGATGGAGGCGCTGAGTGTGATTTCCGGCTCCCTCTTCTTTCACCTCTCCGCGCTTCACCTCTCCGTGCTTTTCTTCATTTAGATTTAGTTTCAACCACTCTTTTTCTTTGTCATCTTCCTTTGCCTTGCCTTTGTTCTCCTGGTTGTGGCTGAATACATAGTTTGCTCGCCGCCTGTGTTCTTCCCGTTGGCATCTGGACATATTGTAGTTTTTCTCTTCTTTCCTTGAAGCCGGCAGCACGTCTCCGTCCCCTCTGCCTGGATCATAACCATGTGCATACTTGCAGTCACCTGTGTAGGTTGCAGGCAGGGACCCCCCTGCACAATGCCCCTCCACTTCATTCTCCTGATACCTGTTTAACTTGGCGGCAGTATCGTGCTGAACTGCCATGGCCAGATTGTCAAAGTTCTCATAAGGGTCAAAGTGGAGCGGACTTTTCCATAGCTGGCTGAATGCATTAGGAATCAGATTCTGGTCTTCTAAAGCTAAATCCACACTGAAGTCTACTGAACAGCCACATTCTTCACATTTGTTTTGACAGTCATCAACATCTTCGTCTTCTTCGTCACCACGATCATCCTCATCATAAAAGGTGTGCTGGCAGCTGGCAGCTTCTCCTGTACATTGACAAAACTCTCTGTGCGAGTCATGACAGTCACATTCTGAGCATGACGGTTCCACATTGTCCGCCACTGGGAGATGACTGGCTTCAGGGTACAGACAGCACTCTGCCTCACAGACACGTTCTCCCAGTTGCAGAAGACTGGACTGTCCATGGGCACAGTTGTCACTCAGGTCCTGGTTATCACTCTGAGTATAGTTTCGTTTGGCCAGAAGCCTGGAAAGATATGTCCTACCAAAGCTTCTTCTCCGTCTCACTATCATGTTCTTATTTCTGGAGATGACGTGACAGTCTCGCCCTTTATCAACACGTTCATCTGACGGCTTTTGTTCTGTGGATTCTCCTTGGTCGCCTCCGCCACAGGCAGAGGCTTCCAAAGTGTTGCTATGACCAACATGATCTACTTCTCTTGCTGTGTTGAACTGAGCAGGAAATTTGGGATGATCATCTCCAGAGTTATTCTTGTTGCCATTGCATCGTTTATACCGTCTGCGCTGGGTTTCGGGAGTGGCCTGCTATGAGACGAACCTGCCCCAGCTGACAATGAAGCCGATTCTGTGCAAGGGATGGAAAAGTAGAAACTGCTGCAGTCGTCATCCATGTGACCTGACGGAGTGTAGATGGTTCCTCTGACATCGTGTTGGTCTGTGGCAGGCAGTGTGTGACTGAGGGGGTCTTGCATTTTAAACACCGTGTTCCCCGCATCTGGAGACCCAGTGAGACATACGCACATCAGCCCTCCCATGACCTTTCTATCACCCATCACGACCTGGGGTGTGAAGAAGACCTTTTCCTCTGGACTGCTGACGTCACCTTGACCTGCCAGAGCCGAGGAATTAGCACTTTCATTCAGGTCAAGAATGTGGCTCCTGTTGTACTGATAGAGATGGGGGTCCACAGACCCTAGCCATCTGTCCCCATCCCCGTAGTCTATCAAGTCTACAGAATCCCCTTCAATAGTGTAGTCATCCACCTCAGCAGATCCTCGAATCTCACCAGGCGAGAAGCCAGCATTCCTCAGCTCTTCACACAGACTCAAATTGTTGTTGTTTGTGGCGCAGGGAAATCGACTTTGCTGTAGGGTTCCCTCATGCTGACTTCCGTCAGCTACATTAACCTTTTGAGCTGTTGGTATCATTTCTCTAGGCTGTGCTTTGGGAATATAAGAAGCCTTGCTGAGCTTGTTTTGGGTGTTCATGTCAAAGGATGATTTCTCTCCTTGACAGTATTGTCCTTCATGAAGCCCAGTGTGCTCAGGAAAGCGTGCAGTGTAGGGATTTTTTTTGAAGATGTATTCCCTGGTCTGTTGCCGCTCTTCTGTGATCACAGCTCGTTTATGCTGATTATGCATGGTGTAGCTTTTACGAAGGCTTTGTTTATGTGCCATGTTGATGGATCCAGGACTGGCAGTTGATGTGAATTCCTTACGGCGAGACTCTTCTTCCTTCGCAAATTTCGAAGAAGTGCCTCCCACTGGTCTATACTCTGTCCTTTTTCTTTGCTCTCTTGAAAAATGTATAGCGGTCGGAAACGATTCTTTTGTTCCTTCTTTAGTAGACACGGAAGTACTGTTGAACTGACTATGGTCTGTGAAGGATCGTGACACTGTGTAATTAGCCTTTGTAGCTTGACAGCGAAGTTGGGTGTTTTGTTGCGAGTCACCTGGAATTGGTGAAGTATATGAGGAGTTTCGAGTCCTTTGTGGCGCATCTGTTGTAACCCCCTTACCTTTCTTTGAGGTTCTACCTCCCCATTTAATGAAAACAGACCAGCATCAGAATCGTTTCCATTATCAATCTGTAGACTGCTCATCCGATCATTTTGCATCGTTTTGTTAGTGAGTGACGGTTCGTCTCCAGGTTCATGGATATGTTGATCATCAACGTCATATTTCCTGTGGCTATCCGTGGTAAGTCCAGACTTACCCTCCGCCATCTGATTTTCTGAACTGACGGCAGCATTCTGATTGTGTGACTGATCTGCCACTGCACTGCTCTGGTTGTCGTTCCAGGACACTCGTCGGCCCTGCTTACGGCGTTTTTCTCTGGTCGTGAGTGGGGACTCTTCACATTGAAACTCGCCAGACCTTCCAGCACGTGTCACGTCCATCATTTCGATGGAGTCGCCGACCACACCTTGCTGGTGCCTGTGTGTCTGCATCTGGGCACTAAAGGCGATAGGCGTCAAGTTCCTGTCAAGTGCAGCACCGACAGGCAGTGCAAGTATGTTTCTGTTGACAGGACTTCCCACTGCTGTGGGCAACTCGCTTTGATTTCGCAGAGCTCCAGGGCTGGTTCTGGTCGGTGGACTCGTGGAATAGGCCAAAAACCTACTCCTTTCGTACCTCTTGGATCGTTTTATTGGACTGCTGTTGCATGTATTGGATGGGCCAGCTGTCTGACGAAGGTCCCCGTGTCTGCTTTGTTCAGCAGTACCGGTTCCATCATAAGCTTCCAGAGCTCTTCGTTTAACCGGAGGCGATGCTGGTACGGGTGTTAAATAGTTCTTCAAAGAGCTGTGCAGCTCTTGTTTCCCAAAGGTGTCTTCTGGACTTTGATGTGAGACAACCTGGGCTATTCGCGTCATAGGTGACGTGTCTGGCGAAATTCCTTTTCTCTGGCATTCTGTTTGGTATTCTCTGAAAAAATCAGAAAAATCGGAATCCTCAGAATGACCAACCATCGTCGCAGACTGTTTTCGTAACTTGTTTCGTGCTTCGTATAGTTTTTTCGCTTGTGTACGACGTCTGAGCAAAGTTTCCCTTTCTTCCATCTGTTGAGTCTTAAATCTACTTGAGCTGAAGTGCTTGATATCTGATGGCTCTGAAGGCTTTGGAGACAAACCAGGAGATCTCTGTTCATATGGACGACCTGAACTCGGCTGTTGTTCTTTCCCTTCTCTCATTGGAGACATCCGTGCCTTGACGTGAGGAAGTCTTTTCATATCTGCTTCACTTTCACGTGCCTGTTGTGCATCTGAGTTCATCATGAAGCGTAACAAATCCAGCTTTTGCTTTGAAGAGGGTGACTGGGATGGTATCTTAGATCTGGACGAATCAGACAGGGGTCGTTTAACGTGTGCGAGTCTTTCTGCATTCACTGGATGACGACTGTTCTGCACTAGGGCAGTGCCTGGTCTGTACTTGTCTGACTTAACAGAAGTCCCCAGTTTTTTCACTGAAGCATAACCAGTGAGGGAAGTTGGAAGCCGGGCAGCAGTTCCAGATGGGTCTGTGTGCTCATCAGACTTTGCTTGGCCTGCAAGCACTGCTACTGGATGATGCACTGGGCCTTGAGTGGACACAGGCACACTACTGAGCACTGGCGGGGAGTAAGGAACACTGGGGTGCGTATCGTCTGTGACGCGTTCTTTGGAGTAGGATACTTTCTTGTGGGTAATAGTCACAACTGAAGAAGGAGGCTGACCATCCCTGTCGACTCGTTTCTGACAAACTGACGTGGTCACATGTTCCTGTGGAATTCTTGAACCCTCCACTCGGTCCTTCAGTCTGGAAAGCTCCGTCTCTTTGAAGTGTACATTTTGACTGACCTTGGTTGCTCGAAATTGGGTTTTCTCTCTTTCATAACTTGCCTTCCTCTGCTTAGCTAGCATGTTTCGAAGATTGGCCGCGCCATTTGTCTTCAATGCGGTGGAAATGAGAGATCGACTAGGACTCACACTCCGAGATCCTTCTCGAGAGTTTTGGACAGACGACAGATCACTGGAAGACATATTCATGGTGGAAGGTATGTATGGTGCTGCCTGGGAAAGTAGGGGAGATGATGCTGGTGGCATCGACGCGTGGAATGGAGTACCAGCCAGTGAAGCCATGGCTGCAGACAACAATTGCCCTGTGTTGTCGTCTGCAGTGGCTTTGGGCTCTGCAGTGGAAAAGGGGACACTCCCTTTCGGTTGCCCAGAAGACAATGTGGTGTTTGATACAGCCTTAGTTTGCACAACAGGCTTTGGAGAGGCGGCCTTCATTCTCTGGGCTGCTACCATGTCAGCGAGAGGACTACCCTGAAGAGGAGAACACTGCACAGCAGAGGGTGGCTTAAGGCGGGGAGACTGCCCTTGGCTAGAAGAGATTTGTGAAATCACTGAGGCATGACTGGCACAAACAGAAGTGGGGGAGCTTGTCACGGTGTCCATGATCTTCGATGTCCTGGACATTGCCTTATCTTCCCGTTTACTCTGGCGTTTTGCCGGTGGTGGTGACTTTGTAGTAATCGAATCGGCGGGCCTTAACCCGGCAGGTGATTTCTGGGCTTGGGGCTCAGTATGTGAGACAGAACTGGGAACCGGAGACGGCGTCTTGATCTGCTGTGTCAGTAGTGGTGTAGATAAGTCCGTCTCGTTTCCTGGCTGACTTGGTTTAGTTAATTGTTCCTTGACAGAACCTGTTTTCATATCTACCACAGGCATGAGATTTGATTCGTGTTTCTCTTGGGTGAGCTGATGGGTTAATTTTGATTTGCCATCAGATCGCAGTGCTTTTTGCTGCAGATTTGATGGAGACTGAAACTCAGGTAAATCTGATGCTAACGCACCACTGGTTTTACTGGCTTGATGCTCGAAACGGGCCACAAGTGCCTGCAGTTTTGACTTAGGGCTGCCAGATGATGGCAACAAACATTCTGGGTTTTGTGTATGGGTAGCTTTGCTGTCAAATGTGTCTACCATGGGTGTATCGCTAGCTATAGGACTTTTTCCGACAACTGAAGATGAATCTGAAATGTCTTCTAAAGTTTTTGACTGCTTAGTTTGTGGTGAGCTTTGGAGAGAGAGTTGCGCTGGAAGCTGAGGCAGTGGAATAGGCAATTTTGACAATGAACTCCCAGCAGGTGACTGACAGGGCTCAATGTCGACTGGAGGTGTACCGAACTTACGTGCTGTGAATGAAGGTGAAGCGGCTTTTGAAGGTCGATCTGGTGAGCCGGGAGACTGGGATGGAGGGCGCTTTGATTTTGCCCGTGCAGGAGACACTTTGGATTCAGGCGATTCCCCTGTTGATCTCAAATTTGTTTGTTGTGATGCTTTTGCCAACAGCTTTGGAGACGACATCATAGTAAACTTTGAATTCATTGTTGGTGAACACTGCACAGGTGATAAGTGTGGTGATCTTAATGTTAGAGGCGTTGAACGCGTTGATGCTGACAAAGATGGTGACGAACGAGGTGATCCTGACGTCAATGGCGATGGCAGTGGAAGTTTTGACATCTCTGGTGTTGCTTGGGGCAATCTTGATGTGGGCAACGGGGAACGAGAGGCATCTGCCGACTTTATCGCTGCTTTTGTTACACAAGGTGACTTCTGTGATGTCACTGCTGATGACCGTACTGACTTAGCTTCTGAGTGAATAACTGAAGAACATGTCGCTGACAGGCTCTGTTTATTCTCTGGTGAAAGATGCACGCCTGGGCTCTGTCTTTGTCTGGAGGAGGTGATCTTGAAGGTGCAGACTTTTCACTTGCTGCAGGGGATGATTTTGCCATGTCGTTTTCTCCACCGCTGGACGGAGATCTTGAACATGGAGACTTCCGTCTCACATGTGAACTGGATTTAGATCGCGCCTGTTTGTTTGACACCAAATCTACTTTGGGGGGAGACGATAGTTGTACTGGTGAGCTAGGTGATGTTTCCATTGGTGAGGAAGAGCGTGACCTGGTGAAGACTGCAGGAGAAGACAGCCTGCCTTCGATGTCCTGTTCAAGATTCACGGATTTACATTGTTCCTGAGATGGCGATTTTGAAGAACGATTTGTAAGGGCGCCAACTGATGGTGAGGTTGACTTTGATGGTAATGGCGAGTAACTTGATTTGCGTGGTGAAGTGGGAGACACATTTGGAGATGCGGAAGGAGAAGACATTCGAGACAGATGTGATTGTAAAGTTGCCATGCTCTGTAATTGCACCTTCTCCAAGGTTTGAGCAAGCTTCATGAGAAAAGGAGGAAGACCTTGGTCTTTGCATGAAGGTGCGGGAGATTTGAGCTGGTCAGGTGAAGGCCGTGGAGATGACTGAGTGGATGTTTTATGCTGAGGTGCAAGGATGGATTCTGTAGGGGACGTTGAACCGGATACAGATTTTGCTCTTGGAGATATATTCCGAGATTTAATTTCTGGCGTTGTAAAAGAATCTGAACACAATTGTGATCCAGGCTGTACTTTCATTTCTACTGATGGAGATTGTGATTCCATTTCTGGAACTGGAGAGGAAGTTGCATGAGTTGCATGGACCCCATCTGCTCTTGTGGGCGATGTTATTGATGATTCTCTGAGCGGTGAAAGATGTGGCGATTTTACAGTACTATTTCCTGTTGTTC